>WNWU01013639.1:12787617-12967300 GCA_012654045.1 Ptyas mucosa
ACCAGTACCCTCTCACCGACCAGTACGCTCCCATAGAGAGGGGCTTCTCAGGGTGCCGTCGGTCAAACAGTGTCGACTGATGGCCCCCAGGGGGAGAGCCTTCTCTGTGGGGGCACCCACCATGTGGAACAAGCTCCCCCCGGAGATACGGACAATCCCAGATATCCGCGCTTTCCGCCGTGCCCTCAAGACGTTTCTATTCCAGCAGGCTGGCCTGGACTAACCTCTTCTAAAATTGCTCTTATATTTTTAAATCTTAATCTCATAAATTTAGAGTTTTAATTTTAGGTTTAAAACCAAATTATTTAATTGTATTTTAATCAATTCTTTAAAATATTTGTATTATATGTATTTTATCATTTGTCTGTACACCGCCCTGAGTCCCCCGGGAGTAGAGCGGTCTATAAATATAATCTAATAATAATAATGTATTATTAAAATGTTGATGTGGCCTCCATTTCTGAGAAAACGTTGTAATAACAGAACTGATTTTGCATATTTACAATATACAGTATGTCACATACTGTATAAACTATAAACATAAACTATAGGAAGTTTTTTCCCTCCATAATCCTCAGGAATCTTCTTGAAATACACCAGAATTTAAGGAACCAGATAGCTCTGCTTTATTTATAATGCCTGTTTCCCCACAGTTTATCCTTGATAGTGTAAATATATGCTAGAATTAATGTGCTTAGTTTTTTCACCTTTATCTTACGATATCCTGTTTATACCACACAGTTTATGTTTCATTAACTAAATTCACTAACTAAATGGAGTGAATTTTAGTAATTATTTACAAATACTTTGATTTAATTTTTACCATTCGAGGCTATTGTCTGAAAAATAACCCCTTTATATATGATTCACTGTAAGAAATATATAGTCACTACATTTATATCCTTTACTGTAGTAAGCATTTAGTTCTTACATTTATATTCTGGATTTCTTTTATAGAATTCAAAATGGTATATATAATTCTCTTTCCTTCTATTTTCTCCATAACAATTACTCTATGAGGTAAGCTGGGCTAAGAAAGAATGACTGCCCCAAGGTCACCCAACTGTTTTACCTGTCTAAGAAGCACTAAAAATTGGGAAATTGCGTGTTCTAATCAAGCATTTTTACCAATATACAAAACTGAGGGTCAAACAAAAATAAATTGTAGTAAGTGAGAAAGACATTTGATTTATATAAATATTATAAAATTATAAATTTCCTTTTCTGCAGTCCAACTCTCTGGGATCATAGTGGAGTTTTAGTAATGGATATTCAACCAACTTTGTCTACAGAAAACAGTTCTAAAGTAATCCTCAGCTTGCTAAACAGTATGCCCATTTGCTCATACATACCACTTACTAAAAAGTAATTATTATTTAATTCTCTAGCAGCAGATATAGAAGTAAAACCACATAAACTGTACATAATATATACTATTTTGTGTTTTTATGTGTCTCTGGGGAATATTTTGTGAAATAAATTCAAGGAATTAAGATTAGTTAAGGTTCTGTTTTACACCCAGTACTCTTCAACATCTTCATAAACAATTTAGATAAGGGAATAGAAGGGAAACTCATCAAATTTACAGACTAAACTGGCAGGAATGGCCAATACCCCAGAAGATAGGCTCTAGATCCAGATGGAACTTGACAGGCTTGAACACTGGTCCCTATAACAAAATGAAATTCAAATGAAATTCAAGTAAGTTTTACATTTACGCAGAAAAAACTAAGTGTACAGGTAAAGATTAGGTGAAACTTGGCTGAAAAGCAGTAACTGGGAGATAAATCTTGGAGTCCTGGTGGACAATCACTTAAATGCAATGGAGGCAACTCACCCTGCCTTTGTCCTCTGCATTCCCTCTCAGACTTCCCTACTCACAATCAGCAGCTCCTCTCACCAGCCTCTGGGAAGTTGAAATGCAATAGAGGCAGCTCACCCTGCCTTTATCCTATGCACTCCCTCTCAATCTGAATTATATAAAAATCCAAAAAAGCAATAATACATTCAGGGTAAGTGCACTGGAGATTGCGAATGTATTTTATTTCAGGATGACTGGCTTAGTTCAGTGCAATACTTGTCTTGCAGTTGTCTTTCGCAATATTCTTTTCAAACTTGGATATTGTCCTATTTGTAAACAAATTACTAGTCTACATGGACAGATTACCTATCTAGAATCTCCAATCTCTGCTCTTGAAGCAGAAATTAGGCATCCAATTCAGCCATTCTATTCAATTGAGCTGCCACACTATCAGCTCCCTCTGCCACAAAGATCCTGCAGGAGAAGGGCAGTATGGACCACCGTGGGATCTGCCAGGGTGCGACCTGTGAACCATAAACACAAAGCTTTCACTGTGTCACAGCATAACAAATACACTGCCCTTGCTGACCTTAATAGGGGCACTAAAATGACAGGTCAAGGTTGTTCTGTTGATAACTCAAATAAGCAGGGGATTGTGGTCCAAGTTGAACTTGCTTTGGATAGGGGAAAGTGTGAATCAGGTATTACACATCAATCATGCAAGAAGAGCAAGGTATCCAAAAAGAGAAGCCACCTTCTGGTTGGTGATTCAATTGTAAGGGATGTAAATTTAGGAAATGATATGGAAGTTTTGAAAGACGTCAGGTGTCTGCAATGTGCTACTGCCAGCAGAGACAAGAGGCATATCTTTAAGAATGCCTACCTTAAAGATACTGTGATGTTGATGCTATTATACATGTTGCCACAAATGATCTGTCCCAAAAAGATGTGCTTTCTGTGCAGAATGATTTCCAGAGCTTGGAGTACAAACTTAGTAGTATAGGCTGTAGACTTACCTTTTCAGAGGTTTTACCAGTATATAAGGAACAAAAAGGGAAAGGCCAGCATATTGCCGAGTTTAATATGTGACTAAAGGAATGATGTAAAAGGGAAGGCTTTGATTATATTAGTCATGATATCTGCACCTGGTCCAATGAAAAACTGTACAAAAGAGATGGTAGCATCCATCAAAGAAAGGGACTGAGTTCCCTGGCATTAAATTCATAAATTTTCTAGATAAACATTTAAGCTGAACAGCGGGAACAGAGAATTAATTAATACAGAATATTTGTGTCCCCAGCAATCTAAAATTAATAGAGTTGTCAATGCATGTAACGTACTGTAGATGTTAAGGCAGGTAAGAATATCAACCTTGCTGTCAAGCAAAAACAAGCATTTAATAGTGAGTGCTATACCATGTGCACTAATCACATGTTGTAGGGGACAACACAGGTTATGTAGAAAGTAAACACAGGGTCAGTCAAAATGGACTCAATGTCTATACACCAATGAACAGAGTATGAGGAATAAACAGGGTGAATTAGAAATTCAAGTAAATGAGGGCAGATATGATATTGTTGCCACTACAGAAACTTGGTGGGATGAAACCCATAAATGGAACATACAGCTAGCGGGATTTAAATTATTTAAAAGAAATAGACCAAATAAAAGAGGAGGTGTAGTTGCACTATATATAAGAAATAACTACATCTCTACAGAAATAGAGCACAACAATGATGAAAATGGCCTGGAATGCACTTGGGTCATGTAAAAGGAGGAAAAAATGACATTGCCATAGGATTATACTATAGGCCACCCAACCAAGCAGACGAAATAGATGAACTTTTTGCTAGACAGTTAACTAAGGTATGTAGGAAGCACACCATAATAGTAATGGAGGATTTTTTACTACCCTGATATCAACTGGGAGACAAACTCTGCACCAAGTGGAAGATCAAACAGGCTCCTGACAAACCTAGCAGACAACTTTGTTTCCCAAAAAGTAGAGAAGTGAACAAGGAGATCCGCCATGGTGGACTTAATTCTCACTAACAGAGATGAAATGATAGAAGGTGTTGAAACTACAGGAACTTTGGAGGGAGAGTGATCATGCACGAGGGGATAGATGGGGAACTCATCAAATTTGCAGATGACACCAAGGAATAGCCAACACTCCAGAAGATAGGCCTAAGATACAGAAGGATCTTGGCAGACCTGAACATTGGGCGCTATCTAACAAAATGAAATTCTACATTTAGGCAAGAAAAACAAAATGCACAGGTACAGTATATGTGGTACCTTGCTCAATATGATGACTGTGAGAGGGATCTTGGAGTCCTAGTGGACAGTCACTTAAATATGAGCCAGCAGTGTGCTGCAGTTGCCAGAAAATACAACATAGTTCTAGGCTGCATAAACAGAGGGATAGAATCAAAATCACGTGAAATGTTAATACCAGTTTATAATACCTTGGTAAGGCCACACTTGGAATACTCAGGAGCCTGAGTGGCATAGCAGGCTAATGCCTCCTACTAAGACAGCATTTAACATCCAGCTGCCTGCAATTACTGCGAAGTTCTAATCTCACTAGGCTCAAGGTTGACTCAACCTTCCATCCTTTCTAAGGTGGGTAAAATGAGGACCCGGTTTGTGGGGGGCAATAAGCTGACTTTGTATAAATATACAAAAGTATGAAGGCTATTGCTTAACGCATTGTAAGCCACCCTGAGTCTCCGGAGAAGGGCGGCATATAAATATAATTTTTTTAAAAAAGAATACTGCATCCAATTTTGGCCGCTATGATGTAAAAAAAATGTTAAGACTCTAGAAAGAGTGCAGAGAAGAGCAACAAAGATGATTAGGGGACTCAAGAATAAAACATATAAACAATCCAACGGTTGCTGGAACTGGATATGTCTAGTTTTATAAATAGCAAGGTAGATGGGCTCAGTTACAGTAGATATGAATGCACCATTGGGAGACTTGAAAGGACAGATTTGGGACACACAAAGGCCATGGTGAATATCTGTGTGGTCACAAAGAATCAAAAATGACTTGATGGCACATAACCAGTACTGCTGTTTTGTTTTGGTTTTTTTGGATATACATCAATATTATATGAACAGTAAGGCATCTGGGTATCATTCATTTAAATACACATAATAGTAATATTAATAATATTTGTTACATTATTAATTACATCATACTTATGTAATTGTGGTATTATTATACAAATTTGTATTCAAGTGTGTTCCTTCATTGTTTAGTTATTCGGTGTTTTTGTGTGCCATAATAATAACAATCACAATATTATTTAAACGTACATAGTGATACCATCTTTCAACATCTAATCTTTACATCTAGCTATTACTTTTAGTATATTATATAAAAATATGTATAATGATATTCCCCCTTGATCTTGTTTCTACCTCTATTCTAGTTCTCAATAAAGCCAATCTTATATTAAACAGCATTCCCTTTCTAACCATCATCTCTTGCCTGCTTTAGTATTTCAATTCTTATTTGTTTTTTGACTTGCCTCCCAAACACCTCCCTTGGGCCTTTGTCTCTGTCTACATCTTTTCTATTTAACCCAAATATTTCTTCCATCTCTACTATCTTTTGCTGCCATATCTATGGAGAATCTGCCCAAGCCCCTATCTTCTCTTCAAAAATATATTTCTTTTTATCCAATCCCATTTTTTGATCTCTTAATATATATATATATATATATATTGTCCTTTATTTGATTCATAAGTCTTTGTCATCTTCTCCTTCTTTTCTTGTTTTATTTGTTGATTTATCTGTTCTGTCTTTTCCTCTGGTCTTTCCATTATCTTCATTATCTCCTCTATTTCCTGTGTTTTATGATCTTTATTCATTGTCCCTTGTTGAACATTTTCTGATTTCCCCACTATGTCATGCATTAAATCTTTTATCTCCCTGTGGTTCTTTATCAATATATCATAAGTACTTTGGAGCATCAACACTATTGCTTTATGAAATCCACTCATCTCCCCCAATGTAACATCTTGTCTTATTTTGATAGGTCCAAATATTGCTCAATAGCCTGTGTGTAGTCTGTCAATTGTCTGTCAATTGACAAGGAGGATTCAGCACAAGTTCACAGAGTCAAGTTACTTATGTCCAATCTAGCCATGACCTCAAAGCGGAAGTCTCAAAAATCAAGTCAAAAATTACTTGATGGCACATAATCAATACTGCTGTTGACATTAGTCAGGAAATGTAGTGTTATGCAGTAAACTACCAGAAATTAACTGATAAATTCAAATTTCTTTCAGATCAAGGTTGGTTTTTCTGCTGATTTCAAAAGAATTGGAAGAGCTTTAAGAGTCAGTTGATTAAAACCAGATGGAAGAAAACCATTTGTATTCCAAATTAACTCATGTGTCATTTAGAGATCAACTCTACTCTCCTAGAAGTAGATAGAAATAACGTATTTCTTTTTTACCAAAAACTTCAAGTGATGAATGAAGTCTTAGGGAGATCCTTGGTAGGAAAAGACCAATGCAAAACTGCTAAGCATTTTTCAAGATCAAAGAAAAACTATTTCACATCAAAGCATAAGATGATTCCAGTTCTGTTTATTAATAAGTACACTTCCTGGAAAACAGAATAAAATGCCCAATCTTTTTCTGGCTTCCCTTTACTCCAGAGACCAAACAGAAGTTGCCTTTGTTATTGAGAAAACAGTCATAAATCCTTTTCATTATTTCAAGAACAAAAAAAAAGAAAAGAAATTCAGATTAAAAATAAGATTATTAATGCAAATGACATTTCTTTGGACATCCCCCAAAGTTTTCCAAATTACTGAAATTTAGGGTTTTTTCCCTCCCAGCTCTATCATTGAACTAATGTATTTTTTGAAATGAGCACTTCAAAATGGCCTTCAAGATCATGTTTCTGGTTACAAATTCACTGCAAACCTTTGCTTTATAGATATTGTTATGACCTGGGCCATGGCACAGAGGCAACACAGTTCATTGCTCCAAATTTCCCCTGCTCCCACATTTCTGGCAAGTTCCAGAACAAGTGATCACACACACACACACCCCTCTAGCAGCCTCTGGCTGCAAGTAGTCCAGCCCAGTGCTGTGATCACAATGGCTGCAAAGCAAGAAATCCAGCAGGGCAAATCAATGAGTCCAGAAAACAAAAGAGCAAAGCAATTAATCCAAGAAGCCAGGAAGAAAGCAGGAAATCCAGGAAATCTCAAACATCGGCAACAGCACTCAACACTCCAGGAATTCAGCGTTTGTCCCCAACAAATGCCCCTCCCCACAGCATCTCCTTAAGTCTCAGTCCCAGGAATGCCTTATGAAGAGGGATGGGGCACTCTCCTCCTGAGTAGTCGGGTCAGTCTGCACTGTTCTCGCCTTCTCTCCACTTTCCATGTTCGAGGATCAGGAGGGGGTGGTCCTTGCTCATCGCCTGAGCTCTGTGTCTCATGTTCACTGCTTAGCGTCTCTTGGTCATCCTGCCCCCCTTCCTTCTTGCCTACAAGCTGTCCAAATCCTGAAAGACCCTGGCCTGACTCAGCATGTTCCTCCTCACATTTCTTGAAACCAACAAAACCGCCCCCTCAATCTCCACAGCTCCAATTTTGACTCATCTTCCTCTGCAATTTCAGGCTCCAATGGGGACATGACAGATATATAAATAATGTTTTATGGAAATTCTTCCCAAATAGTCTTTATTTTTGAGCTTTTGTAGTCTTATATGGAGATGCAACCAACATAATAAAAACGCTGAAACATGTTATATTCCAATAACAAGAATAGTCAATATAAACAACCATATAAAGGATCTAAATTTCACAATTTGATATGGTGAATATTTTCTTTGTTGAACAATTGTACTTGAATGGACTCCAGGACCTCTGAACTTAGACAAAAACAGCATTTGCTAATATAGCTTTTCATATAAATGAATGCCTTTAAGAGCATGATTTCAATTTTTTATTATTCAAACTCATCATCAAATGTCTTCAATTTATAGGTTATGATATTTGCTTTTTGTTCTAATTAGTATTTAATCTGTGCAGTGTGAATACCTAAGGGCAACAAATTGGTAGCAACATATCAATTTTGAAGAACTTAATTCTATCCTGTTTAAGGTTATACAACGTATCAAAGTTGTCTGTGGACAAATAAACAATAATACAATCATGTTCAAAAACTAATGAACTACAAATGATCCTCTCTTGACATGCACTTAAGTTGGATGAATAATTCCTATTTCATTCCAAAAGCCATTATTTATCAGCAAGATTGCTCAGAAGCTTATCATACTGAGATTACATTGTGAAATGAGGCTGGAAATCTTTTATCATCTGTACCTAAATTTGCTTCTCTGATTCAGTCCACAATGCTCTTCAGTTTGTATTCAATATATGTTTTGATTGAAATCAGTTTTGATACTGTTAAATTTTTAATGTATGACTTTT
This sequence comes from Ptyas mucosa, assembly GCA_012654045.1. Classification (NCBI taxonomy): domain Eukaryota; kingdom Metazoa; phylum Chordata; class Lepidosauria; order Squamata; family Colubridae; genus Ptyas; species Ptyas mucosa. The sequence continues at coordinate 12,795,885 of WNWU01013639.1, forward strand.
CCAGATATTTTTTTCATATAATAATTCTGCAGTGATTGTTGCCCAGAATTTATAGATTATTTCCAAAGATAGCACTTAAAAAAAAATTAAAATAAGATTCTATTCTTCAACTATATACAGGACAATACTCCTTGGGTTACAATGACAATTGAGATAGGGATTTCTGTTGCTAAGTAATATGATCATAAAACATGACATCACATTTCCTGCTTTGCTTAGTAATGATAATCCGAGGAACATGTGGGTTAAGTGGGGGAAAATGGGAATCTTCGGCAATCCAGTAGGTGCTGCAGGAGGCAGGGCAGTCCAGTGTTGCTCCTACTCTCTTTAATTTTTCAACTGCCTGTGGTCTAATAACATCCCCCTTCACAAGACCCCATCATTTGTCAAGGTAGGAAGATGCAGAGGTGTTGTGAGGAGGGTGCTATTGGACCAAGGCAGGTGAGAAATTAATGAGAATGGGAGTGACTTCCAATTTGCTGACAGCCTTCTCATTTGTGGAAAGGTAGGGAACATTAGAATTTTCTAATGCAGGGGTGGGTAACTATGTCCCTTTTATGACTTGTGGATTTCAACTCTTAGAATTCCTGAGGCAGAAAAGGGACACAGTTACCCACCTCTGTTCTAATGTAACAGCAGCTCACTCAATGTTGTCATTGCAGTTTGGGCACAGAGAATGCTGCAATGACCACAACTTCACAGATTGTAATAAATTCTCATATGCCCCATTATAAGTGCCATTATAACTTTGAACAGTCACTGACTGAATAGGACTACCTGTATTTTTGTAGACCGATTCTTATTTACAATATAATGATTATAATATGATTATATTTATAATACTTTTGCTCTTCTTTTAAAGTAAATTAATCAAAGTGCTGATAGCAGTTTTATGGATATTTTATGATCATTTATTATGTACGTACATGTGTTTTGTTTTTGAATTTAACATTCACTGAACTAACAGCATGGGTGCATAGGTATGAAATAAATTATTCTATACTAGCCAGAATGCCATTGATTCTAAATGTTAAAAAGCAATAGTAGTAACATTTAGGCAAATATTTTTGGAAATATTTTCATTACTCGTATTTCAGCTCCTCTACAGTTTGAGCTATACCTGTGGGCAACAAGAAGCCTAAAGGTTCTGGCTTTACAAGGCTCATATCCTTAGGCATTGACCATTCACATTGTCCTAAGGATAGTGATGGGGAATGGAGTGTTTTGGATAAGCTTTTTTCTTCCTTCCTTCCAGTCAGTTGTTGCTTTCGAATGGAAACAGGTATACTTGGTAATTTTTGCTTTATATTTGCTGCTGTTTTCCTTCTGATTTCTTTCTGATTCTTAATTGCCTGGAATGAAACAATTGAACACTCACTGTGATTCCTAGAGAAAGTATCCAAGGATTTGCCATAATCTATTTGCACATTATCCTAGACTAGAGCATGCGTCCTAATCTTGCTATTTCAGACTTCTTTTCTTTCATTCTCTCATCTCCAGCAACTTATCTTTTGCCCTTTGCAATCCACAGAAAGTGCATTGCAAACGGCATAGAACTCACTTATTTAATACACTCATCCTCACCGCTTGTCTAACTAGTCAGCATTGTATATGCCTCTTCTTTTTTATTGTTGTCTATTGTTTTAAAAAAATCCAATTCTCCAATAGTGTAACCATAATGACAGCAACACAGGCTGCCTGATCGTGCAACTTTTTATCACATAATAACAGCATCTTTTAAAAATTCAGCAGCTACACAACAAGGCTCAATATTGTTTGATACTTCTCAGGAGTTCAAATAACAAGCTACTGTGTAAACAAAATAAGTATAATGCAATGGTTTTAATGAGCCATGTTTGTTCCAGGCCAAAATAAATTCCAGCTATGTCTCGAAGAAATACACTCAGAAAATATCACTCAGAAAATTTCATGCATATCATGAAATATGAAAGTAATTATTTCAAGGAAAAAAGATTGTAGCCTATGAAATTCTCGGTCATCCAGGTCATGGTTGTCCCAAAGGTGTTTTTTGAGAAGAAGATTCTTGGATGAGAAGTGAAAGGTTTTTAAAATATAATGTAAAGTATCCAAGTTAATCCATGGACACCAGTAATTTTCTGGTAATTAGATGGTAGTGGATTTTCCTTCTTTGATATCTCTCTTTGAAAAAACCCCCTCAAAAAATAGCTTTGGGACATAAGATTGGAGAAATCTAAGTTCAAAATCATATTTTACCTGTTTATCAACCAAGTAACAGCAAAAAAAAAAAAGTTTAGCTAAGCATTTTTTATATTTATTTAATCTATTCAGAAAGCAGACTAAAATATTTTGGTAGGCTACTGAAAATTCTTAGTGAAAAATTGCTTGCCTCTTTCAGCCACAGTTTGCTTAATGTTTCTTCTACACGATCTATAGGTGCACCCCAACGGTTTCTATGCCTCTGAAAATAAAATAATTAAAACACTTTGGGAGAATAATTAAATACTTCTGCAGTCAAAAAATTATTTTTTAACTAAATAGGAAGTCACAGCAAATAATAATGTCAATAATAAAGATTCGAAAGATAAAATGCCAAATCAAATCCAAACATTTGGCTGACTGTGCAATGAACCATAACAATAAGGAAACTTATTATAGAAATAGTTTAAAAGACAAAAGAAAATAAACCTTAAGTATTTTGAATGTGTGTGTGTGTGTGTGTTTTCTATCGAGACACCTGGTCTACCCCAGCATGTGGGAGGGAGCATACGACATACTTTCAGCTCCAATCCAGGAGCCCTCAAGCAGTCGCATTCACGACAAGCCATTTTATACCAAATTTATATATATATAATTTATATTTCACTGATAAAGAAATAAAGGGAGACTAGTATAGATCTATTTCAAGCTATTTAGCTCTCATCAGCTAGCCATACCCTTATTCAGATTCAAACTTGGGCTGTCTGTATATTAGGCAGTTGTATTAACACCTGAGTCACAAGTTCTCCTCCCTTTATCAGCTTGAGTCAGGGGAGAGATTAAGTGTTTTTTTGTCGAAGTACCTGAAAGGCAAAAGGGAAGCAGGGTGCTCCCTCCCATATTGGGGTAGAGCAGGTGCTAAACTCCAGCAAATGACAATCTTTACTGAGGCTTTTAAAACTCCTGCAACTAATATTCTCCTTAAAAATGCTCAAAACACCTATGGACAAATGGCAGATAAAGAAGAATCAAAACCTGACTTATACTAACCGTAAAGGAACAAGCTTTTGTAGGCCAGGGCTCCTTGGGTAGAAATAGCTTTGAATCCCACTTCAGTTCTTGAGGCTTGTGGGTGATGAATCTTTCTTTTGAGCTGGACTGGGTTTTTTTATCTTTCAGAGGAGGCAGTCCATAAACTGAAGCAAATTTACAAAAAAACAATAGTTTGTGCTTAATAACCATACCATACTATTGTTAACAATAAAATGACTTAAGCCTGCAATCCAAAGCAAACTTGAAAATAGAATGCAAATTGTCTACACTAAGAATTTAAATTAATAATAGGCAGAGTATGTGCTATTCTTATTACTTTAGAAAAGGCAGGAACATTTTTAAAATACAATGTAAAGTATCCAAGTTAATCCATGGACACCAATAATTTTCTGGTAATTAGATGGTAGTGGATTTTCCTTCTTTGATATCTCTCTTTGAAAAGACAGCTTTGAAAGTTGTTTTAACATCAAATTTTAAAATGAAAATACCGTAATAAAAACTATGTGGATGCAAGTTTTCACTTGCAAACTTTCATGGAAGTATCTCTAAAATGGCCCCAGAAAAATTTTTTGTTGAGCAATAGGATTACCAAAAAAAACCCTCACCCAGCTCCTCCCTCAGGTATCATTGGGCACTTTGCAAAGTATGCAAATAGTGGATTGAATCACATTATTACAATAACTGCCTACTAAAAACATTAAGTACAGTATTCCTAATAAATACTGAATAATGAATACACTTCTAACTTAATAATTATTTATTTTGGTCAGCAACACACATTATTAAAAAGAGAAACAGACAGAATTAGGCATATGCAAGGCACTAATTTGAAAAGTTCAGTAGAACTGAAGAAAAGTAAAAGGAATTCTATAGGTCAGATTAAAAATCTACCTAGTCCAAGATCCTATTTTCCACAATAAATGGCTTCTTCCTTATACAGGTAGTTACAAAAGTTCATTTAGTGACCATTCAAAGTTATAACAGCACTGAAAAAAGTGACTTATGTCAATTTTTCAGTTATGTCCTTTGTAGTAGCCCCATGATCATGTGATCAAAATTCAGATGTTTGGCAACTGTTTCATACTTATGACTGTTGCTGTGTCCCAAGATCATGTATCACCTTCTGCAACCTTCTGACAAGCAAAAGTCAATAGGGAAGCCAGATCATTGCACTTAACTGTGGCAAGAAATGTTGTAAATGTACTTAACATTAAACAATTTTTGGCTCAATTGTGGTTGTCAGTCAAGGACTACTGATATTATATCTTAATAATTGACATTACCTAGAACTGAATATACTTAACAGAAATCAACCTCAAACAGGCAAATAGGCAAACAGACTTGGGCATCATACAAAAAGCTAATAGATCCTGATGAGAATATTTATATTTGAGTACAAATTATAGGTTTAGATTTAGATCCCCCCTGCACCCCTGTGATATGATCTGGCAGTGTGAAAGCTGATTCTGGCATTGTGTGTGGGGGTGGGGGAGATCTAAATGAAGCCTCTGAATTGTTTCTGGGTAGAAAATTAAGCCAAAGCCTGCCCTGCCTGTGGCTTTGCTCTCCCTCAGCTCATGAGCCAACTACAAAAACCTCAGGTTCTGCAGTCTATTAACAAGGAGAAACTGTTCAGAATCCAATTGGGTGACCTCACAATCTCTCCTTTATCTAGAAAGACTGCAGTGGTCAGAATTCACTGTTTGGCTTCAGGTCTCCACTGCAGTGCTGCTCTTCAGGGATGCCTAATTCAACATGAATCCTCACTGAAAACCATGTTTTAAATTCAAATCAGGAGCATGGTCAGGAAATGCCTACCTATTTCAAGTTAATGTCTTGTGTCTTCAAACTGAAAAGAAACAATGGATGGAAACTAAACAAGAGATAAGCAACCTAGAACTAAGGAGAAAATTCCTAATGGTGAGCGTATTCAATAATAGAACAGCTTGCCTTCAGAAGTTGTGGGCGCTCCATCACTGGAGGTTTTCAAAAAGAGACTGGACAACCATTGTCCAAAATGGTATAGGATCTCCTGCTTGAGCATGAAGTTGGATTAGAAAACACCCAAGATCCCTTCCAACTCTTATTATTATGTGTTTTATGTTTTCCATAGTTTCTTAGTGGAGCACATACACTTTTGTAAAATAAAACGTACCCAAAAGTACATATGAATTATTATCTGTCCATTTCACCTTTTTTACTGAGTACCTGGTACAATGATTCTTTATTTTCCCAATTATTTTCAGTGTATCTGAAGAAGTTTTGTTTGTTTTTTGTTTCTGTTTATTTATATGCCGCCCTTCTCTGGAGACTCAGGGTGGCTTACAATGCGTTAAGCAATAGCTTTTATACTTTTGTATATTTATACAAAGTCAGCTTATTGCCCCCACAAACCGGGTCCTCATTTTACCCACCTTAGAAAGGATGGAAGGCTGAGTCAACCTTGAGCCTGGTGAGATTAGAACTTGCAGTAATTGCAGGCAGCTGGATGTTAAATGCTGCCTTAGTAGGAGGCATCAGCCTGCTACGCAACTCAGGCTCCTTTTTAATATGGATTACCATCAGACTATATTTTCCATCTTTGATAGAAAGAAGAGTTATAGGCTTAAATTTATCTTACGCTGTAAGAATGAAAGCAGGAAAATTAACTCCTTCATTTGGAACTTATTGACCAACACAATTGTTGCACATTACTATAGCACTGCCCAAACTATTATGTGTAGTGGTGTTACTATTAACTGTGGGAATCTATGTTAAATCTTGTGTGAAATTTTGAAAGAACTGCAGCAGATATTCCCCTTTCCATCAAAGACATAGTTTCATGGATCATAACCTATCATTTAACATTGCTATTTTTTTATCTGTGAAGTATGGAGAACACAATATATAGCTTAGACTACTTGTCATGTCCTAAAAGTGAAAAATTGGAGCTACTTCACTGAATTTTATATTTATTAATATATAAAGATTAGTTGAACTTTAAACATCTCCAAGAATTAATGTTGGCACATGAATTCTATACATAGTGTCAAATGAAACTCATAACAAATATTTTGTTAACAATCACTGACAGCTAACCTTCCTTGTACTTGTTCTAAAAAGTAAATAAATAGCTACATGGGGCTCAACGTATGTTTCCACTCCAGAAAATTAATAGTCATAGATCAAATTTCAAGCACCTCTTTGACTCCTTGAAGTATCTTCATCCCAATATCAATGTGAGAAGATTATGTCTAAACTGTAATGTTTATATGATCCATGTGAAGTTTCATACTTACCTTAATTCATCAGCAAAGACTTACTTTTGCTTAAGCATTGTGATTTGAACTTTAGATTTAAAGGATCCCTGGCATAACTTGTCACAAAATCTGGTATTCCTTTTTCATACTGCAAAGGGAGGGGGAAAAAACAAAGGAGAAAGATATGGTTTTTTTAAAAAAATATTTTATTAGTAAAATAAAAGTAAAACAATGGACATTGCTCAATGTCTCTGGTTTCTAACATTTGCGTCTAAATCAAGTTAATAAGTAATCTATTCCTTGATCTACATACAAATTTACATATCTCCTATTTCATTATATATCAAGTATGCAGTATTTTACTTCCTAAACAACTATGCATGTATTTAATAAACCTATATTACATTCACAAATTCAATTTACATTGATATATACATTTCCAGACATTCATTATCCCTTGTTTTTGGCATTCTTCCTCTTATCTAACCAATTATAAAATTTATTCCAGACTTCATAGTATGTTGATTCACTTTTGTTTTTGAGTTCTCAAGTAAGTCTGTCCATCTCTGCACAACTGTAACCCTTAGGGCAAAGATAAAGCCCCCAAGTGCTTCAAGAGCTCTTAGGGAGAATGCTAACTACCAGGTGATTGTAAAGAAATACAATCCTTTCATTCCCCTCCCACACTACCTGGTTAGAACATATCTTTCCAACTTCCACCATTCAGTCTCAACTGTCAATACCCTGTTTCCCTGAAAATAAAACATCCCCTGATAATAAACCCAATCGGGCTTTTGAGCACATGCGCTAAAATAAGCCCTTCCCGAAAATAAGCCCTCCCCGAAAATATTTAAACCATGCGCAGCCAGTCCCTGCCATTTCCTCTGGTTAGGGTTAGGGAGACAGAGATGGAAATCAGGTAAGACGGCAAGAGGAGTCCTGCCTTGCTCAATGCGCCCCAAAATAATAAGACCTCCCTGAAAATAAGGCCAAGCGGGGTTTCATTTATTTCAGGGTTCAAAAAAATATAAGACACGGTCTTATTTTCGGGGAAACAAGGTACCTATCTTTCCATCCCCCCTCCCCCAACTGCCATCACAACTGATGGAGCATCTTGGATAAGAAGCAAAATGTTTTGTTCTTCTTCCTTAAGGAAAAAACAATCCAGTTGCTTTTCGAAAAAGCACCTTTGAGAAGAACAGGACAATTAGCACCAAGGTGGATAAATTCAATTACAATGGCAATAGATGTACTGTTGGGAGACCTGAAAGATGAGGTTGAGTATCATGGACAAAATTTATCTACATGATAATTAAGAGTTGACAATGACTTGATGGCATGTAATTAATCAATCCATCCAGGAATTGAAATGGATTTCCTTTGGGCTACTAGAAAACATTGTATTTGTTCTTTTAAGGTAAAAGGATCTGCTATCACCCTTCAAAAACTAAGAGATCAGAATGAAGTTATCTTTCAGTTTTCATATTTTGCAATTCAGGAAATGTGGTAATAATAAAATGCATATTTGAGAGCAAAAGAAAATGACCATTTAATGATGTGTATAAGTGGTGAAATCCAAATTTTTTTACTACCAGTTCTGTGGGTATGCTTGGTGGGTATGGTGTGGCTTGGTAGGCGTGGCTTGGTGGGCATGGCAGGAGAAGGATACTGCAGAATCTCCATTCCTACCCCACTCTGGGGCCAGCCAGAGATGGTATTTGCCAGTTCTCTCAAAATTTCCACTGTCAGTTCTCCGAACTGCTCAAAAATTCCACTACAGGTTCTCCAGAACCTGTCAGAACCTGCTGGATTTCACCCCTGATGTGTAATGTACTATCTGCATATGTATATAGTACATTACACATCAGGGGTGAAATCCAGCAGTTTCTGACAGGTTCTGGAGAACCTGTAGTGGAATTTTTGAGCAGTTAGGAGAACTGACAGTGGAAATTTTGAGAGCACTGGCAAATACCATCTCTGGCTGGCCCCATATATATAGTTTTTTTTAAACCATAGTCTAATCAATGAACATATGCAAAAAATAAAGAGAAAAAGACTGACATTTATTGCTATATTCTCAGTGATAAACCATATGTTCATTTCTTTATAAGCTCTAAAGATCATAAAACAATCTGTTAATAATACATGGTCCTTTTAAGTCAGAAATAAGTTTTCCAATTAATCTGGTATTTTGAAATTGGCCACACATAAATGCTTGCAGTAGGTTTCATAACACCATACCACCTACTTCCCTATATTATGTATTCTAATCCAAAGTAGAAGTTTAATTCAAAAAGATATTGCTGGAAGACGTGTGGTGGCATAATATTAATCTTGTAATGCTCTATAATAATCTTAGAGCATATCTTATCTTTTAAAGATCTCAATTACACAAATAAGTTATTTGAAGATGTTTGAGCAAGTTTTATAAATAAAATCTCATAAACATATTGATGATAATAAAACTATTTCTCCTTTTCACTCAAATCTGAACAATGATTTGACTAGATGGCTAAAACCACTAATGAACTGGATTGGAGATGAGCTTTAAGAACAGTGCTCAGTCCTGGTAAGATGGATAGACAATATAAACTGTCAGGTTTTTCAAGGTGATGTTATTCAACTTATTCTGGAAGGAACTATTTTGTCCTTTAAAATTAAGTTCACAATACATGATGGAATAGCTGGATGACCTGAGAGGAGAAGAGATGCTACCTAAGAAACAGTCAGACAAGAGAGGGAGGAGCCCCCTTCCAATGGCTTATAGATCAAAGAAAGAAACTTAGGAAAGACCCACCCTAATTAGTCAAGGAGTTAGAAGTGGTGGCAGGAAGTTTATACCTTCAAACTTGCAAGATTCTGTTAATGTAGCCTTACAATAAAGTAGAATTAGTGCATCTGGTCATGTTTCCTATCTGATTACGAGAGCTGACGTCAATCTTGTAAGTCTAGAAGCCAATAAGGAAACTGACAAAACATCCTTAATCACAATTATTTGGTGCATTCCTGGGAGGTACCATGTTTTCTCAAAATTCTATCTTTTGTAACAATCGTGCAGGCAATACAAATGAACTACAGAGACCTCCCTGTGAAAAATATTATGGAATACAAAAAAAAAAATCGTGAAATAATTTCCATATGTGAATCATTTCAAAAACAGCTCTTGCATGAAAATATTACATTAGAAAAGGTTATTGTCTCAGCTGTGTTCTCAAAGCTTCCCAGCAATAAAAATAATATTGCTAATTTAACAATATTACAGAGGAGCTAATTTACAACTAATTCATGCTGTGAACAAGTGGAGAAAACCAATGGAACATAAGTGGTAGAAATAAATTTTAAGTTGAACTAGTCTAAAAGTACTTGAGTCTAATAAGAAAACTCAAAAATTCTCCAGGTACTAACTGAGCAAAGGGACTGAAGATAAATATTCCAATAGTTCAAGAATTTTCTGAGAACCCCCAAGGCTTCAAAGAAATTTTTCAAAGGCTATTATTAGCCACATAAACTAACCCTCCCAAAGGGCAGTTAAATATGATCCACACCACAATCTTCATCTGGCCAAGACTTTTGCTGCAAGTGTACTACTGTGCAGAAAATGAACTTTTTTATTTGTTGGAGAACACTTGCAGAGTGTTCAAAGTAGCAGTTCAGACAAAGTCCTGCCCCCTTTTTTGTGTTGTGTCTGCCACTCATGTTCAAAAGTGGGTAAGGCTCTGATTGAGTGATCATAGCTCCCATCTTGTTGTTTTTGAGCCTCTCAAAGGATACCCGATCTTTGTTAATGTTTTGTAGCTCATACAAAATAGGATTGATATCACCTGTATAAAGTAGCATAAATCCCAAATAGGACAATTATACAGATTATTGCTTCAGCCTCAACTGAACTTTTACCTGTCTGTAATCATATGGTTTGGGATCTTGGTATGTGTTGCAAGTAAATTTTCCCATCTTCACAAACATTAACTTGGCTTTACAGGAGCTTGTATAAGGAAACTTGGTAACAATCTTTGTTTGTTTGTCTTCTTCTGTTTGTCCCAGGTTGTCCTCTGGGACAATCAAACCTGATCTTATTCTATGTAATTCTTCAAAAAATGTCTTCTTTTTTTCCTTTTTTTTCAGCTCTTGGAACTTTCCAACTGGTTTACGTGAAGATAAATGCACTTTATAGCTAAAATCCGGTGGTTGGCACATCCACCCTTTTCTTTCTGGAGGGGCTTTGCACTGCTTCAATATACGGATTTGATTTCGTTCTAATGCTAACTTCAGGTTTGTAGCAAATTTTTCTTTTGAGTCAAAAGAACATATGGATGGCTTTTTGATATGGGGACTGGGAAACATAGTGTACTTCTCCCCTTAAATCTGAAAAAAGTTTTTAAAAATGAATTATTATTATTGGTTGCTAATTTGGTATTCTACAGCAGTGAATAAATGCATTATTCTAATATCAACATATAAAACATATAAAATTACAGGAATTACTGTACACTTTCATGTACACTCATAGTATTGTCACCAGTGCTTACATTTACATAAGAATGTCCTTCAATAAAACACTCTCAGAACTAATAACTAGGAGGTATAGAAAACACTGGAGTTGTGGCACATCTCAAGCTTATACAACACAGCACTCACTGTGAGAATTAGATAGAGAAACAAAAAAATTACAAGCAAAATAGCAGGAACCTCTTTTAACAAAGTTGTGAAAACTTATTAAAGAACACAATTCATGAAGAGAAACAAACATTGTACTTCGTGGGTTTTTTTGTTTGTTTGTTTGTTTTTTTGTGCAGAGCCTCAAAGAAATAAAGTAAACTCAGTGCTATGAAAATAGCTGTTTTGGGGAAGAATGGCAGAGATTCATCAGTAACAAATAAATATATGAAATCACCAGTTAGCCTGCAAGCTAGACAGCCTGCGTTCCAACAAAACTATGAGATATAGAATATAGACTGTAATGGCCAATCATGTTATTTCCTCTGAAAGAAGTAAATACATATATTAAAAAGGTAACCAGAGTAAAATGTAGAATGAATTAAACATGTTAAATAGTTTTACTCACCTTCACCTTTCTCAAAATGCTCATGCTGTATTAGACTTTGCTTCAAACTCTTAGAGCAAACCAAGCAAAGAGAAAAACTCACTGTAGTGTTTGTTCTGGAAGATGTTTATGCCTGTTTGTGGCACAAAGAATCCTGAATGCATAATTGTATTCAACTCATCTGGGTTGCTAAGAAACAACAATTTTGCCTTAGGACTCCATTTACAATTTACATTTAAACGCCCCTGAAAATAGTGTCTCTGTCGGTGGAATAAGGTTGGAATAAGGTTAACGTGAAACCTGGCAACAGGGAGACCCATTCAAGGACTTTATTTGAACTGCTAGGAATAAAAAAGGAGAAACAAAAAAACTATTGAAGAAAATTTTTCAAAATGAGATTCCAAATAAATATTATAGTTACTAATATATCACTACCATCAGCACCACTACACTGTAGTATAAATTCGCTCACATTGTTATGTGTTATATCATTCTTGCATACTACTGTAGTACACCACACTACTATAATCTATAGTAGTACACCAGACTTATCCATTTTTACAATATGGAGATCAGTACAACTCCAAACACAACATATGAAACAATCAATATATATTATTATATAACCATGATAGCTACTGGGGATTAGTTTATTAGGACTTGTGTGTTATTCGAAGCAGCAAAATTATGTTTAGCTATGTTCTTTTGCTAGATATTTTGACATTGCTAAATAATCAAAAAAAAATTACAAGGCAAAATAGGTTATACCTTTCTAGATATTTTATACACTACTATCAATACAATACTATACTATTTATTCTGTTTATGATATTTTTTTACTTAAATTCTATGTAAGAGATTATTTTGATTATCTATTTCCCTCAAATTATAAATTGAAAAAAATCATATATTTTAAAACTTCAATTACTGAATGAATGTCGGTGAAATATAATAGAATTGTTCTCCTATTTCATTTTTGAAGCTTTTGTTGGATTCTCTTTTCCCCATGTTTGGGGTCATTGCTTACAGTTGTACAAAGTGACTAACAAACATAAAATATGAAGGAATGCTTCCACCATCTATTTAGAAAGTGTCCAGATTCTTTTATAGAATTTTATAGGACGCATTTGATTTGTAATCTGCCCAATGTTTTCATACTGTTGCTTTTGTCTTTTTTTTAGCTATGAGAAAGAAAAGTCATGAAAGAGACTTGCAATGCTTTTTCATTAGCAGAAATTTTCAGGAACATCCAAAATAAATTCCAATTTACATGAAGCCAAGTGTGCATTGAAGTCCCCAGACCTCGATATCAAGATAGAATTAGATTAGGGTTTGTTAATCTGATGTCAGGCACATTAAGCAAAGAAAAAAGTATGAGATATGGCAAGAAAGAAAAGAGTCTCAAATTCTCTCCTTTCTACATTTTTAGTAGGAGCCAGACTGTTAAAGAGCTCTGGAAATTATAAAAGCTTGGTTCCTTGGGGGATGGGGAGATTTTGGTTAATCATAATAAAACTACTTCCAACTTATTTCCCCTCATGGACCAATAAAGTTATATTTATTGTTTCTTTCCCCACAACATAGGTTTAGTAAAAGTGCAAGTCTTATTTAGGAATGTTATTTCATATACTATTTATTTATTTTATATACTAAAATAATAGTGAGCAGAGTAAAAACAACAGATATTTTTTAATTCACATTCATACCCTGAATGTGAATTGATCATTTTATTTCTTTTAGGAATCAATGTTTTATTTATTTACTTAGCATTGATGTTTGAGGGGAAACCTAGTTGTCCCACTATAATGTACAAATCCTACAAACATTCTATTCAGTGCTGAATTAAATATTTAAAGCTTTGACCACAATAGTCAGTATTTCAGATTTGGCCTATGATGTTTTGCCTCCTGTTCGTGCATTGCAAACAATGCCTGGAAATTGCGGGCTTTTTTTGCAAAGAAAATATATAACAACGGCTATGAGAAGGCACAAAAGGTTAACACTAAAGCAACAATAAAAAGGATACATTTAATGGGTTCATGCATTTGCCTTTGATGAGATTATATAAGACCCCTGTAAGGCAAAAAAAAAAAGTTATATATAATGACTGACATAACCAAATTATCTTTTAAGACCCGTTTTTCATCAGTGTATTTTTATATTGAATTCAATATATAGATTATTAAATGGTGTCTACTATTGACATTTTATCAATTATTTTTATACTATTCACTAGTATTAACTAAATACTATTATAAAGATTATTAAATTGTATTAGTTATATTGTTATAGATTATTAAATGATTCCTGTATTATTTAAATTGTCTACTATGTCAATGTAATCAATGAAAAAGAGCTACATCAAATTATTGTTTTGTGTGTTCATGATATTAACTGTAAACTGATTCCTCGGTGTATATTACAGTAAAATGAATGTTTATCACTCAGGTTTTAAACATTGGGATAAATTGCCACTAGATGGCAATATATTACTTACTATGGTACTGTGGCATAAACTTTAGAAAGAAGCTTATAGTTTAATTTTCTAATCTATATCTACATAGATTTTTTTTAAAAAAATCAAAAGACATAATATATTAGCAAGAAAAAGAAAATAATTCAGAGAACACTACTAAGGATTTTTAAAATATGTATACCTGATTAAAAATTTTAAAAAGTCTACTACAAAAATGCAATAATTTTGTGAAATGGAGGGTCATATAAATTTGAAAAATAAATAAATTATAAAAAGAACATTAATAATAAAAATTGGAATGGTAGTCTTCCAAAATACATTTGAACACAGACACAGCAGTATGGAATTTCAGACTATGTTGAAAAAAAATATGTACTGTATTAAAAGAATTTTTTTTAAAAAAAAAATCCCAATGGTTGGTTTCTGAGATGTCAGATATATCTGGTGGGAGATACACCTGGCGGGACCCAGAAGAAGGACCTTTTCCGTGGTGGCTCCCTCTCTCTGGAACATCATTCCCCCAGAGATTAGAACGGCCCACATTCTAATACTCTTCCGGAAGGTGCTGAAGACCTGGTTCTGCCAGTGGGCCTGGGGAACCCAGAGCGGGATGGAGCCCATTAAATGGCTCATGTGATCTGCTGTTTCCGGGGGGGGGGGGAAGCAGGGGTGGTTTTTATTATATTATATTGATTTATTTGATTCTTTTTTATTAATTTTATTGTTTTAAATGAGGTTTTATATTTTGTAAGCCACCTTGAGTCGCTATGTGTGAATAGGAGGCAATATGAATTCAATAAATAAATAAATAAATAAATAAATAAATAAATAAATAAATATCAATCTCTTGCCATTCATGTGGCTACTGACATATTATTGTATTGATGCTTTGATACAAAGTCAGCAATCCAAAAATGATAATAAAGAAAGTTCTACATTAGAAGTTAAGGGAGTAGTAAATGATTAATGTACAGCAGTTAAAGATAGAGCTCTTTTTAGAGTTTAATTCTTGGTGACTTTCAACATACAGCCATACAGTTTCCTTGGATAAATTACCTAAGTGGCTTGGGCCTCCTTTCAAGAGTTTTTTTCAACTTGCAATGCAACATAGAAAATTCCCAGATCTTGGCATTTCTGAGATTCTGGGAGATATTATTTTTTATCACAATGAGACATATCTATATCAAGTAAATGGTGACAACACAAACAGAACTCCCACAATTAATTGGTAGAATGTTATAGAATATTGGATTGTGCTTTGAGGAGGGGCATGGAAAAGATTACCATAAAATACAGTTTGTAAAGCCCCTACTCAACCAATGCCATAGTATGACTAGAGCAACTTCATACTGTTATTAATATTGTATAAAATTCTAGGCTATTTGCTATTAAATCAATTACCTTCTCTTTCCAAAGATTTGAGTTTAATGATTTTGAACATTCATATGCTGTAGATTAATGGAAACCTGAATATAAAAAGGACAGGCCACTGTTTTGAGGTATATTTATAACTTTATCATTTACTGAGTATAAAACATGAAGCTTATTTCTTCAAGATCCAATTACTTATTTTTCTGATTTTTTTCTCTGCTTATTTTTATAATTTTTTATTTTTGACTCTACAGTTTTCCTCCAATTTCAGCAGACATATATATAAATTTTACTTAATAAAGGCTCTTCTGCTGGATCAACAGGAAGAAGAAATTTTATTCCAATTACTGGTAGTCCTTGACTTACAACCACAATTGAGCCCACAATTAAGTGAATTTTGCTGTATTTTACAACTTTTCTTGCCACTATTGTTAACTAAATCACTGCAGTTGTTAAGTTAGTAACATGGTTATAAAGTGGATCTGACTTCCCCAGTGACTTTGCTTTTCAGAAGGTCACAAAGGGTGATCACAGGACCGTAGGGCACTGCAATCATCGTAAATATGAGTCATTTGCCAAGCATCTGAATTTTGATCACATAACCATGGGGACGCTGCAAACAACAGTCATGTGAAAGATGGTCATAAGTGACTTTTAGTGTAAGATCTTTTTTCTAGGACTACCTATAAAAGGGTATTTATGTCATTTGCAGATAAAACTATACCATAAACTCCTTGATACACTCCTTGTGCATTCTTGGATATGCTCCTTGTGTATCCAAGAATGACCAGATGTTTCTTGGTATGTTGCATGTTCACCAGAAGTGTTATATTCAAATAGCCCCAAAATATCCCACTGGACTTTAAGCAGCATCATGCAAACAGAACTATTGCTGTTTTTAATCACCTATTGTATTTGCCTATCTGTTAAAGGCGACTAGCATCACCTATGCTAGTCAACTTTTCATAGTATTGTTTCAGAATGATACTCTGCTAAAAAGAAATAACTTATTCCCAAGTCTGAAATTTGGAATTACACTATAACTTCATTAGACCTGGATTGGAAGTAAAATGGGACTTCCTGCCAATCCTGTGTGTATCTTTGAATATTATAAAATGAGGACCATGCAATCCCCCCCCCCCCCCCCCCCCCCCCCCCCCCCGGGCCCCCCCAGCCCATTTTGGATGCAAGTAAGTGCAGGGCGCACACAGAGGCTCAGGGAAAGTGAAAAATGGGCCTACTGGAAATTCAGGAAGGCTGGAAACGGGCTCACTTCTGGCCTCCAGAGACTGGGAAGTACATTTTTGCCCTCACGGAGGCTCAAGGAAAGTCTCTGGAGCCCCGAGAGGGCAAAAATGCTCCCCCCCCACCCCGCTGTGGTGCAGGAGGCTGACTAGGCCACGCCCACCATGGCCACGCCCACTCAGCAACTTGGCAGAGAACCTCTTGCTAAAGTTTTTGAAGCCCACCCATTTTACTTCAAATGTATCTGATACTAGCAAAAATCAGGAGGCTTCTCTATAAATCATTAATTCTTCTCTTATGCTTAGCATATTGAAACTGCAATATATCAGACAGTCTTCTGGGAAATATAGCTTTCCAGACTGGCAGACTAACTCAGTAGGAAACACCAGGCAGACTCATGAAGATGTTTCATGTGCCAAAAGGCATAGAATGAATAATTTCTAGCGCATCCAATGTTGTCATTGCTTGCTGGAATTTCATGCTCTCAAGATCAGTTTATATTTTGACTATTTGTCAGGGGAAATTACTCTCGATTGTTAAGGCAGCTAAGGATTGTGAGCTGGAGACATCTGTATTCCAAATGATATGAATGTGGTATTCCTCCCCCCTCTCATCAATCACACTCAGTGCTTGAGCTATCTGACATTTAGATCCAGCGTTAAGAAGCATACTGGCTGCTCAGAAAAATGTAGCTCATTTAATCTATGTATCCAATTAAAGCAATGGACCTCAGGAAGAGACAGTGAAATAGGCTTCACTAATTTCAAAATTCACATCATAATAAGACTGGGCTGGCATGTTCTGCTATGATCTCATTTTCAGAGATTCAGGACCGACACAAAGATTTCTCTACTAATTCTCTAAAGAAAAATAACATCAGTTCTATACCTGTGATTCTTTCATATAAAAGTCTTCTCTTCAAAATGCTATCCTTCCAGGTACAGCATTTTCATTCACTAAAATGAAATTTAAAACAGGTTTGTTTGTTTTTTTAAAGTAAACCTTAATAACGAAATGATGACAACAGCTAAAACAAGATAGCAAGAGGTGTTAAGTCTACTCAAAAGCTAAGAGGACAGGTTCTAACTTTAGCCTGGGCAAAGCAAAACAATATTCACACCCCCCCCTTTCATTCAGTTATGTCCAATGGAACAGAGACTGCCTGAACAAGTCCCTGCAATTTTCTTGGAAAGGCTTTTCAGAAATGGTTTGCCATTGCTTCCCTTCTAAGGCAAGAGAGAAAGTTACTAGCCCAAGATCATCCATCTGGCTTTGGGCCTAAGGAGGGACTAGAACTCACAGTGTCCCAATTTCTAACTTGATGTCTTAATTACTACACCAAATTGGCTCTAGGATACTATTTCTTCTATCTCTTCCCACTTATTACTATTACCATGTTGTTTGTATCTTTCAATTATATTGTTTTTATTTCTTTCCTGGTACGATTTGATAGCTTATTAGTAACCTTAACTATCACTAAGTGTTGTCTCTTTTTATTCTTGATGAATGTAATTTATTTTCCTTATGTACACTGAGAACATATACACCTAAAACAAATTCCTTGTTGTCCAATCACACTTGACCAATAAAGAATTCTATCCTATCCTATCCTATCCTATCCTATCCTATCCTACCCTACCCTACCCTACCCTACCCTACCCTACCCACCCTACCCTATCCTACTCTAGGATACATTTACCTCACATCTAACAGCACATTTTTCTACAGAAATATATTTCTTCCCAACTGTGGAATTCTCTGCAATGACACATTGCCATAACAACAACAACAACAACAACAACAACAACAACAGAAATTCTAAATTTACCAGACTTGAACATTTTGACTCTACAAAAAAACCACCTTACTTGGAACAGCTTACATCCTCTGATCATACTTTAACAGTTCCTAGGTCCTTGGTTAGGACTCGAGCTGCTGAGCTATAACCAGCCTCATAGGCTGTGAATCTCACTAAAGATTAAATAACAACAACAACAACAACAACAACAATAATAATAAACATATGTCTACATCACTAGACAATTTCAGCCATGGGTCAAGGCAACCTTGCACACTTTCAGAGAGATGTCAGTTTTGCAGATCTCAGTACCATTTATAATGAAATTTTAATGTCAAAATTGTTGTGATTTATCCTTTTGTGTGAAAGATATGTCTTCTTATAAGACTTGCAGAAACTGCCGGATAACTAACTCCCTGCAGTTTTCTTGGCAAGATTTCAGAAGTACCATTGCCATTGCCTCCTGGCTAGAGCTAAGAAAGAGTGACTGGCCTACAGTCACTTTATGCCTAAAGCAGGACTAAAACTTGCTGTATCCTGTTTATGACCTGCTGCTTTAATCATTACACTAAATAGCAACCCATTTTATCTCAGGCTATGAAAGAAATGCTGCAAAAACACTGTATTTGATTATTGGACTAGAATGGGGGAAACCTGATTTCATTGCTTTTAGTTGGTGTCTTTCTGTCATTCTCTGTATCAGTGTGTTCTACCTCACATTATTATGTGGAGGAAAAAATGGGACAAAATAATTTTGCTGCCTTGCAAAGAAAGTCTGGATCAAATATAACAAAGAACAACCACTAGCGCAATAAAGTCTATATACATTCTTTTTTAAAAAATATGAAAGCATTGCATATGTAATCAATATATTCAAAATATACAATTGTCTTCAAAATATATAATAAGAGAAGGAAAGCAAATATCTGGAATATTTCTGATCTGTTTATTTGTTATAATCTTCTAGTGCTTGGAATAATACACTGGTCAATTTGCTGAGACAGAAATTAGATTATTTATACCAATTTCAAAGTTGCTAAATGTATCAGACTGTATCTGGATTTAAACTTAGACAAGCAATCAGTATTAAGCAGTACCTCATTTGAGGTTTTGGCCCATAAATTATTATAATTATTAAACTTCTTAATAGAAAAGACATTTTTTTGTAATGCCTAAATTTATCTGGGAAATGCATGTTCTATGCTATATTTTAAAGAATACAAGTAAAAACATTAACTGGGAGACTTACACACAAATATTAGTCATCTTAATATGTGACCTGCATACAGCAATGATGCACAATTGATGAAAAGGGAGAAACATCTGAATGCAGCATTCAGATCATGATGATTCTCAAGTGACACAGAATTCTTCTACTGGGAAGTGAGCCCATGACAAGTAATTCTAAAGAATATCTAGATGGAATATCTATGACCTCACAAAGATCAGTTATAAGAAAGCCAGATGAAGCAATGGAACTGTTCAAGGGGCTACTATTGCCATACCTATGATAGATGAGAACTTGTGGGGGTAGATAGAATTAGTTTGCAGTAGCTGCATCAATATTACACTAACATTTCATGTGGTCCTGCAGGTAGCATCATGTCCATCTCCAGACATGGCCTCAGTGGGTGAGATGAAACCCAATTTGAGTCCAACATGATAATCACTTGTTTGACATAAAAACACTGTAGAGAACAACATACTGTAATTCAAGTCTCTTAAGCACTTATCCAATATCTCTTGGATTGTTAGGCTTGAATGTTTGCTTCACTCATTTTGATCTGTGGGGACTGTCTTTGCTTGGCTACAGTAAGGCTGTAAAATAAGATAAGACATATAGAAATCAAAGCCTCTGGACCTTTTTGGTAAACAAAAATCTTGTCACAGAAAAAAAGTTATAGCAGTGGAATGCCACATTTCCACATGAACGTCTAGTTCCAAATGGAAGGCTGATTTACTTCCTGGTTTATTCAGGACTGGATTCAAGGTTAAAATGGGTGGTGGTCTTAATGTTTAGAACTAAATAAGTCAAAGGAGTCCTGGAAGAGATGGTTAGAGATAACATTTTATTTATTTGTTAGATTTTTTTCTCCCTGCCTTTTTACTCTGTATAAGTAACTAAAGGCAGCAAACATGCCTGATATTTCCTCCTCCTCCTATTTTCCCACAACAATCTATGAGGTGACTCTGGCTGAGAGAGAAAATATGGCTTGAAGTCACCCTGCTGGCTAAGGCCAAACTCCAACTTACGCTAGCCTCTGTCTGCACACTCCCTCCCTCCCCCTCTCCCCCTCTCCCCCTCCTTCCCTTCCCTTCTTCCCTCTTTCTTTCTCTTTCTCCCCCTTCCTCATGATCTGGACCCATATTTTGAGTAGTCAAGTCTACAGAGAAGTGATGATATTAAACCATGGTGTGTATTTTACTAGGGTTTTATCAGTTCCCTCATAAAAATGCTACTCAAATTATAATAAATTGCCAACTTAGTGGCATGGAGATACTTACCTGGAATTGATCGGACTGCTAAATTAGGAGAAAAAAACAAAGGCATCAGATCACGTATCAGTGGAGCAGCACTGACTTTACCATTAGGGAGATTGAAGCAGCTGCTTAAGATGTCACAGATAGATTTTAAAAAAGTTAATTACTTAATTTATCATTGTATACTGTAAATTAAAGGTTGCACAGTAATCAAATATGCTCTTCTATTTTTTTCATCATTCCAATACCCACAGCAAACTGAGTAGCTTTCAAGCACTCATATTTATTGAATGTGGAGCTATGTACTGGTATATTTGCCAGCATTAAATACGTTCAGTTAATGTAAGTTAAGAAAGGGATAAATTAAGAAAGATAAATGCCCAAATTCATAATCTATGACTTTGAGTAATGTAAAAGTAAAAAAAAGACTCCAAATTAAACAAAAAGATAATATAAAACCTAATTAACAAATCACAATCACATATAAGAACACATTTAACTGTCTTCTAAACCTAGTAAGAAGACAATAAATTTTTTAAAAGGCTCCAATAGGAATTATTTGTCTGACTGGTTTAAGCTATTCAAATTCTGCTGATTACTTTGTACCGTTCTGCAATTCTGAAAAGCACATCCATTATAAAGGTGTTGTTTTTTTCTTTATTTTTTAAACAGTTGCTTTAGGACAATTTTTATTTCACTATATTTTAGAAGGAGGAGTATTAAGATTTCTAATAGCTTGTTGCTTCATTCTTTCTATCTGTTCTATATTATCTACCTTTTTATGATGTTCGATAACTTTTTTGAGAAACATTACAAAGAAATAAATACTACTACTCAAAGGCAAGTAAACTTTTATTTTCCAAGTTTGTTTCACTGACCAAATAAATTATCTTACTTTGTTCTTCCAGGCAAATACAAAGATTTCTAAACACATGTTTATATGTTTAGTCTCATATGCATTATGCTTAACCCTTACAAACTACTCATATTGAGTTATTAAAACTGTTATTATTCACATGATTTTAAGTTAACATACCTTACTTTACTTTATATTTAGCCCTTGGGCCAAAATTAACATATCTAATAAGAGAGTATAAGATAATATCTTGTAGGATTACAAACCTCAAAAAAAATAAGAATCACAGATTGCAATGCTATAAAGCCAGAGTTCTGCAGAGAATTAGAATCAGATTGATTGTAATCTTTTGGGGGGGGGGGTGAGTTGATTTAGAATTAGATTCTGCCTTAATCCATTTTTAAATCAGCATCTCTTTAATTACCGCATTGGTGCAAAAATGCATCCCAGCTTTTACTTTGGTGGTAAGAGAAATGTGACTATCAGATTAACCAATTAAAATCAAGCATGGAGGGAATTCTTTCTATTTGACTCAGACTATAATACTCCTTTCTGGCCTTAAATGTTTTCTATGATGCTGGATTAGTGTAATAATTTAGTGATAACTCAAGAACGTATTCTTTACATGCAATAACACTGCACATATGCAAGGACTGAATGTTGGGGCCACACCAGAAAGGTTTAGTTTATTTCCAATTTGTACAGAATACATATAAGATTTCAAAACATCCTGATGATGAGGGATTTCCTTTCCTGGTATTATTTGGCTTGATACTGACATTGTATCATAAGTAGAGGTTGGATCCACAGAATAGTGGCCAGTCAATGTTACTGGTTCTCAAACACTTGCTTAGAATCTGAATCAGAGTTTTAGTAATATAACATAGAAGGCTTCAGAGCTATTTTTATGGTTCTGCTTGAGTGGCATGTACACAAGCTCTTGTGTTAGATAAGCAGGTAGAGGCCATAGCTGGAGGACTTTGTGCAGTTACAACTGGTATACTAGTTACAGCACTACTTGCAGCCCTAGCCACTCATTCACGTGCTTGGGTTACCACTCAACATCAGAGTCGGAAATCACTACAAAATGCAGTGGCTAAAATATTAGCAAGTCAAAGTTGCTAGACTCATATCATACCTATTTGAGAGTTGCTGGACTACCTACCATTAGGTTTCTGGGTATAATTCAAAGTAGTGGTTTTCACTTATAAAACCATAGAGAGGTTAGCACCAATGTACTTTTCATCTACCATACCCATGCCGCATACATATTTAAATGTTTTTTTAGGTTTGTGAAGTGAAGAAGGCAAGAGATCACAACAAGTGATTTCCAGTTGCACCCCCATGTTATTGAACAGCCTCCTTCTAGAAATTGAATCAGCAGAACCATTTTGCTGTTTGGAACTATGAAAGACAGAGATATCCTGGACAGCATTTGGAGAACAAATAGTCATTATTGTTCCTACTGTTTTATTGGGAATGTCCATTTTATTTTGTCTCTGCTTTTAAGTTTTCATCATGCCTTATGTTTTTATGAGTTTAACTGCAGTGGTGATTTTGGAGATCTTTGGTATAAAAATACAGCTCCATACAGGTTGTTTTTGATAATAATAATAATAATAATAATAATAATAATAACAACAACAACAACAACAACAACAATCGTTCTGTGAACCAGACTATGGCTTTTTGCACATAAAGCATACTAGGATTACATCAAGTAATATTACATCAAAGATCACAATCTCTAGAGATCACAATCTCTTAAAGTCCCTAATAGAATTCCTGAAGCATTCATCTTTTATCCATAGATTTAGAAAACCCATTAATTCTTTACTTCTCTAGATTTTTGAGTAGTTTTCTCTTTGGAGATTATTTTTTCATCTAACAATCCACCAAAAATAAGAAGCAACTCAGTTGTCTTAAAAATGTTCATTCTCTTCTCTGTAAAAACTATGAGTAACCTGCCAGGTTGCAAAGAAACTATTTTGAGATTTTAACCGTTAACCTCATACAAACATAAAAGCAGACAAAATAAAAAGTATATTCTATAGTTCCCTTATGCTATATATGTCCATTAGAGGAAGATACCAAATTGTTCCCTTGTGCAAAAACTGCAGAGCTGTAGATCCTCTGAGAAGACTATTTAGCAATAAATAATTATGCCTGATAGTATAGCACTGATGTATATTACATTGTATGACTACTTTGCTGTCAGTAAAAAATAAAATATTCAGATTCCATCACTTAATTGTAATGAAGAAAAGGAGGAGGGGGTTTTATAATTGCCCAGGGGACTTCTTTAAACTCTCACAATTCATATACAGAAGTCTAACAGCTTTTAATGTTAAGATAAAAATGATTTTAAAAAACTCAGCTTTCAATGAGCAAGAAATACAGTCAAAATTCATGGCTTTAGATTAGTTTATCTAATAGTTTCTAACAGGGACTTTTCAATTTCATTGTAAAACTTCTAGGAATAAAATTTTAATCTATTATCAGAAAGTTTTCAAATTTTCTCAGATTTTTACCATGTTTTCTAATTTTTTTATCATAAAACTGATCCATAAATTGCTTATTAATATACAGGACGCTATATGATTTACCAGGATCATATCCTGTTATGTCTTTCATGGGCATTAAAAAAAAAGACTGAATTTTCTCTAAAAACTAAGAGTATTTAGGAATAATTTATAATACCTAGGATGCAAGGAGTGCTTACTGAACTAAAGGATCAACCCTGAATTTTATAGTGTTAAATAATATCCATTGTACTGATTTCTCAATCTAACTGTATAATAATAATTTATTCATTTTTGTACAGTATATGCCACCTAACAACTCTGGATGGTTGTCAATTGTTAAAACGAAGAATACCACCACAACCCCCCCCCCCCAAAAACAAAAAAACAACAGCACAAGACGAAAGAATACAAGTAACCCTTACTTAACAACCACTTGTTCAGCCCCCAGTTGAACTTACAACAGCACTGAACAAATGGTTCTTTAATAGATCCTCATAACTGTGACTATCACAAACACTCTCACATCCCTGCCCAGCCAGTATTGATTCTTCTTTAGCCAACATGGTTGCCACAAAGCAGGGCTAACAGTAAGCACCTCATAAGGAAACAACATGTTGCTGTCTCTGAAAGTAAGGCTGATGACTCAAGCAAGAAAAGTCTCAGCTATGTATCCTTGGGAAGAAGATTTAAACTGTGCAAAAACTGCCTTCCATTGCTGGAAGCAACCTCGCCAAATGACTTTGTGTATTTTTGCTCTTGACTCTGGCTATGTTTTTGACCTTAGCACATTCCTGGCAAAGTCTAGAGCTCTTCCCTCAGTGCTTTTTCACACATTATGAGTTTCTGATTACAGACTGTCTGAATCAGATTATGTCAGCCTTTAGTCAGCTACTGTGCACATACATGCTCTTCCTCCATCTTCCCCGTTCTTTTTTTGCTTCCCCTGCCTTCTATCTGCTGCCATTTCTCCAGACAACTTTCATTGTTCTGAGGATTGTTCTGAGCATGTGCAAGATGGCAACCACGCCGCGAAGTGCTCCGCTTTGATCGGGGCAGCTTTAGGGCTCTAGGGGCTGCTACAGGGGCGCTGGGCTGCCAGCAACCCCTGCCCCGGTCGGATGAGCTCGTGGTGAAGGATTTGAGATCTTCCTCGCCTCCAAGAACACCTGAAAATCAGTCTGCGGAGGGCTGGAGCTGTGCCACTGCACCACACGGTGGAATGGTGGTTTGACGGCGGCGGTGGTGTAGTGCGAGTGGAAGGCGGCCAGTCGAACTTCATCTGCTCCACTCGGCGACTCCCCCAGCGAACTCTTTGGGGCCAGTGATGGCATCAGCGGGGGTGGCGAGGTTGGCCCTGATATTAAACGGGGCCTTGGCACACCCCAAGGAAAGAACTGGACGCTGTTACTCAAGGCCACTGCCGGCATATAAGGGGATTGCTGGGGTGAAACTGAAAGGAGCACAAACGACTGGCTTTGGGGTGAGGGACGAGAGGCCTCTTTCAGAATTAGATCCTTGGTGATTGCAGAAGACCTGGCCCCCTATGAAATTGAATGGAGGCTGGGGGTTTTGGAAACTATATGCTATCCCGGAAGAACTGAGGGGGATAGGGTTGGGGGGCAATGGCTTTTTTCCCATTGCAATGATACCAATCTACCCCCCTCCCCCTCCCCCCTCCTGGAACTGTTCACGCCAAGAACCGGGCTTATTTTTCCCCTTGACTGAGGAGGTCTCTCTTTCTCCCCTCCCTCTTTTTTCCTTCCCCCCCTCCTTCTCCCCTTTCTATCGGGACTATTACTCTATTACAACTTGAGTATAAATACACCAAAGGATTACATCTTTATCCTGGACTGATTAAACTGGTGGACGGATTAATCTCCGACTATGGACAGCCTGTGAAACACCTGCTGAGGGGGTCTTGACAACATCACAATTGTACCATCGGGAGCAGTATATTTTTCGATCTATGGCTGTTTGAGGGCCCACACAAATTGTTTGAGGGTCCATGCAATTGTTTGGACCCCTCCCACCATTGTGAGAGGATAGTGGAGATACCAATGAAGTTTCACTGTAAAATGGCTGCATGTGACATCGGGACTTTACTGTATGGACCCCTGATCAATGCTCTTATGCCTCGATCACTGTATGTGGAGATATTCATCACTAGACCTTCTTGCACTCCAAGAATCCCCCCTCTCGCAGGTGTGGCCCTCCACTTTATCGAGGGCTTATCTTGATGATGGGTTTTGGAACCCCGAGAGGTGGCATGCTGCAAAAAAGGGACTGAGGGGTTTTCTAGGGAAATTTTTTAAGGGATTTTTAAGGGTTTTTAGGGGGCGGGAGGGTTGTGTGGGTTTGGGGGATAACCCACGGGAGGAAGGGTCTCGTCCGGCTGCTAGTTGGGCCACCGGAGGTCTGGATTCTGGGGGTAAGGGAGGTATCAAAATTTATTCTATCGAGGGTTTTACTATCAACACGCTGAGTGGGAGGGGCAGATATGGCGGGAGCAGGGGGCCACATCATGTGAGGGGGACATGCACTTGCTACCTTTGAGCAGTGGCATGCCCCGGTCCCCTTGGCTCACCCCATTCTCCAGGTTGTTCAGAGTCTCAGGGCCCGAGTTTTCAGCTGATGCTATGCAATGCCAGGTCTGTAGTAAATAAGGCCGCCCTCATTTGTGATCTTATTCAAGAGGGGGGAGCGGACCTGGCAGGTATTACATTGGGCCACAAAGGGGGGAGTCCCCTCGTGGATATGTGCCCACCAGGCTTCCGTGCATTTCATCAGCCGAGAGCTCAGGGTAGGGGCGGGTGGTAGCGGTGATTATAAAGGAAGGTCTCGATCCGAGGGAGGCCACTGTACCTCAGATAGCCAGATGTGAGTCCCTTTTTGTGAAGTGGGGTCGTGGGATGCAGATGGGTGTGTTGGTCACGTACCTGGCTCCCTGCCACGTGGCAACAACCCTGCCCGAGCTCCTCAACGTTATAGCCAAAGTGGCAGTTGATACCCCCAGACTTCTGGTCATGGGGATTTCAACCTGCCATCAATCAGTGAACGTCTGAGGTAGCTCGGGAGTTCATGGCTTCCATGACAGCCATGGACCTGACTCAAGTAATTCATGGACCTACTCACACAGCTGGACACACTCTGGACTGTTTTATCTCTGGTCAGTGGCTGAGTGGTTTCGACATAGGGGATATAGTTATTGAACCCTTGTCATGGTCTGACCACTCACTCCTCCGTCTTGACTTTCTGTCCGCTATACCCCATCACAGGGAGGCGGAACCGACCAGGTGGTTCCGCCCCAGGCGCCTGATGGATCCTGATAGGTTCCAGATGGAGCTTGGGCCATTTCCCGAGACTCTGGCTCACGACTCGACTGAAGACCTAGTGGCTGCCTGGAATAGTGCAGCTGCCGGTGCTTTGGACTGAGTCGTGCCTTTGCGGCCTCTGACCCGGCACCGAACTCACTTAGCTCCTTGGTTCTCTGAGGAGCTGAGGGAGATGAAGTGCTGGAAAAGACGCCTAGAAAGCGGTTGAAGGGCCAGCCGGTCTGAATCTGACCTGACACTGGTAAGATCTCATATTAAGGCTTACCTAGTGGCGATAAAAGCTGCAAAATCGGATTATTTTGCTGCTCTTATCGCGTCATCAGATAACCGCCCAGCCACCCTGTTTAGGGTGACCCACTCCCTCCTCCATCTGGGAGTGCGGGATGACCGCTTGCAGGGTCGAGCTGAGGACTTTGTACAATATCTGCATGACAAAATCACTCAGATTTGGGAAGACTTGGCCGCTGACTGGGTTAGTTCAGATGAGATGACTGAGGCAGGTCCTGAGAACATTATCTGGGAGGAGTTCAACCCTGTGGCTCCCAAGGACGTGGACAGGATCTTGGGATGGCTGAACGCAACCACATGTTTATTGGACCCATGTCCCTCCTGGTTGGTGCTGGCCTCCCGGGAGGTTACACGAGGCTGGCTCAAGGGGATTGTTAACGCTTCTCTGAGCGAGGGTATCCTGCTGGTCGCCTTGAAAGAGGCGGTGGTGAGGCCCCTCCTCAAGAAGCCCTCTCTGGATCTGGCTGTTTTGGCCAACTAGCGTCCAGTCTCCAACCTTCATTTTATCGCGAAGGTTGTTGAGAGTCTGGTGGTGCGGCAGCTTCCCCAGTACCTAAATGAAGCTGTCTATTTGGATCCGCTCCAGTCTGGTTTCAGACCTGGTTACAGCACGGAAATGGCATTGGTCACGTTGGTGGATGATCTCTGGAGGGCTCGGGGTAGGGGTCATTCCTCTATCCTGGTCCTATTAGACCTCTCAACGGTTTTTGATACCATCGACCATAGTATCATGTTGCGCCGGTTGGAGGGATTAGGGGTGGGAGGCACTGTCTTGCAGTGGTTCTCCTCCTATCTCTCTGACCGGTCGCAATCTGTGTTGACAGGGGGGAAGCAGTTGACCCCGAGGTGCCTTGTTTGTGGGGTGCCACAAGGGTCAGTCCTCTTGCCCCTCCTGTTTAACATTTATGTGAAGCCGCTGGGTGAGATCATCCGTGGTTTTGGGGTGGAGTTCCATCAGTACGCTGATGACACCCAGCTGTACAACTCCACCCCAAACCATCCCAACGATGCCTTGGAAGTGATGTCCCAGTGCCTGGAAGCTATGCGGGTCTGGATGGGGAGAAACAGGCTTCGACTCAACCCTTCCAAGACCAAGTGGCTGTGGCTGCCGGCGTCCTGGTATAGCCAGCTGGTGCCATCACTGGTTATTGGGGGCGAATCACTGGCCCCCACGGAAAGGGCTCGCAACTTGGGTGTCCTCCTGGATTCATGGCTGTCTTTAGAAGAGCATATGACAGCCGTGGCCAGGGGGCTTTCTATCAGGTTCGCCTGATACGCCAGTTGCGCCCCTTTCTAGATCGGGACTCCTTACGCACGGTCACTCAAGCACTCGTCACTTCTTGTCTGGGCTATTGTAACGCTCTCTACGTGGGGCTCCCCTTGGGGTACACCCGGAGGCTCCAACTGGTGCAGAATGCAGCTGCGCGGGAGATTTTGGGAGCGACGGGGCGCTCCCATGTGACGCCTCTCCTGCACGAGCTTCATTGGCTTCCAGTGGACTTCCAGGTACGCTTCAAGGTGTTGGTGACCACCTTTAAAGTGCTCCATGGCTTAGGGCCGGGGTACTTACGGTACCACCTTCTGCCACCAATTGCCTCCCACCGGCCAGTTCGTTCCCACAGAGAATGCCTCCTCAGGGTGCCGTCGGCCAGACAATGTTGGCTGATGACCCCCGGGGGGAGAACTTTCTCTGTGGTGGTGCCTACCCTCTGGAACGACCTCCCCCCAGAGATACAAGTGATCCCAGACCTCCAGACTTTTCATTGGGCCCTTAAAACCCATTTTTTTCAGTTAGCTGGGCTGGCCTGACCCCACGCCGGTTTTAAAGCTTTTGTTATTGATTTTTAACTCAAAATTGGGCCAAATTTATTTATATCATTTTAATTGTTTTTAACTTTTGTATAATGTGTTTTTAGTTGGCTGTTCACCGCCCTGAGTCCGAAAGGAGAAGGGCAGTATAGAAGTTTAAATAATAATAATAATAATAATAATAATAATAATAATAATAATAATAAATAATAGTACCTTACAAGCAGAGTTGCAAAGCTCTGCTCCAATTGTTATGCAGCAACCATCCTGTACCCACCTCCTCCTGTGCTTCCCATTGTTTCTTCATTTTGACCAAGGAATCTTTCCTGTTCCCCTTCTAGCATCATCATGCCCATATTTTGTCTAGCAGGTTTTCCCTTGCTGATGCTGTGATACGAAACTTGCACAATTTTCATGCACTGGCACAAAATCTTTACCACCTGGTCATCTTAGGATCAAAGCATATCACTTGAGACTGGATGAACATTATCTACCACAGGGTCCAATGTTGGCTGTTGAGGTGGGAGTGCACCATGACCTTCTTTTTGAGGGACAAAACTAAGAACTAATTCTGGGTTGTGAGCTGCTCACAGTTACTTAATCTGACCAGCAATACAAATCTAATAAATAAAAAACTTTTTTTTTGGCAAAAATGTAACAATGATAGATTGACAGATTACTAAGAGATGTGTATATAAGAACTGATTACTTTGAAGATTAATTTTTTCCCCAAAAAGGGTTATTATCTGAAAATTTGCATGTGCCATATCTAATAAAGAACATGACTGTTTTCAAAATGGGATCCTTTCTTTTTCCTTTTTTTTCCATCTACAAAACAACAGTTGCATTTTTCTTCTTACCATTGATTGAGGTTAGGGAGAGGGATTTGAAGATTCTATATTTGCCATAGACTTTGCACACACGTTTTAAGTGAATGATTCAGAAAGATCCTGACAGTTGAGCAGTGCTTTGCAGGACAATGTGATGAAAAAGCAAAGCACCTTGCAGCTCCTACTAATCATGATTCCAAATCAGGTTTTAAATATTCAGAATGAGATTAACTGAAAAGCAAAGATGGGCAATTTGGAGACAAATTCTATCTTTCATGATTTTAAAGTAAAGTTGGTTGTTAAGTGAATCATGCAGTTCTTAAATTAATTCAACTTCATTTAATTTGACTTTACTTCTCAGAAGTCAGTTGGGGAGATGTCAAATGGAAATCACATGGTCCTGGGATGATCCTCGAATACTATAACTATCATAAATATGTGCCAGTTGCCAAATCCCCAAATCACAATCAAGTGTGCACAGGGACATTGCAACAGTTGTTAGCTGCTTTTTTCAGTGCCTTTATAACAAGAGCTACCTGTACATCAACACACCTGAGGGAATATTAACGTACATATTTATATATATTTATCTTGAAGAATCAAAACAGAACATTATTGTGCTTGTCTCTGAATAAACATGCATATAATAGCTCACATATGTTGTTTATAGTTTCTTACAAAACAGAATGTTTCACAGCTGGTGAAATGAGGCTCAGCGTAAAAGAATAAAAATATGCTAAATGTTACCTTTGTATGCAAATAAAACTTCATTGTTCCTATCCATCCAATCTGTCTTCCTTCTGAAAAAAGGAAGGAGAGGAATACTTAACTACTAGGAATGCTGAATATATAGACTAATGCCAAAGTTATTTAGAAGAAAACTATATCTCAGTGCTTGCTGGCAAGTTACTCTGAAACAGCAATCAGTATTTTACTTAGCCAAGAGGAATGCTGTTTTTACTCTTAGTTCATCTTAATTTGAAAATAATTATTACAATAAGACACCCAAGGAACTCAAATATCCCATTAGATTTGCCTAATGGTTGAATCACCACATTTTGGGCTATTTAAATGGAGTTAAAGGCTGCATGACTTTCTGAAGGAGAGGCTGATCCAGGGCAGATACTGGGGGACAGAGAAGTTGGGTGAATCTGGAGGATAGTTGGGGAAAACAATTCATCCTGGGAGAAATTGTATTTTGTATAACTGATGTTTATTTGGTTATTTCCTCCTTTTCTTTCTAGGAGTTTCAGATACCCTGGGACTTTCTCTATGTTATGTCCAGAGCAATAGTCTTGGGAGGCGAGGTTTGGCATGAAAGCACACCAGGATCCCAATCTGCACATCCCATAGCTTTCTTAGCAGAAAGGGAAATGAATCATGGTTTATGTCCCTAGTCCTAATAGAACATCCAACTCACTTCTAGTATTGCAGTTACCACGCTTCACCTCCTAGCGGGTCTGGGAAACACTTCATTTCTACTCATTTTTCATGGATGGTCGCTTCTAGCACCGCCGCGCCGGAAATGAAGGCATCCTGGAGGAGACTTGGCAAACGTATGCCATGGAACCAAGTAGCAGTACTTCGAATTAACCCGAAGGGCTCTGCGCTTCCAGGTGTTGCTGACCCCGCCCGCTCGCCAGAGATTTTTTCACCAGGTTCTGCCAACTTGGGCAGATGGAGATAGGGAGCGCGTAAAGAGACTCCGCTGCGGCTAACCTGCTGCTCCCTCCTAATTCTGCTGCTGCTACCGCTTTTATTCTTTCTGCTCTGTCGCTGTTTTCCCTTTCTTTCCAGGGTAACTGGTCTGCAGGAACACGGCGCGCCAGAAGACCTTTTAGCCAAGCTTCCTTCTGTCCGAGAGGAAACAGCGCGGGAGAAGTTCGAATGGGATGGATCGAAAGCCAATCTGCTTCCCATCCCGCCGTGTGTGGGTTTGCCTGCTCCACCTCACCTTACAGCCCTCTGAATGACCGCTGCTTCCTCTCGTCTCTCTTTGGGTGGCAGTGATGGGCGTT
This sequence comes from Ptyas mucosa, assembly GCA_012654045.1. Taxonomy (NCBI): domain Eukaryota; kingdom Metazoa; phylum Chordata; class Lepidosauria; order Squamata; family Colubridae; genus Ptyas; species Ptyas mucosa. Next base: position 12,828,425 of record WNWU01013639.1, read on the forward strand.
GAGGCCACGTACCGCCAGCGAGGTAAGAGGAAGAAAGAGATCTAGGAAAGGAAAGAGACCGGAGGCTGAGGCTGGGTGATTGTTTTGTCTAATGAGTTTCTAAGACAAAGTTTTATTTTGTGAACAAGTCTAAGGCCCATTGTGAATCACTTTGAGGCTGGGAGGGGAAATAAAACTGACAGAGTTCAATAATAAAAGTAGTACTTCAATCACCAGTATTGCTAATACTTAATCAATTGTAAGAATGATAATGATGACTAGACTGAGAAAACGGTTACATTTGAAATATAAACTCCTCTTTCATGGTGGAGATCTTACTAATACACCATAGAGAACATATGATCCAAGGTATTAAAAATGTGCCCTGAAATGGTTGGGGGAGAAAATGCCCTTTGATGACTAAGAAAATAAAATCATTTGCTGAAATTTAGTTTAATCTAATTTTAGGTTGATTGACAATAATTGAGAACCATGATTTATTTATTTATTGGTTCGATTTATATGCCACCCTTCTCCGGAGACTCAGGGCAGCTTACAGTGCATTAAGCAATAGCCTTCATACTTTTGTATATACCTGCTTAGTAGGGCTTTTGGCCCCCCCTAAGTGGTGTTCTTTTTTATAAAAAGTCAGCTTATTGCCCCCACAATCCGGGTCCTCATTTTACCTACCTTGGAAGGATGGAAGGCTGAGTCAACCTTGAGCCTGATGAGATTTGAACTCACCGTAATTGCAGGCAGCTGGCAGCTAAGTGCTATTTTAACAGCACTTTAGTCTGCTGCGCCACCAAAGCTCTTATTATGATCCACTTATGATCTGTGGGCTATTAAAACAAAAACAATAATTACAACAAATGTCACTTCTCCCTTTCATTAATCACATGAAAGGGCAAAGCAACAAATTTATTTCATTTAGATTGCCTTTTTTTTTTGCTTAAAAAAATTAAAAGTTACAAATCCCTTCCTGAAGTAAAAATGCAGTAATGCCAATATATATGTTGCTCTTTCATTATCCCCAAAATTGTCCAGCAAAAGGCATTTCCTTTCAGTATTTCCAGTTCTGTACCACAGTTGTCCCTAACTACTCTTTTTAACATGGCTGTTACCATGTTGTTCTAACACATCGAGATAATGAGTACCCTTCAGGTTACTCAGAGCTTCATGACTGACTGAGATCTTAAAGGTAAATGGTTTTTTTTTTTTATTGAAAAAGTTTTAACAATACAAATTTTTCCCCCTTTCCCCCCCCCCTAGCCATAAATGTAGAATACATATAAAAAGAATATATAAATCCTTCCCATCCCCACCCTAACCCTCCCCCTCCTCCCTCTTCCCTCCCCCCTTGACTTCCATTATATGCAATATTAATATTCCCAAACAATATATGTTATTCAAACTTCCAAATCTTTTTTCCTATATTTACTAACATATTAACATAGTCATCTCAGCTAAAAGCGATATAATATTTTCTAGTCTGATACTTATTCTGTACATACTCAATCCATAATTTCCATTCCTGTATATACTTCTCATGCATCTGATCCTTTAAAAAAGCTGAAACCTTTGCCATTTCTGCAAATCCAGCCATCTTCTGGGTCCATTCATCAACCGTCGGTAAAACATCACTCTTCCAATGTTGGGCAATCAATAACCTAGCTGCTGTCACCATATACAAAATCAATTTAGTTTCACCCAATGTAAAATCTTTAACTATACCCAATAAGAAAAATTGCGGAGAAAATTGTATTTTTTTCTTTAAAACATTTTGCATAACCCACCAGATTTTTATCCAAAAAGCCCTCACTTCCCTGCAGGTCCACCAAATGTGATAATATGTAGCATCTAAACAATCACATCTCCAACATTTTGGCTGCACATTAGGGTACATGCAAGACAATTTCTTGGGGTCTAAATGCCATCTATAAAACATTTTATAAAAATTTTCTCGTAAGTTTTGTGACTGTGTAAATTTAACGTTCTGAACCCATATTTTTTCCCATGTTTCCAACATAACTGGTTGAGAGAAATTTTGTGCCCATTTAATCATACAATCTTTAACTAGCTCATTTTCTGAGTCTCTTTCTAACAAAACATTATAAACTCTCTTAATATGCATTGGACCTATCCGCTTCATCTGTTCAACCAATTCTACTTCATATTCCATTAAACCAGTTTGTTGATCTTCTTTCCATCTCATCTGTAATTGATTGTACTGCAACCAAGTCAACGATTTCCCTTCTTCCAACAGCATATCCAAAGTCTTCAATCGCCACCTGCCCTCTTCAAAGTAAAGTAACTCTTTATATAAAAGGTAAATGGTTTTGATCCTGTGGCCTAAGTATTTAATCAGTGCTTTTTGAGCCATTTTGCTTGAATTCTCTCGTCTTTAGGCGATACAACAGAGTAGAGGTTGTCCTCGGCTCACAACCAGTTGCTTAGAGACTATTTGAAGTTACAACAGAGCTCCCTGGGGGCACTTATGGCCCAGTTCGTATGTCCCAATGGCTGCCCCATCATGTGACCACATGTCATGTGCCTAGCAACCACCCTGCAGTTACAGCCATTTGCAATTTCCAGCAATCACATAACTACATTTTAAAATGCTTTTGTTTAAAATCAGCATTTTTTTTGCAAAATCAGCCCGGAATGAACCATTGGTTCACTTAACAACTATGATATTTGCTTAATAAAGGGAGCATTTGCATTATAACTGTAGTATTCACTTAACAATGGTATCAAAAAGATTATAAAAACAGGTCAGTCATATGGGTGACCTATTTTGCAACTTACAGCTGTGATGGGCAAGCTTCATTACAATCATACATCAAAGTTTATATGTATATTTGTTCATATATATAATGTGCATCAGTGGTGAAATCCAAATTTTTTTACTACCAGTTCTGTGGGCATGACTTGGTGGGCATGGCAGAGGAAGGATACTGCAAAATCCCCATTCCCTCTCCAATCCTGGGGGAAGGATATTGCCAAATCTCCATTCCCATCCCACTCTGGGGCCAGCCAGAGGTGGTATTTGCTGGTTCTCTGAACTGCTCAAAGTTTCTGCTACCAGTTCTCCAGAACCTGTCAAAACCTACTGGATTTCACCCATGATGTACATTGAGTCTGGGGAAAAACAGAGAACTAGAAGCATTATGGATGGATATGCAGGTATGAAGGTCATTTGTTTCAGCCTCTTTCCAATGAGGTTTTCCTCCCATTACAGATAAAATTTGAAGGTATGATCCAATCTATCCTTAATTTGGGAGACTGAAATGACACAATGCACGCCTTTGAATAGAGCCTAACTGCATCTACTTCTTGACAAAAGAAAGATTGGATTTCATTGAGAACATCTTGTTTGGTTTATTGTGATCCAATTAACTGGAGGTGCCTTTAAAAAAAGTTATAATACAGTTGGCCTACTAATCATCTTGAACACACCTTATCACATTTGGAACAACAACCGTATTTACACTTTTTAAATCTAAACTTCCTGACTAGTGTATATCAATATTCAATTATTCATACTTGATTCAGCTGTCTTGATTCAGATTTTATACAAATATATTTTTTGGTTTGTATTTATTTATTTATTTTATGTATAATTTAATTTCTATACCGCCCTCCTCCCAAAGGACTCGGGGCGGTGTACAGCCAATTAAAATATAATATATTTACATCAATTTAAAAACCAATTAAAAGTAATAAACAATTTTGGCTCAGAATTAAAACCCAATTACAACACCCAATTTAAAATCATTCACAAGGACAGCCCAGCCTGGCGGAATAGTAGAGTTTTAAGAGTGCAGCGAAATACACGGAGATAAGAAATCTTACGTATTTCCGGGGGCAGTTCATTCCATGAGCAGGAGCACCTATAGAGAAGGCCCTCCCCCTGGGTGTCACCAGCTGACATAACTTGGCTGATGGTACCCTGAGGAGCCCCTCTCTGTGGGAGCGACCTGGCCCGTGGGAGGCTACTGGTGGCAGAAGTCAGTTTCGGAGGTACCCCAGCCCTAAGCCATGGAGCGCTTTAAAGGTGATAACCAACATCTTGAATTGCACCCAGAAGACCACTGGGAGCCAGTGCAGCTTGCACAGGAGAGGTGTCACATGGGCGCAATGGGTCACGCCCATAACTACCCGCGCGGCCACATTCTGGACCAGTTGGAGCCTCTGAGTGCTCTTCAAGGGGAGCCCCATGTAGAGAGCATTACAGTAGTCCAGCTGGGAGGTGACAAGGGCATGAGTGACCATGCGCAAGGCGTCCTGATCCAGAAAGGGTTGCAACTGGCGGTTTAGGCAAACCTGATAAAAAGCCCCCCTGGCTACGGCCATCATATGCTCTTCTAAAGACAGCCGTGCATCCAGGAGGATGCCCAGATTACAAGCCCTCTCTGTGGAGGGCAAAGATTCACCCCCAATAGTCAGCGATGGCGCCAACTGACTATACTGGGGAACCAGAAGCCACAGCCACTCGGTCTTGGAAGGGTTGAGCTTGAGTCTATTTCTCCCCATCCAGACCCGCATGGCCTCCAGGCAGTGGGACATCACATCAAGGGCATCATTGGGGTGGTCTGGTATGGAGATGTACAGCTGAGTGTCATCAGCGTACTGATGGACTCTCACCCCAAAACCACAGATGATCTCACCCAGCGGCTTCACATAAATGTTGAACAGCACCCCCCCAATTGAGGCGTCTCAAGGTCAACCTCTGCCCCCCTGTCAACACAAACTGCAAGCTGTCGGAGAGGAAGGAGGAGAATCACCGTAGCACGGTGCCTCCTATTCCCAACCCCCTCAACTGCTGCAGCATGATGCCATGTTCGATGGTATCAAAAGCCGCTGAGAGAGCTAATAGGACTAGGACAGAGGAGCAACCGCTGTCCCAAGCCCTCCAGACATCATCCACCAACGCGACCAATGCTGTTTCTGTGCTATACTCCTGCCTGAAGCCTGACTGGTACAGGTCCAGATAAGTAGCTTCATCCAGGTACTGGGGAAGTTGTCGTGCCACCACACTCTCAACAACCTTCGCCACAAAGCGAAGGTTGGAGACTGGACGATAATTATGTGTTTGTTCCTTCATTGTCTGAGATAAAGAAAACAATTATCCAAGATACTATTTTTCTTTGGTATTTCTCTGAATGTTTTCTGAACAATAGCTTGGCTAATACCAGTTTTATACTATTTCCAGCACTGAAAAATATTTTATTTGCCTAAGATGGTATATCATCATCAACAACCATACTTTGTTCTCAGCATGTTTTGTTGTTTTACATTTTTATCATTGAGCATAGTTTTGTTTATTAGCCAGTAGGAGTAAGTCTATGGTTCAGGTCTCTTAAGGGCTACATTTTCTCCAGAATAATCTTTGAGGAGTTTCATGTTAGAAGAAGGTGGGGACTGAAGTGCAAGTAGCTACCAATTTTCTGTTCCTCTCTGTCACCTATTTTCCTTTCTCTTCTTCTTCTGTCTTGCCAGATATCTGAACTGATTACTCACCATGAATTTATGAAGTGAAGCCTGTAGCCTTAAGATCCACAAATTGATCATCAGTCTCCTTGGTTAGATGCTGCATGTTTAATCCTAATTCTAATTAAAACCAGAACCAACTTTTTAGAATTCAGTTATAGAATGATTTCTGGCAGCTAAAATCAGGCTAAGCATTGATATATAAAAGAAATAAATTTACTTTTGCTGATAATGATACATTCTCTTTTGAGGAAAGTCAGTTTGTTTTTTGAGGAATAATAAATCATAGAAGTTCTATAGAGAAGACTCACTGGTAGAAAACATACTTTTCTAATAGGTTCAGTTTGGCAATTCAATATTGGATTGGAAAATAATTTTCTATGAAATTATGAATGCTGCTGATTTGTGCAAAGATTACTGAACTAGAGGGACAAATAATTTGATATTGTATAAAGCAAATTCATGCACATTTTTTACTAATTCCTAATTGTATTTATGCTTATTGTATTTATAAATTGAACATGTTCATCTGTATTTTTTTTAAAATCCCTGTTCATTAAGTTACATTCAGTGGAAAACTAAAGAAAATTGGGGTTAACTTCATAAGAAAATGAGATGCACAAAGGAAATTAAGTAACTACAAAGGAAATGACTTTATTTCTATATGCCTGGAAGTAACACTCTGTATTTGATATTTTACATCTGTCACCTAATTTTGATAAACGCTATAAAACAGTTCTCTCAAACATGTTTAATGAATGAACTAGATCGATTCCAGTATTGTAATGATAGAAACAGAAATGTCTTTTAAGATCCATTTATTTTTTCTATCTCCCTGTTTTCAGTTTCCCTGTACCAGGTGGTATTTATTAGCTTCAACAAATGTAGTTCTTCTCAAGCATTCCTTTTGTAATTTTTGCAAATACATTGTTTGGTTTCTTTCTCAAGCTGTTATGGGATAATATGAATTCATGGTAGGAATAAATGATGAAGTGCTGTTTAGTGTGAGGTATCCCTTAATTTTGCAGTATAAAGTGAACCCTTTTTGTGATTCCTTTCTATTTTCCTCATTTGAAGAATATATTGCTTTGTATGTTCTAATATATGTATGAACCAAAATGCATTGCAATAGGAATAATGCTATTATCATCAAAAGTAAACTATTCTAATGAAATTTTTAAAAAATGAAATCAAAGGTAAGAACCCCAATCCATGTCCACAGAAATAATGACATATATTGCTTATTCTTTATTCTGTTTTTTGGGCAGTTACAATGTTGTGTGTCTTGACTGTTTTCTTCGGATTTATTTTTGATGCTAAAAGATGAATTGCTGTGGAACACAGACTCCTGTCTGGTTATCTCTGAGGGAATTTAAATAAATGCATCAACCCTGTGAGATCAAACACTTAACACTATGTGCCACTTGGCAATTCTTCAACATTACAAAGGACCACTGTCTTCTTCCAAATTCCAGTTAAAGTAAAAAAAAACTCTGATAATTTATTTGTGCATCTCCTTCAGTCTACCCATGGGTGCACAAGATGTTGTAAGCAGGGGTGAAATGCTTTCGGTTCAGACTGGATCACTTGATCCAGTAGCAATCGCTGTGGGTGGTTCGGAGAACTGGTAGCAAAAATTCCTGCCCCCCCACCTCATGCCCAGCTGAGCTGCGCAATCATCAGAGGCTTTTTTTTTAATTTTTAAAAGCATTTTTTTCTACAACCTCTTCGGCTGAAAAAATGCTTTTAAAATTTTTTTAAAAGACCTCTGACGATCGGGCAGCTCAGCTGGGTTGTCAGAGGCTTTTAAAAATATTTTTTCTGCAACCTGTTAGCCGAAGAGGTTGCAGAAACAATGCTTTTAAAAGCCTCTGACGATCCCAGCTAAGTTTCCTGATCATCAGAGGCTTTTAAAAGCATTATTTTTAAAACCTCTTCTGCCGAAGAGGTTGTAGAAAAAATGGTTTTAAAAGTTTTTTTTAAAAAGTTGGCCACGCCCATTCAGTCACATTACCCGCCCCCCTGCCCCCCACACCAAGCCATGCCCACGGAACCGGTAGTAACAAATTTTACATTTCACCACTGGTTGTAAATAAGTGTTGTAAGCATTGCCCATGGGTAATTTTGAACCCTGAGACAATGGTGTTACCACTGTAATCTGTAAACTGTATTATAAGTATAGTAATCTGTATTATAAATATGTTATTAGTATAAGCTACTATTATATGGTATTGTCTATTATTGGGGGTTTGTTGCAGCTGAGAGATTTCCTGATTATTTTGCTGAAACTGCATCAAAATTCTGAAAATGAACATACATTGCTACCTCAATGTTATGTCTATTTTTTTCCTCAACTTCACACATACAAAAAACTTTTTTGAAGCTTCTGGAAGAATGGTGGAATATATGTATTAAAAGGTGAATGAGTAATTGAATAAATAAATAAATTCTTAGATTTGGCCTACAATTGCAGTAATCCAAGAATGGACAATGTTTTTGTCCAAAAAACATACAAGAAAGAATGAGCTTTTTCACTTGGGAGCTGATAGGAATCTCAACAATCTTTTAATGTATGTAATAATTACACTTAATGATTCAGTGTAATTATTACAAATATTGTCATAAGTTTTATAATAAATATGTATATCACTGCTTATAATCATATTGCATTTAATGTCATCAGAGATGTACAAGTTAATTGTACATCATTATGCCATTGGCATACTGAAACTAATGGAAGAAAAAAAAAGATTTCCCTTTTCTTTTTCTTTTTTGTTCAGGCTTCTCTGAGGACCAATTCAAATATTTAAAAAAATCCCCAGGAGGTTCTACAAAATGTCAATTTGAGTGACATCATACCACATGGTGATCATACATTATTGAAACTTTGTAATCTACTACACTATTCCCAAGTCAGCCTAAAGCACATTTAAAAATTAATTGCTCTTATAGATTGCAGAGAAACTGTGTCCATCCATTAGAAAGGGAAGGAAGAATCCAGTGGATGTCCTGTCAGTTGCTGTGGTGATGCAAATCATGAATTATTTAATTGCCCATATGGAACTTTGTAATTAGCAACACGCCATGTAGAATTCCATGTAGGGTACAATTTTATACATCTCTGCAAGTAAACACTGCTGGCTCATTCAGTAGAAGAAGCAATACAGCATTCATCGGTATTCAGGTACAATGTCTTAATTCATTCACTGCAATCCAGTAAATAGATAGGAGCTTGAAAGTAAACAAAGCATGTCAATTTTTGTTGGTCAGAGAATTCTAGCCTCACAACACACATTTATTTGTTTATTTGTTTGTATCCCATCTTTATTATTTTTAAAAATAACTCAAGGTGGCAAACACATCCAACATATCTTCCTCCTATTTTTCCTACAACAACAACCCTGTGATGTCAGTTGGACTAAGAAAAAGTGATTGGCCCAAGGTCAGCTGACTTTCATGGCCAAGGCAGCCCTTGAACTCATGGTCTCATGCTTTTTAGCCCAGTGCCTTAACTAAAGCAAACTGGGTCTCTCTAATTCCTAAATGCACTGCCAATTTTAAACTCACAATGTGAAAGAATAAAGGTACATATTCTAAATTTCTCTCTGAGTTGGCATAGCACAACTGGGAAAAAGCAGGGGTGAAATTCAGCAGGTTCTGACAGGTTCTGGAGAACGAGTAGAGGAAATTTTGAATTCTTTGGAGAACTGGCAAATACCACTTCTGGCTGGCCCCAGAGTGGGGTGGGAATGGAGATTTTGCAGTATCCTTCCCCTGCCCCGCCTACCAAGCCACACCCACCAAGCCACACCATGCCCACAGAACCGGTTAGTGAAAAAAAATTGAATTCTGCCACTGGGAAAAATAAATTTTGAATCTTTCAAAATGTTGAATCTTTCTTACCTTGCTTAGAGTACATCATGTCTTTTTAGACAGTCCAAGGGTGGGATACTCCAACCATGGAAACTGGCTGGAAAGTAAGAGAGTAGAATTCAATTTCAGTTTCTATTTTTTAAAAGTAATAGGATTTCTGGTCCTATTATATGCAACAGTGGGAATTTAAGTGGAAGAAGAATATTAAATTCAGACCTAATGTTATATTAGATAAACTTTGTATAAGATGTTATTGTTGACTGCTAAAATGGCAAGTTACTAGTTCTGAGTTCTGATTGCTAAAATGGATTGTTTTCTAAGAATTCCTGGTAATGTAGTTAGCAACTAGAATCATTCCTTCACATCTGGTGAAAACATAAGGCACCCATTTGGAAAATTATTCATAGTAGAATGAAAGACATCTTAAAAGTTAAACTCTCATTTTAGTTTATAATATTTTACTATACTTTATTATATATTATTAAATCTTATATTTCCTTCAAGTATACTTGATTAGCTTTGTTATGTGTTAACTGCAAGGTTGCTTGTATTGGAAAGAATGTTTGAACTTTTCTATGGGAGAATGTTTTTTTTTCTCTTTATAAAGTCTATATTTCAATTTTACAAGTTTTTAAAGTTAGAATAGACTTTTGATAGTACATGTAGTCATTGTTTAGTAACTGCCTTGGACAGCAACTGTTTACATTTATGATGGTGACAAAAATATATGTGACAATCCTCACATTTATGATGTTTGCCAGTCTGTAAAGCAAAGGAAAGCTGGATTGAGATCCTAAGTAGAATCACAGTTTCACTTAGCAATCCTTAACAACCAAGTTGCTGGTCCCAGTTGTGGTTGCTTCAGGCTTCTATCTATATGGAGACTATTTAGGACTCTATAGTTCAACCCTGAACTACCGTATATATGTTTTCTTCTATTGGTACTACAAAAGTCCTCATTATCTTTTTAAACTGATAATTTCTGTTCAAAGTTGATTTTGATTTTCTGTAGTAAACTGAGTGTAGCTTCCCAATGTTTAGGACTTCATAAATTCCAGTTAATACAGTCATTGGCAATGGATTAGAAGAGTTATGGCTCTGAATAACTGAGAACAGTTTTAAAACCTCAACACTAAAACCTTCGTAACATTAATCAAAGTAAAGGTCAGACACAACAGTAAAATGTGATAATATACTTTAAAAACAGAAGCTCAAAAACTTTCAATCTCCTTATAACTGAGCCAGTACATCAAGAGGGAGTGCATTAGCCTTAGGTTTGTTTCCCTAACTATAAACCACAGCTGCATCTGAATATGGTTACAGTCTCATCTTCATTACTTTTGGCAGCAGTAACAAAATCTGACTCATGTATCATTTTACAACTTTAGAAATTATTCAAATGGTATTGTCTTCAAAAGCAGTGAGCAGCCAGAAGATGTGTGCACATAACTCTTGTTTGCAACTCCTTCATTATAATTGTTGGAAATTGGTGGCAGAGTTTAATGCCATTTTAGACACAAACACCTAAAATGAGTTCAATATAAAATAAGGAATTTGAAGGCATAATACAGTTTGAAAATAGATGAAACATACACATTCTTCTGAGATACCAAAGGAACCATGTACATGGATCTACTCAGTATAGTATTTTTTTCTCCAAATGTGAAATGCAGCCCTTCACGTTCAAGATTGTATGTCCTTGAACTATAGTTACGCTCTGTACAAATTCATTTGGACTGAAAATGGTAGGAGAATTTATAATCCAGGAATTTAAAAGGGATGTAAAGATGAAGGAGAAACATACCTCTTTCTATCCATTACATCAATAAATCTCAGTAGTATTTGTAGATAACCTTTGTGATTGGTTGATCATAATCTTCTAGCTCCTTGTATCTGAGTAAAACAGCCATCAGTAGTAAAATAAGTGGAATTATTGAAAAAGATTGTTTTCCTCAATGTGCTTTTGAATATAAATCTAGAACTAATGAGGAATAAAATGGAATAGTTCAATAAGTAATTCAGTCATCTTCACCCTGATGTTCTCCAACTTTCTGAGCTACATCTAGCTATATTCCTACATGGCAATGACTATGCCAATTAGGGACAACTGGGGATTTTAATCCAACATTTGAAGAGCATTAAACTGAGGAGTTAATTCAACTCTAAATTTGTCTGGAGTCAATTTTTTCCAAAAAGGTTTTTGTGGTACCCTTGTGATAGCATTTTATTTATAGATTTTGTTTACTTCCTGAGCATTCATTTTTGCTGATGTGAGTGAATAAGAAATGAGTCAAACACTCAGAGCTTTCAATTCAGATTATAAATACACACCAGGACATTGTGGAATACTTGATGGCATTGCAAAGAATGATCGTCATGATATGATATCATATGAATGGAACTAAATTCACAGAGGGAATTAAAGGCCTTCTGTCTTTCATTAGTGAATGGAGGTAATCATAATTTTATGAGGCCAATCAAGGTTATTTTCTTTCCTAAAGTCTAGTCATTATTTATTAAAAAGGATGCTATGGATAATGTTTGAATTTAAATTCCTCTTATATGCCAGGGGACCTGTAATAAGTTATTATTTATTGAAAATGGTAATTGTAACGCTCTGGGTAGATGACTGAATTTGGATATAGGTTTCTCAATTTACAGCATATTCCTAGCCATGTGTACTTCAATCTTTTCTCTTTGGATAAGATGATTTTCAGTCAAAATCACCTAGAGCATATTGTGTAGAACAAATAAAAATGGTAAAATGCTTTAACAATTGTTAATGATAACTGTACCTTTTCATCTTAATATAGAATCTGGAATGAAGTCTTATCTGAGGAACTGTCTTACCCCAAAGAGATTTCTCCATGCCATCTGTGCTGGCAGAAGAGATATGCTACAGATACCGTCAGACAAGGAATGCCATGCTGGCAAGGTCCTACAGAAAGGCCTTTTCTGCCATGGCTTCTGCCCTATGGAATATTGTGCCTCCCAAGTGAGATCTGCACCCACCTTTTTGGCCTTCTTAAAAGGGCCTAAAGACCTAGCTCTGCCAACTGACCTAGGGCCCCAATGGGGGTGGGTCATTAATGGATTAAATAAGACCCTACCATTTTCCTGTGTGGCCATCATTCCCCACAACCACCCACTCACCCACCCTCAATCAGAACTGATGAAGCTTCTTGGATGAGAAGTGAAATGTTTCCTTCTTTTCCGTCAAAGAAAAAACAATGAAGTTGCCTTTTGAAGAAAGAAAAGCACCTTTGAGACAACTGGATCTGTGGTGGGTTGGCCCTGGTTTGCACCGGTTCTATAGAACCGGTAGTAAAACTGGCAGGAGGCTCCAACCCCAATGTCATCAGAATGCTTCTACGCATGCGCATAAGAGTGTGTGCACGTGCTCGCTTCGCTCACGCGTGCATGTGGCCCTGTTGCAAACCAGTAGTAAAGGTAAGTAGAACCCACCCCTGAACTGGATGACTGAGAATCTCCACAGGCATTCAATAAAAGTATGGCTGACGGATTTATAACGAAAGGATGACGGCAGCTGGGCAAAATCAACCTTGGCTTTTTAGAAAATGGATGTTAGAGTAGATTTGGAAAAAATCAATCACAGATAAAAGAAAAGGAAGATTTAATTGTAGATGTGCTGTTAGCACTGTAGCAAGAGAGTAGTGTTTTGAAAGAGGCTGTTTTTGTTTTTGTTTTGTTTTTGTTTTTTTAAATTTGATTTATATGCCGCCCTTCTCCAGAGACTCAGGGCGGCTTACAATGTGTTAAGCAAGTTTTGAAGGCTTCTGCTTTTAGAGTTGCATCATGTCATGTGATAAATTTATTATACAGTTATTAGTGTTATGTTTCAGCCCTTTTTCCCCAAAAAAGGGGGGCTTTTCCCTAAAACAATTCTAGCCAAAATAAGTTTTATTTGTTTAGAATCTGTGGAGTCCTTAGTGCTCTCGCAGCTTGTTTGTTTGTTTGCAGATGTTTCATTATCCAAATAAGTAACGTCATCAATGCTACTGAGTGTGGGATTTGCTCCCTGTGTTTTTATACAGTATAAGTCCTTGACCTATGACTGCAATTAGTACTGCAATTTTGGTTGTAAGTCATTGTGGTTATAAGTGGAGGAACCATGCAATGGGACCTGAATAACATGATTGTTAAGTGAATCACACAATCCTAAATCCAAATCCATTCTCCCAAATGAAGGTTTTTTGAAGGAAGTCAAAAAAAGTGCTGGAAACTGGCAAAAATACTTCACAAATCATGGTCATGTGACTGCAGGACTCTGCAACCATTCATAAATTCCAGCTGGTTGCCAAGCATCTAAAATGCAGTCATCTAATTGTGGAGAGAGGGTATAGTGTTTTATTACAGCTGGAAGTGCTTTATAAGCCACAAAACATTTTCTGAGGCCATTATAACTTTGAACATTTGTTAAACTTCTGAATGTCAACTAAGGATTACCTGTGTGATAGTATGCAACAGAGTTTGGATGCCTCACCCTATTTTAATGGAATATGGTGCTATCAATGGATTATCTTTCTGATTAATTCCTGATAACTTTCTGAAATAAACTTGAAGGGAGTTTTGTGCTACTCATAGAAATTGCAACTTTAATTTGTTAGTGTTTGTCAGATACAGTATATGATTCACATTCAGATACTATGCTGCATATGTTAAATATTTTTCTTTTCCTTGAAATGTTTACAATCTGAGACAAGAAAATAAATGTGGTACAGTTGTCAATTTATTAAATAAATCTCAAGTTAATCACATATATTTCATGGAGTAAACAGTTGATTTGTCAATTATCTTAAATTTGTATATCATAGGTAACTATTTTCAGGCATCTTGAGCAATAACAATTAACAAAAACAATTACTAACCAGTATTACTAAAAATATATTGACATATAGTTTTTGAGCTAGAAATATTTTCTTTTAGCAAATGCCTATATGTATATATATTTCGGTCAACATAGTTTCAAAAGAAAAATAGAATAGTAATTTCTTAAGAAATGTTATATATATTTATATTATATCTATTGACTTTTTAAATAACTGGCTTTGTTTTTAAATTTAGACACATTCATCAGTAGTATTTTTTTTAATTGATGAGAATGTCCTTATATAACCAAAAACCAATTGCATTCAGCTGATTGTTCCCATGTAAATGTACCAGGAACTGCATTTTAAATTCACAATCCACCATAGAGCAATGTTCATTTTAATGTTTTATTACACTATTCACATAGATTTAGGTTGCTTTTATGGAGCTTCTATAGGAGCAAAAACTGGAATAACAAAATTGGTGTTTCATAAAAAGTACTTCAAATCACATTATGTGTATCTAAAGGATTTTTCTGAGTATCAGCTGGAATGAGCATTACAATGCCAGACTTAGCTACCCGGCCCCAATTCAGTTCTGATCAGTTATATTAGCACCACAAGCTCCATAATTCCCAGACAATTAGGGAAGTTGCCATTAGATATTTTTTAAAATGCTACATTAAGAAAGTCAATGTAGCTATTCTTTGGCCTGGTTTTATGCATTTTATTTTTTAGCAAATTTTGCACTTGAGACTTTGCTCTTTGCAATTATTTGTGATATGTGTTAAATTAAAATGGGATGGGGGAAATGTAATATCTATAACATACATTTATATATTTATGAAATTCTAATTTGAATACTACTCTAGTATTCAAACACTGAAACCTAACATAAGATTATATTTTCAGAAGATATAGTACAAACATTGTTTCCTAGTTTCAGTGTAAATATCGAAGTATGTGAAAGATGGGTGCATTTCCAGAGGATTGGAAATATATATAGGTATGTAGCAAGCAGCATATAAATGCTCAGTTAAGTGAATCTATGAATGTGTAGAGGAACATATACCGGTATCTCTTTTGTTCTATTTTCTTCTTTTTTCTGTTCTGGATGTTAACATGTTTGTCAGAAAGGAATGCCTTGGGGTTAAATTTGGCAGCCTTTAGTTTATGGATTTCAAGACATTATCTCCATTACTGTGGTTTCAGTACCACAGTCATCCATCACAACAAGGTAAGATTGTGCGCTTTTTAAAGAAGAATTTCCATATCAGGATTCCAAGAAGTTTTGGGTAAGGGTTGTTCTTTCTGGAAAATTCTGAATATTGAAGTTCTCTTATTTAGGCAGGAAGGCTAAACAACAAAGGTTTGTGTTCCTTTGTTAGGAAAAGACCATCATTGTAAAGTTTGATAGTACAAGTAGTGAGCGGAACATTTAGTATGGGAAATTACAATACATGCCACAAACAAGGTTGTAATTTTATTTCACTCTCAACAAAAAAGCTATATTAGATATGTATTTGGACATATCACTACTGGTGATCTGCAAGAACCTAGAAAGAGTCAGCAACAAGGAACAATTCAATAATTTTCCTGTTTGCAGACATCTTTTACTTTTCTTGCATCGCAATTCTTCATTTCAGACAGTCTCCTATTTTTCAAAGTATACAAGAAAGGCTACTGGCATTTTGGGGAGAATTTTTTGTATCGCTTCACAGCAATAAATCCTGTTGCTTTTTTGTTGATTTCTGACCCTCCAGATTCCAAGCATTCTCTTCCCGGAATCCTAATGTTCATAAAAATGTTCACAACCTTACCTTTCCCATGACGGATGGCTATGGTGCTGAAACCAAAGAAGTAGTGGAGATAATGCTCCAAGGAACAAATACTCAACATTATTTGTCACTTCTGTGACAGGAAAGCCCATTATAAATAGAAGGTTTACTTTGAGAAGAATAACCTTCTGTTTACTGGTGTCTTTTGTAGGTCAACGTGAAACCTCATGATTGTTTAAATGTGTGACAAATGCCAATTTCCTCCCTGGGAACAGGAAATACCTGTGTGTTTGCTTATCCAGATCTGAAGGTGACCTTTGTCAAGTGAACCTTGATGACTGTGCATCTGGCCCCTATAGTTTTGGTAGATGTCTTCATGGAATAAATAGCTTCCACTTTGGATGTATACCTGGCTTCTAGGTGATTGTCACTTACTTTGAATTTATATAGCAATAACTCAATTATTTGCATAACTTCAGGGTTCAGCTACTGTCATATATAATTAGATAGAACAAATATTTATGACAATTGCTTTCTGAGTTAAATCTTCATATCCTCTGAGCAGTAAGCCAGAGGTCAAAGATGTCAAAGTTTGGCTTTAAGCTTATGAATACAAAAAAATGAGGAAAAAAGCAAGTTGAAGATAGTCATATGCATGTCTTCTCAGAGGTAAGTGCATTGAATCAGGATATTTTCAGAATAATAGGTATTTCAAAGTTATATTATTTCATTTTAGTCTATGTATATCCACATGCACACTCGTGATGCTATTCTTCCATCACTTAAGGAGAGAAAAGTGAACATTAAGATTATTTTCAGATCTGAAGTCTGGTATTGGAGTAGAAAGGACTTGTACTCCATTTTGCATTTGATTGTAAATTCTAAAAATATTTAAGACTTGGATTTTTCTTATTTTATTAATTTTTTGCTATTTTTTTTCTCATTTATTGAAATAGCTCAGGAACATGGCCTGTAGACTTTTGTTTTATGTATATTCATAGTGCTAAATATTTTATAGCAAATATTAAATGAATTATTTTGGTAAGTCCCTAGGAATATAACCTTTTAAATATAAGTCCTACAATAATGCTGACGTTTCTTCTTTTTCACTCTTTGTAGCAATAAACTGCTAGGATTCAAAAGACATCACTCTTTCTTTTTAATCTTACAGATGTTCCCCAAAATGTCACTCACCCAGCCAAGAGCACTTCATTAATTTCTGCAGCTCAACCACCTTTATCTTCAGATGCATGAATTTCACATAAAATAGCTTTTGCCAAGCCTGTTAATCGTGGATACCCGAATTCTGTATTAGGAATCACTACTGTAAACATTAATTCTGACACCACAGGGAAAGATTTAACAGCAAACTCTGCATTAGGTAGGTCTGTTAGGATTAACACTTTCTTTCCTAAGAAAACCACAGAGAATCAAAACCTGGCAAGCATAAATGATCAGTGGACCATTGATAACAAAGAAAGATTGATGAGGAAAAAGTAGTGACAAATTTTTAAGTCCGTTAGACAGTTATGAAGAAAATAGAGTCTTCTTTTGAGAGATTTGATCTGGTTTCCAAGGTGGGAGATGTCACCTATAGAAGATCTTATATAGATTTTCTTTATACGTGGTAGCTAAAGTAAGTTTTCTTTTTCTTTCCCATAAATCCTGCCAATTTTCTAAATTGATGTGATAACCAAAGTTTTTAGTTCAAGTTAACATGGTTTCTTTCACTTGTTCTTCAAACATAGCTTGTTCCAGTAAATATTGGTATAATTTTCTAGTCACCTTCTCCTCTGTTGCTAATAAAATTTTATCTAAATCTGTTGACTCTGTTTTTATGCCCCATTTCTTTTTGTCTGTCGTGTATTTTGATTGGACTTGGAGATATGCCCACTATTCAAGTTCTATTCCTTCCCCGTACAGGTTTTTCCTAAATGTCAATTCTCCTCTTTCATTTAATATATATTTATGTAATTATTCTTCCTAATTTAATAAAATTTGGGTGTGTGAACATCTCCAATGTCAATAGCCAATTCAGAATTTCCATAGTTATGTTGCTTAGTTTTAACCCAAACATCTAAAAGTGCCCATCTGATAAAATGCTTCTGGAAGTGCTGGTGAGCCTTATATTTCTCATCCCAGAGGATAGCATGCCATCCTATCTGCATGTCATGGCCTTCCAGCATTAACAACCTCCTATTTTTTAGATATATCCAATCTCTCACCTGTGCAAGTATTGCTGCTTGATAGTATTTTTCCCAGTCTGGAAGGCCAAATCCCCGTCTTTCCTTAGAATCCTGTAAAAGTTTTAGTTTAATTCTCAGTTTTCTATCTTGCCAGATAAATTTTGATATAATTTTGTTTAAATTTCCAAAAAAATTCCTTTTCTAGTCTGATTGGTATACATTGAAATAAAAAAGGTAATTTAGGTAGTACATTCATCTTTATTGTTGCAATTCTTCCCATAAAGGAGAGTTGCAAATTTTTCCACCTATCTAGGTGTACTTTAATTTGATCAATTAATTTATCGTAGTTGTCTCCTTTGAGCATAACAGATCTTGCCGTCATTTGAATTCCTAGATAACTCATTTTTTTTGTAGTCTGAATGTTTATTCTCCCGGCGAAATCATTTTCTTGCAATTTGGTCATATTTTTAACTAACATTTTAGTTTTCTCCTTATTTATCCTCATGCCTGCTACTTCACCATATTTTAAACAAGAACCAAAGTAGTAATTAATGGAGAAACAACCAAAAGCTTCCAAATTCAAAAAGGTACAAGACAAGGTTGTCCGCTATCGCCACTATTGTTTGCACTCTCATCAGAAGTTTTGACTAGAATAATTCAGGAAGATGAACAAATTAAAGATTTAGAAATTAAGAAAGAAATATTTAAAGATGACCTGGTTTTTATCATGGAAGAGCTTTACAATCTGGTATAAGGCTAATGGAAGTACTGGGGGTCATGTGATTTTTACAACCTTCTGACAAGCAAAGTCAAAGGGGAAGCCAGATTAACTTAAAAACCATGTGACTAACTTAACTACAGTGATTCACTTATCAACTGTGGCAAGAAAGATTGTAAAATGGGGCAAAACTTACTTAACAACTATTTTGCTTAGCAACAGAAAATTTGGGCTCCATTGCAGTTGTAAGTTGAGAACTATCTGTAGTTCCCTGGAAAGTTTTTTTGTAAAAAAAAAAGTGGTTAGTTGCCTAATTTGGCACCCTGTATCTGCACCAGTGCTTTGTTTTCCTGAAGGATACCTTTGGATTAGGAGTTTTTAGCTTGATACCCAAAATTCTCTTTCAGTGTATACTATAGAAGCTGTCCCTTCTAATTGTCTTATTTTAATGGATTCTTCCAAGCTAACTTCCTGACAATATTTTTGGTTTGCAGTACCAAATTGACCCACATGGCCAATGGGAAAATGGGACAAATCTGATTAAAAACATTTGTAGTTGTCCATATGGGTTTTTGAGTCCATGATATGAAACAAGTAAATAATTAAGCCCCTGTAAATAAAATCAGTCAAGGATCCTGGCCTATGCACCTATAGAAAACTGAAAAACTTTTGTGTTTTCAGGATCTGAAACATTATTTTCAACCTTTTTTAACCCAAAAAATAGACTAATCTGTTGCCTGTTATTGTTGTTGATGTAGTTCTAAAAAACAAATAGGTTACAGCTGAAAAAGAATTCATATGTAGCCATAGCAGTAGCACTTAGACTTATATACTGCTTGCAGTGCTTTACAGCCCTCTTTCTAAACGGATTACAGAGTCAGCCTATTGCCCCCAACAATCTGGGTCCTCATTTTACCCACCTTGGAAGGAGGGAATGCTGAGTCAACCTTGAGCCTGGTGAGATTTGAACTGCCAAATTGCAGGCAGCTGGCAGTCAGCAGAAATAGCCTGTAGTACTGCACTCTAATCACTGCACCACTGCAGCTCAAGGTCTTAGTTATAAATTTGCTTGGTTAGATTCCCAGGTCACAAACTATTGCAATTTCACAAACGAGTCTGAACTTTTTAATTTGTTTTCAACTTGGTGGAAATTATCTTTCTGTAAGAGTTGTAGTAGTACAATTATAAAACATTTCTATAATATATTATAGCAGTTTTATTATATGTTGGCTCTGATAAAAAAATTGATATGTGTGGCAGTACCATCTGAGACACACTTATTAATCCTCTTTTCCCTATTAATATTTAAGTTTCCCCCCCTTTTTTTGCTACAGGAAGCATCAATTGTATAAGTCCAGGTGTTTGCCAGTGCAGATGGCTATGGATCAGATATAGTACAGGTACTATACATTCTGGAGAGACAAGGTCAACAATTTTTAAATCTCAAATGGTTATATTTTAATTCATCAACTCTGAAGTATAAGAATTCAAAAATAAATCACGTAACGTGAGGGAAGTCACCTTATGCTTTCATAAGGCATGACATCATTTTCTTAAATCATTTGTATGATTGACTTCAAGGTCAAATTACTTTTACCTTGTAATTATGAAGCAAATGTTTTACCACATCCATGAATCTCAGGTAAGCTATAATGGCCTTATCAATGTGGGTTTTTTTAGCTTCACCCAATTTTAAATTCAATTTAGATATAGTACCTCCAAGAATTAGTATTTGGTTCTAGACAAGAAAGCTGTTTGTATGTTAATCATACTTCCAATTCTAGGTGATTGCTAAATGACACATATTTAAAGGAGCAAATTTTGCAAAGGGACATAGCTTATTTTCATTTGTTGTGGCATACAATTCCAAATAATAATTGAAAGTAAATTATACTTCAATTATTCTGCTGTTATAGTACTGAGTTTAAAAGAGCATTGCATGAAGCAAAATGAAATCATGACTCTTGATTGAATATATTTCCACTTAACATCTTATGTAGCAATAAGAAACCTACCATATTTCATGGGCATTTTGTATTAAGCCAAATACTTGTCATTATCCAAATGAGATTTTTGGTGCTTACTAAAAAAAAATTGTAATTTTGTTATAATTTAAAAACAATAAAAGGATAATTAAAACTGGTCTTCCTCTCTATTCTCTTTCTTTGAATTAATGCCAGTAAAATGGATTAAAGTTTGGAATATATACTGCTTGCAGTAGAGATGAATAATGTGATATTGCATGAACTAAATAAGTTTTGAATTGTTGGAGACTTCAAATGTAAAGAATAGTCCTTCAGCATTATCCTCCCCAGACTGAAGATTTACATATCCTTTTGATCCTTCTTATTCTGATCTTATGGTTTGTGGGATAGAAAATGGACCCTCAACTTTGATAGGACTCTGGAGGCTATAGATCTTCTTAACGACAATGGACAGAAGCTATCAAATATTGATCTGGAAAGATATTCCAGAGAACAGAAAGCAAGCAAGCACAGGAAATGGATCTGCAGAAACATCTTGCCTATCATTGCTTTGGGCATATGTTGACAAACAAATTTATATCAATAATCACCGTTTGTTCAGTTGTAAGAATTGAGCAGAGTATGCCTTCACTGTTACCGATGGCCTTGAAAGAAATATCTGCCTATCTTCTTGCAATAGACCTGCAAGCACCTAAATCAATTTCAGTCTTTATGAGCGTTTGAAGATTAAGGTTTTGCCTGATGCATTGTGAGTTTCTTCTCATGACCTCCATAAACCTCCATTATTTCTACAAGCAGCTCACACAGATGAAAGTTTAACTTTCCCTGATAAGTCAATACTAAGGTTTAAAAAAAGCAAGGTTCACAGAAAAGAGAAATCAATCAGTCATGCTTATGTCCTCCAGAGACTTATGCTTCTAAAGACCAGAGGTTCATGGTTGGCAAGACCCATGTGTAATAATCCTTCTGCTGTTCCTCCATTTACAGTTTTTCTGTCATAGACAAACAGATGGTTGTCTTCTGCTGATATAGTCCTGATAAAGATTGAGCTTTTCAGGATATGTAGGGGGGGTCAGGACTGAATTAGCTCATGGCTTGCAGGAGGATTGCTGATGCTTGTCTACATAGGTCATTACACAGTTTGTGACCAGCTTTGAGCTGTTTTTTCTCAGTTCTGGCATAATAAGGCAACATGTACATATTAATGACAAGCTTGGCAGAAATGTTGATACTCTACAAAATGAAGTATGCACATCTGTTCAGCTATATAAATGCAGAATCCATTTTTACACACACACATTATTTTAATTTGAGTTTAGCAAAATATTTTATTCTTAATACACTACAGCATTAATCTGAGAAACATTTCAGAATGTATGTCATTGACTGGACATAAGAGAACTAAAATTCAGCAGGAAGAACAAAAGGATGGATGAAATTGTTTGTGGCAAAGGCAAAATCTTTAACAGCCAGCAGATGGAGCTGGATGCAAACAGTTTTTTTTTTTAAAAAAGTAAAGGACAAAAATCTACAGAATCGTGACAGACTCTAATGTTCAGTTGCAATTAACAAATCAACCATGTTTTTAATTGGAAATCTTAGAAACCAGTGTTCATTTGGTACATTGTGATTAATGAATTACCAGTTCAACCAAAATAATAACCTCATGAAATTAATGAATTTTTTTAAAAAGGTCAGTTAAGTTTTAAAAAATGAGATTTAGGAAGGTACTTTTTCACAGAATATGTAGTTTAAGCACAATCTAAAAAGCAAAGCACTCTCCTTCTTAGAGAGAAAAGAAATCATTGATTGTTCTAAAGCAATATTTGTCAGGGAATGCTGGGAGTTGAAGTCCACATATCTTAAAGTTGCCAAATATGAAAAACACTGTTCTAAAGCATTCAGTATTGCAAGTAGCTGGGTAGTACAATAAGACGATGACCCAATAAAGCTCACTGGCCTATTTGAGAGCTAGAGGAAAAATCAGTATAAGAGGATTAGAGTCCTCAAGCTCACACTGCCTCCCTATAAGTTACTATAAATTATTAAATACTCTTTCTCATTTAAGCTTCTCTATCTCTGTGTAGCATTTATTACTCATCTGATGACCCATCTATTTGATTCCTATCATCAAATGTTTTGACTCTACAAAATGCTCAGGGGGGGGTTACAAAGACCCTATTTGTGGTTGCCTCCAAGGAACTGGGGTGGGGGGACAGTTTTAAAAACCTATTCAACAGACACTGCAGGGATCTGAGGAATACTGCTTTATTATTAGAGAGCCGGTCCAGAATCTTGAAGAGCATGTCCCAGTTTCTTCCTGTCACATCTTATACTAAATACAATCACATGAGTGATAGGGAAGATATTTTTGGATTTCTTTCTCATGCTTGCTTCAGTTTCTTAGTTGTGTAATCCTTTCTTCAAGACACTCAATGTTAACTACATATTTTTTCCAAGGTCACCTCAAAATTCATTTACTACAGCCTCAGGGTATAAAAAGGCAAGTCAGCTGCATGCTGCTGCCCCACTCTTGTCATTAATTTCCACTGATCTTTTTGTAGAAGCCACTTCTGTAATGATCATGTACAATTAATACGTTGCCAACTCTGTTAAGTTTAAGCAGTTAGAGCAACAGTGATCAGTACATATATAAGATATGCGGTTAATTATGAAAGGGGTTAGTTGCTTCTGTTATTTCACTTAGAAATACTTCTCTTTGTAACTCTGGGGAGACATTGAAAATCATGAAGCCTGTGCACAAGGCTTCTAGTACAAAGACATTGTAAAACTCTTCCTTTCTTCCCTAGTGGCATTTTGGGGACAAAAAATACGATGGGGAAAGCCCTGCAGAACATGACTACTTGAATTCTTTCCAATCTCTTTACCAACGGTTGCCATTGGAGGTACCTAGATTTTCTTCAGATTATTGAAAGAATATGTTACATATATGCCCTTTCTTCCCAGGAACTGCCTTGTGTATGTGTAATGTGTCTGAATGTGATTCTGATTTTCTTTCATGTGACATCCACATGTATGTACACGAAACGCATGGTGCAGGCTGTATACACTCTGCTCTGGTTCAAGTGACTGGGGGGAGGAAGAGGTCACTAAGTCACTGCCCAATTCTCTCTTCTTTAGGGATGTGTTGGGAAAGATTTGTGGTTTTGCAATATCTACAGTACCTAGATCTTGTGTATTTTCAAATTCGGCTTTTTTTAAAATTTATTTGTTCAGGTTTCTGCTGGTTTCACCAAATTTAGTCCAATTCTATTCTGTTTTACTAGAGCTGTCCTTCAGATGGACAGATAAAATATTGAGATCTTTTACATAATTAATTCCAACATTCTGTTGGATTGGAAGCCGTATAATAGCAGTAGAGGCAGTGCAAAAACACTGGATGGGAATATCTGAAAACTTACTACTATAAAATGCCATCAGGCAGAACAATTGTATACTTTGTCTGAAAGCTCCCAATTGCTCTAGTACTTTATACTGATAATATTTCACTTTATGAGTTGTGGAAATCCAGCCCTTCAGTAAATTATTTTTAAATAAACCACGGCTTGGTGATGTATACCATGTTATGTTTAGGAAGGAAGTTTGTATTTTAAAAAAATCTAAGATTCATAGTTGGGTGTCTCTTTTTTTAATGGACCATCATGGTTATCTGCCTATGAATATATCTATACATGCATACCAAAAAAATAATAATTGAAATGACAGAGCCCATAAACCCATCCACTGCACAGTATCAGATTCCAGGATTCACTGGAACTACTATATTCTAGTATCCCTAAGGACATGTCACTGCGCCATCAGGACAATAAAACAACTAAACTGCCTGGTTCTCTCTATATTATCGTGATTTTATAAAGTGCTTTTTAAAAGAAAGTAAGCTGAAACAAAAAAGATAGCTTTTCCCAAATGAACGCTACAAAATAGTCTACAAAATAGTAGACTATTAAAATTGCCTTTGTATAAAATGAACAGATTGGCAGTTTCAGCTTTATCTGTGAGGCTCAAGTGAAGCTAATTCTAAACATTGCTAATAGAAGTTTAGGCTTTGCAATTCCAAAATTATTGATAATTGGTCTGTATTATAAAAACATACTGAATATAAGATTCACCAAGAAAATTTATAACAGCCGCATTGAGGGAAAGCAACCTTTGTATATTGTAAAGCAGAATTATATTAAAGAATAGAACATAAACAGTCCAGTAGTTAGAATTCTAATAAGCAATCAGCTGTATATTGTTCATGTGTGAGTCACCTTGATTCTGCAGAGACGATTTTTAAAGACTAAAAAATATATAAAATAAACACAACTACAGCATATGCATGAGATTTTCTGTCCAAGAGGGACCGTAATGACCAATGCTGCAACTGAATGCAATATTGTTTGAAGAACCCTTTCTCAGACAAAGGATACAGCTACATGATTTCTGACAGCAAGAACAAGAAATAAAAATGAAGAGAAGAATGATGAAGATAGCAAGGTGCTCGGAAGTGAATTCTATGAAGATCAGTTGTAGAAACAGGGCATATTTAGCCTCAAGAGGTTATGAGTGAGGCGAGACATGACTGCCAGTACTTGAAGGGCTGTCACTGGCAAGAGAGTACAAGTAGATTTATCCTCCATCGTGGAAGATTTACAGAAGGAGATAATAAATGTGGAAGAATTTCCTAACTGTGACAGCTATTAAACAGCAGAACAACCTATCTCCTAGTGCTTTGTGAGTCCCTTTTATTTGTTTATTAATTAAATTTACATAACACCGATCTTGGTGTTTGGGTGACTTTAGGGGGGATTGGAGGTTTTAAAGTAAAAGTTGGACAGGCATTTGATTGGTATGAGGCAGGGGTGAAATGCTCCCAGTTCCGACCAGATCACCCGATCCGGTAGTGATGAAGGTGGATGGTTTGGAGAACTGGTAGCAAAAATCCCTGTCCCCATCCCACCCCCATTGCCCAGCTGAGCCACGCAATCATCAGAGGCTTTTTTTTAAACTTTTAAAAGCATTTTTTCTACAACCTCTTTGGCCGAAAAAATGCTTTTAAAAGTTAAAAAAAAAAAGTCTCTGATGATCGTGCGGCTCAGCTTGGATCATCAGAGGCTTTAAAAAAAAGAAAGAAAGTCTCTGCCGATCAGGCAAGTCAGCTGGGATCGTCAGAGGCTTTAAAAGCATTTTGTTTTGCCACCTCTTCAGCTGAAGAGGTTGTAGAAAAAATGGTTTTAAAAGTAAAAAAAAAAAAAGTTGGCCAGTCATATTATCACCCCGCTACCAAGCCATGCCCACAGAACTGGTAGTAACAAATTTTACATTTCACCACTGGTATGAGGGTTTCTGCCCTGAGCAGGGTGGGGGTGGGTGGGCTAGAAGATTGCCAAGATCCTTTTCAACCCTTTCTACAAAGGTGAATCATATAGAAAGCTGTGTAGACCAAGTGCTAAGTCTAACAGGCTGTTTTGAAGCAGGATTCCAATAAGGCCTCAAAACCACAGCCATGTTCACAGACCTAACTGTGAGATATGACATAATTTGGAAGGAAGGGTTATTATACAAACTGTGCCTGCAAAAATCTCTATTTAGTAATTAATAACATGTTGGGGGATAGATCCTTTGATATAATAAGGGGGGACAATATAAGTAAGGTAAGAAAATTAAACAACATCCTCTCTCAAAGCTCTGTAAACGCGTCTACACTATTCAACTTATACATATCAGAAATGCTGCTGACAAGGGGATGCAAATTTCTATATTTTATTTATTTATTTGTCAAGCATATATAAGATAACAGGTAAAAGTATAAACATAATTTGAATACATGAAAAGAGTAAGAGTAAAAAGGAATATTAGGACAGGGACGGTAGGCACGTGGGTGCACTTGTGCATGCCTCATACAGACTTCTTAGGAATGGAGTGAGATCAACAGTAGACAGTTTAAGGTTAAGGTTTTGGGGGTTTGGGGAAGAAACCACAGAGTCAGGTAGTACATTCCAGGCATTGACCACTCTGTTACTGAAGTCATATTTTCTGCAATCGAGTTTGGAGCTGATTATATATATGCTGATGATTGGCCATAGCAATTCAACCCCCCCCCCCCACATACAACCACACAGATAGCTGACAGCCTCCTGTCCAAAGATATTAAAATCTCACGGAAATTCTTCACTTACTAGAGGCTTACCGCATAGCACCAGCAAAACAGTAAATATGGGCTTCTACCTTAACAGCAAATGAGCATGTGAAACTCCCAAAGTCTACTTAAATAGCTACTTACTTTCCTATGATCCCAATCCAAAGTACCTTGGAGTAACATTGGAATGAACTCTCTCTACAAGATAGATCTAGAGAATATGGCAGCAAAAATCAATACTATGAACAACATACTCCAGAAATTATGTGAAACTAAATGGGAAGCTTCAGCTGCCTCCCTCAGGTCTTCAGCAGTAGGTTGGTCTCCTCTGCAGCAAAATACTGTGCCCCTATATGATTAACAGCTACTACACTAATAAGTTAGATATCAGACTCAAAGACACCATGAAGATTATAAGTGGATGTATTGAAACCATTCTGACTTGCTGGCTTCCTGTTCTGAGCCATATAGCACCAACAGGTTTATGAAGGCAAGATGCACTAGTGAGAGAATACATAAAAATTATGAACAATTCACTCTTACCGGTGCATGTCAACCTCATTTTTTTAAAAAAAATGATTTATATGCCGCCCTTCTCCAGAGACTCAGGGTGGCTTACAATGCATTAAGCAATAGCCTTCATACTTTTGTATATTTATACAAAGTCAGCTTATTGCCCCCACAATCTGGGTCCTCATTTTACCTACCTTAGAAAGTATGGAAGGCTGAGTCAACCTTGAGCCTGGTGAGATTAGAACTTGCGGTAATTGCAGGCAGCTGAATGTTAATCACACTGCTTTAGTCTACTGCGCCACCAGGCTCAGTAGGAAGACTCAAATCCAGGAAACTCCCATTGGCACTTACACAACATCTGCCAACAACTTTAACAGCAGTTTCCAATGGAAAGCCAAATGGGTTGCTGAATGTCCATACATAGGAAGACATATAAATGACAAAAAAGGTGCCAAGCTTTGAACTACCACATCAGCAATGGACAATCCTGAATAGGAGTCACATCTCGCAGGGCATCTGCCAGGACTCTCTAGTATCCTCCCCCCAATGTGACTGCAGGGTCCCAGATCAAACCAGTGGTGAAATTTTCCACGGGTTGCCACCAGTTCGCTGCCCATGTATGTGCAGTGCATGCCAAAAGCACGCTGTGTGCATATGTGCAGTGCGCACCAAACATGCACTTCACATGGAAAAAGGAGGTAAATAGAACAGCGAGGGGAGGAACAGCTGCGCCGCATGATTTAGATTTGCTAGAAAGCAGGAATATAAATCATGTGACAGAGCTGATTGTCAGAAACACCAGTTCAGATGAACCAGCAGCATTTTTTTACTACTGGTTCACCTGAACCGGTAGCTTTTATTACTACCGGTTCATTCTAACTGGGGCGAACTGGTAGCATTTCATCCCTAGATCAAGCTGTAGATCACATTGTGACTGACTGTAAGCTGAGAACATTTACCGGTCCAATATCTGATTTTTTAAAATATAAACAATGCTGTGCTTCAATAGTTAAATGACCTAGACATGAGTATTTGAACATAGATCTTTCTAACATTTATATTTTATTGTATTCACTAATCTAGATGAAATGCTAATATATATTGTTAGTCCATGCGCGATATGCCATGCACTAAATAATAATAATATAGAATTGAGATAGCGTCTCCAAAAATCTTTAGACCTGACAGATATTGGATGCAAATTTTTCATTTAGTAACATTAAAGGAAACTCCCTTTCTTTTCAGGTATGAGAAGGACTTGGGTTGACCAGGTGATGCTGCTAAGGTTCTTGTCCTGTGGAGGTTTCTATGGGGAGAACAGGTTTTGGCTTAAGTGTGGGTTTTGGGGCCCTGTAGATTTGATAATTGTCTACCTTTAACTCTGTATGGGAGACTACTATCCCAATCAGAATTGGTGAGCAATTTGAATGTCTATCTAGATTCACAGTTTCTGTTTAAAGAGAAGGTTATAGCTATGACTAGGAGGTTCTTTGATCAGGTTCATCTTATATACCAATTGTGCTCCATTGCTAGATGGAATATATAGCAATCAAATTGGCTACATTATTGCTAAAAGGAGGTGGAAAAGATCAATTACAGCATCAAAGACATAGTCAGGTGCTGATTGCACAGATCATGAACTGTCATGTACCAGTTCCAAGTTAAGCTAAAGCAGAAAAAAACCCAGCCAGTTTCCACACTGTGATGTCTGATCATACATCCACCATTTTCAAAGTGAATGTCAAGTATCACTTTAACTGTCTGAACCTCACTAATAAGGAACCACAGTTATTGTGGAATGAAAAGTGATTGAAGATGAATGTGAAAAGAGACTGTCAAAGGTAAAGGAGCAGAAGAAAGCAACCTGGGTGTCAGGACAAATGGAAATTTGAAAATTGCCAAAAAGGGAAGAAAAGTCAAAGCTGAGAAAGAAAGAAAAAAAAATCTCAGGATGGAACTTTAAAAATTGCTTCAGAAAACTGTTAGAAGAGACAAAAAGCTGTATTACACCTCTAGACAGCAAAGATCTCTGAACTGCGAAGAAGGATCCAAACTTGAAATGATCTATTAAAAGTGCCAATGGACAGACAGTAACTGAGATCAAACAAAATGGAAGGAATATAATGAAATATGTATTGTAGAGATGTCAACATCCAAGATACCTTAAAATAAATTCTTATGTTCTTGTATTCTGGTCTTTACCAAATTGGAAGACTTCAGGAACTGATGGGATATCCACAGAAATATAGTAGGCAATAGAAAAATCAGTAAAGATTGTAACCAAACTATGCCAACAAATCTGGAAAATAACACAGTGGCCAACAAATTGGAAGAGGTAAAGCTATTTTCCAATACCCAAAAGGAATAAAACAGTGCATAATGATGAATTTGGAATGGATTCTCTAGGTTCAAAATCTCCATTAACAAGCAAACATTTCTGTCTGACACCGCTAGAAATAATGCGAAATGATAGAAGCAGTGTTATTATTGAGCATTATGACTGATATGTTCAACTCCTTTAAAAATGGGATTCAAAATAATTATCCTCTTGACATCCCAAAGCTGTGTACCTGAAGCACAAAGACCCCATTCCAATGACAAAGATGCATTCCCCATCATTATGACATCCTCCCTTAAAGCTCACTGGACAAAAATAATGAAGGCAAAGCTTCTTCAGAGCAGCAATGTAGAATGATAAATTATTCCAAACATTTTTCTCTTTCAATATCTAACTGTCACAGACATCCCCAAACAGTATTTTGTAAAACAGAGAAGCAATTAATTATCTACATATACTATGCATAACTGGATAATATTCTTTTCAACAAATTTTTTTAAAGATACACTAAACCAATAGGCCCCAACCCAGGGGTGAAATCTAGCAGGTTCTGAAAGGTTCTGCAGAACCGGTAGCGGAAATTTTGAGCAGTTCGGAAAATTGGCAAATACTACTTCTAGCTAGCCCCAGAGTGGGGTGGGAATGAAGATTTTGCAGTATCCTTCCCCTGCCATGCCACCAAGCCACGCCCACCAAGTCACAGAATGCCCACCAAGCCACGCCCACAGAACCAGTAGTAAAAAAATTTGGATTTCACCACTGCCCCAACCCTTCTGGAACCAGGTACTGGTTTCATGGAAGACTATTTTTCCACAGACTGTTTGGCATGTAGGGGATGGTTTCAATTTCACTCACCCATTTGCTGCTCACCTCCAGCTGTGTGGCCCAGTTCTTAATAGGCCCTGGATCAATACTGATCTGTGGCCCAGGGGTTGGAGGCCCACGCACTAAACAGATGCATATACTATCCTGCTAACTTCAATTCAGCAAAACAGACCTCCCTATCTTTCTCTAATTTTTTCAGATTTCTAATTTTATTTTCCACTAATTGCAAGTAATACACCAAAAATGCTTTACATCGGCCAGCCTATGCACCAAGCCCTGTGTCATAGTTATGACAAAAGACTGGTGACTTGGAATCCAGCCATTACTTTAAACACCTGCATTTATATTGTTCCTGTATCAGAAAGAAATCAGTTTTGAGGGCAGTGGAACAGGGGCGAGTTTCAAAACCCGTCACTACCAGTTTGCTCGTCAGCACCCACACGTGATGCTTCGCATGCGCAGAAGCATCCAGGTGGGTCGGCAGAGCCACCCGCCGTCGCCGCTACTGGTCACCAGATCTGGGGCGAACTGGTACCAACCCACCACTGCAGTGGAAGGTAGAATTCAAAGAACCTTCTTATGGGGATTAGATTTCTTTGACCTCAGAAGAGGAAAATAATTATTGTCACAAGCAATGCTCTTTAATTACCTCTTTCATTTGTTATTATTTTATTTGAGTGATAGTTGTGTTTTTTATTGTAGACCATGTAAGATCTTTTTGCTATTGGATGTCTATTACATTTCAAGAACAAATGGCTAAATGAGATTCTTCCACAATGAGTTTGCAACAGTTTGTAGTTTTACAAGTTAATGCTTGTATCTTGACATTAAAATCTATTAGGAAATATCCAGCTAGGCAAGGAGGAGGAATCAAGTGGGGAGTTAGCCTTGAATCACTGCACAACCGCAAGAAATCCAGGACTGACGCTACCCATCCCACCCTCTCTTAAGCTCCATGGAATCTTATCTATCTATTACCAAGAAAGGGCAAGTAATCTGGGAAAATATAAAAATAAATCCTGTATATGTAGAATTGCAATTAAATAGTCATCCTCACATATCGATGTGTTTTTGGGCCTAAGAAAATCATGCATACCACATTTACCTTTATAGGATTCACATTTAACTTTATAGAGCTGTCCTATTGAACATAAGAAATTCTCTGGTCCCATAAGTCTGTTTGCTCGTGTAATTCACAATTGTCTATTCCAACTTGTAAAAGGCACCAAACTGGGAAAAATCAATCCTGCAGTCCTCAAAGCACCTACTTTTATTATTGTGTGAAAGCTAGTCTCTGTGTCTTTCCATCTGAAAAGAGTGATACAAATTTTAAAAAGTAAGCACATTACAATGACCCAAACAGAAGATGCACTTAGAGTACAAGTAGTGAATGGTTTAAAAACACGAGCCATAATCCATAAAGAGTAACATTTTCTATTATGCTTCAGTCCTAGTCCTCCATAATTTCTTTACCAATTTATAAATTATGTAAAGTTAATAAATTGTTATGATAATATATTTCTCCTTACCTAGACTAACACTTGCATTTTCCAGGTTGAAGACACTTCTTTTTTATATATATACTTTGTATAGCAAAAAAGAGGGGCAAAGGATGTACAGGATGAATATATTTAAAAAGTTGTGCTCTTTGAATAACCTATCAGTGCATTTATATATTTGCCTTTTCATCTGGAATTGGGTTTCAATTATATGATTCATGATGTACCTTCAATAGTGGCAAAAAGTGTTTGCTAATTTGCTTTTGGAAGTGGTGATTATGAAGATTGCCTTCAAATACAAAGCTATCAAGTGGAATAAAAAAGCTTAGCTGCAATATATAAACTACTCCAATAATTGTTTTAACTATCTAGGATTTTTGAATTAAACAGTGAAATAAGTCAGTGAAGTAATTCTCAAATAGGAAAATATCAGCAAGAAGCCACTAAGCCAGAATTAAACAAGGAATATACAGTAATTTGTGGTTCTTCAAATGTGAATAAAAAAGAGATTTGTGGAAGGTGGAGAAGCTTCAGGCTGTCTCATTTCACACTATTCATCAAGATCTAGCTTCACAAATGCAACATTATGGCAAAGAATATGGACATCGAAATGCTTTAATACATTATTTCTATCTCACTTGTTCAGAGAATACAGATAGGAGCCAGGCTGTGAAACAGGCAATTTGAAGCACTTGATATGGAATATATGTGATAGAATAAAGTACTTTATCCAATGAAAATTGACTTTTCCTCTTTTCCCCCCTTATCCTCTTTCTCCCTTCTTCTTTTGCTTGAAAATCATTTTTTCCCTGCCTGAATTGGCAATTTATCATTTGGTGATCATTAATAATTTAGTTTATGAAAGCTGCTGCTAGTGGCACAATTTCTTTTACAAGTATTTTCTCATTTAAAATGCGAAACTGCCTTGCAAAAACATGCTTTAATTTTTTTAGTTGAAACCAAAAAAGATTTTTAAAAAGATAAAATAATAAGAGTTTGGGATGTTGTCCAGATATATGGACTTTAATTTCCAGAATTCTCTGTCTAGTTTGGCCATTAATAATAATTCTGATAATTAAAGTTCACACTTCTGGATAGCATCTAGAATGGGAAAAAATGCCAAAAATGTTCCTGATACTATACAGTAAGTATAGTCATTTGTTGTATCCCTATTTTTCCAGATAGCTTGTTTATAAAGAATAATTTGACAACTACTATAATTTACAAAATAGTCTAAGATTTTAGGATTTTATATGCTGGAAACCACACAACTGCAACTTTTTATACAAGGAATCAAATTACATTCTCAGTCAACACTTTTCTATCATTATTCTTTTTATGAAAACCATCTAGGGGCAAATGAAGTTCAGCCTCCAGCTTTTACTTGAACAAACAGTAATTTTCACGCATGCTAAACATGAGCTATAATGAAAATATGCTGAGAACATTGTATTCTTTAAGATTCTTTTGTGACTGACGGTTAAATGATGTGCCCATCTAACAAAGAAATAGCTGGAAAACGGCCCATTTTGAAGTACAGTTGCTAAGATGATTTTGCACAAATTATCTGACAGGTTTAGCTGGTTGTTTGCTCATGCATATTTCATTAACCAGTCCTGATTTCCATGTGTTTGCTATCTTCAGACAATTTTCAGTTGGAGGGTTGGATTTATTATCCAACAATGTTATGGATTATCCCGAGAAGCAGGTGATCACAATTTCACTGGCTGCACTCTTCAATGCACAGTGATAATTCTGCTCCCTGAATTCACAAATGAAATATTTTAAGGTAGAATGATGAGTGCATTGCATAAAAATAGTGAATGTCAAACACTAGTCTCTATTACATGAAGAGCAATCACCCTTCAAAAGCTCATGTGGAAACAAGATTCATTTGAATCAAGGATCATGACTTTTTTTTAAAAAAAGAATCTGGTGACAATTCAATTGATGAAATGAATGTTACTTATAAATATTGGTGGCTATGTAACACACTTCTACCATATATACATTATTATGCTAACATTTTTTAAAAACTGTTTTCAACTAGATTCTTCTTTAAAACATTTATAATGTAGTTCTGTTCAAAATTCTAATTGAAATGATATACTGCTGAGAGTTTTTGTCTGTCTGTTTACAGAGAGATAGAAATAGATTTACAAATGAATACAGGTAGTTTCGTTCAGGCAGGTCAATCAGCAACCATTCAAAGTTATAACAGGTCTTCCCAGGGCTAATAGCAACCCATTTTTGAGTCAGCTGCAAATACACACAGCAGTCACATAATTACATTTTTTGGCACTTGGCTTGCATTTATGGCTGTTTGCATGTGGCCCTACAACCACATGATTGGTGAAAATAGGTTCATATAATAATTTAACAACTGCAGCACTTGTGAACATTGTGTTTGCTTAATCACTACCACAAAAAAGTTGTAAAATTGGGCATGGTCATATGGTGGCTTGTTTAAAAACAACCACGATTTGCAACCATAAATCCAGCCTCAATTACGCTCTTAAATCAAGGATTACATTTAGACAACGCCCCCCCCCAAGTGTTTTTTACTTTTTAATCTTTTTATTCTAATTTTAATGGGTTTTTAATACTTTTTAGCTTTTTATTACATTGTAAGCCACCCAGAGACGTTGCATTATTTTCTTTTTATTTTCTTTTTATTTGTTTATTTATATCCTGCCTTTATTATTTTTACAAATAAATCAAGCAGTGAACATGTCCAACCCACCTTCCTTCTCCTAGAATTGACATAATATCCACACTTTAATAAATTAGGATCTACTTCATATCACCAATAAGCAGATATCCAAAAATTAATTAATGATCTTTTTCAAAAATATATATTTTCACTTACACTTGATTTAACACTCTAGAAAGATTAATATGAAGAGGAAGAAAGAATTAGTGTATAGTATATAGTAACTGGCCAATTAATAGAGCTAATTTGATTCAGGGGCAAATTAAATTAGCTTGTTCATCTGTCTTCCTATTACATTTGTATAAATATTGTTTCCAATAGTAGGGATTAGGGTTATCCTACCTTTTTGTGTGCCTAAATTCATTTTAGGTTTAACAGTCTGGTAATAAGCATTTTTAAACAACATGTCAAGCAATTTGTGCTTCATTTACCAGATAAATGTTTGTGGCTTCAATAGGTACTTTATCCTTTAGCAATATTATTAGAAATGTAATAAAAAGGGTGGAGAGTGGAGATATTTAGCTGTGAAACTAAACATTGCAAGAAAATGGTTATTACTGAATTCCAAACATTAAAATTAAATTTGCTGGTTGCTAAACAGAAAATGTACAAGAGTATCTGAAGAGAGGCCAAAAGTCAAGATAGCAGCCACATCCTGTGATTGAGCCTCACCTCTTTTTTTTATGAGCAGGGCTTTGATTACAAGATTGTGGCCATCATTTTGACTTTATTTATCCAAGCAGAAAACATGGTGTGGTTTACTATTGGGAAGTTTAAAAGAATAATCCCAGAAGCAGGTAAGGAACATCATTTATGTAATATTGCTAAGAAAAATGCATACAAACAATCATTAGAAGCTGAGCATGAGTTGAGGACATCTTCAAAACAAAACAAAACAAAATCTCAAAACATCATACAAACACTAGGCAGAGCAACGTGTTCCCTCACAAGAGGTAACTGAATGTCAGGCCAAACATTGTCAGTCTGTCTTTGGTAGTATTAGCCTAAAATATTGCTCAAGGATAGAGAGGTTATAGGAGTAGTTTTGTACATTTTGTACATTTTTGTACATTTCTAGGGCAAACTCCTGGCTGTTTCTACAGAAAAAAGCAAAGCCATGCAATAGTTGATTGTTTCCTATTATGCCAGGGTTGAAGGTGATTTCATTCATTTTCACTCCATTTCAGCAAATATGTAGTAAATAGGAATGGAGACCATCTGATTCTCCTAATGCTGTTGGATTCCAGCTCTTATCAGCTCTGGCCAGCATGCCCAGAGGTTAGAGATAATAGGAACTCTAGTTCAATAACATCTGAAAGGCTCGGAGCTTTGCACCTCTTAACTACAACACACAAAGGCAAGTCTTCATCCATGTCAGCAAATTGCCGATTGGACTGCACCGAGATGCCAGAGCATAATTTCGATGCAATTCCAGCAGATTCTTTTAAAAAGCAATGAGACTCTCTTTGTCATGCAAGGTCTTTTTGAATGGTTAGCAGCATACCACTTGATCGTCATCCTGTTAAGGATTTATTACACGAGTCTATGAAAAATGACACCATAGATTACCAGCATTGATCAAGCCACTTTTTCCTTAGCCTAAACATATATCATAGTTTGGAGATAATGACAGTTTAGGGCAGCAGCTGTCTTCAGTTCACACAGGACAACTGATCTATCTTGTAATCCATTTGCACAATATGGTTTAAAATATATTGGGCAACTACTGTTGTCATTCTTTCATGAAAGTGCCTAAATGGTAACATATTATGAATGCATGTTTAAACACACATCTGGGCCATTTTCTACAACATATAGAAAATCAGGGTGGGTTTTTTTGGTTTGCTTGTGTTTTGATGCCAATATAGCCAATATAGATTTATGGCTCAGACAGGGTTATTTGCAGGACCTCCTGTTTCTCTTGAGACCCAACAGGACAGGCATACTTTTGATTAAACAATGTCATCTGATGGAACCTAGAATCTGCACCTTTTTATGCCTTCATATGTTTTAGAAGAGTGTAAAGTCCTTTACACGCCATCCAAGTCCTTCAGATGTTATTGAACTACAACCCCTATTATCTCTAACCTCTGGCATTCTGGCTATTGCTGATAAGTGTTGGAATCCAACAAAATCTCAAAGGTTCTTCAGTATATACATCCACATATGTGTATGTTTGTATACACACACTGAAATTCCATGTGGAAGTGAATACTCCCAAATTTCTGATCCTGATTACTTTTAATAAGGTACCAAAAAAGTACATCCAGAAACCCAGTTGAATCCGTAAAGATGTGGATATGCGCTGCCATAAGTGTGACGTGTTTCAGTTTTGATTGATGCTTTCCTGTTTTTAACTTGTGCAAACTCAGACGTTGAGCATGCAGATATACAAATACAATTAATTAAATACGTAAACTTTAAAGGTATTGTGTAGCTTGCTACATCAATCTACAATCAATTCATAACCCAGGTCTCAAAAGTAGCTGTCCCTGTTTTAAATAAAATCCAACTATTATTAAATTGTTTATTTATTCATTTGATTTAAAAGCCAACCTACTGCATCACAACCTTGTGATGGAAATAAGATGAAACCACAGCATACATAACTTAAAGGAAAAACACCACCACCCGCCTAATCATCTTACAAAGGGCTGGGTACTAACTCTAATCTTTTGAAAGGACCCAGTGTATTTCAAATCATGCTGACTATTTATACAATACGTGGACATTATGGAAAATGTCTAGTTGTGGCTCAGATAATGAGACTTTGATCCGTGAAGGATTTACAAGTGATAACTACAATTCAAATAACACCTGGAAGCAATTAATTGCATACTGATTCTTCAGTAAAATCTCTTTTATCAACCAAACATTTACCAGATATAAATATTAAGAAAGTATACATTAAAGTACATTTAATGCTTTCATTTGGCTCAAACCTTTTATTACTGTCATTTACCCAAGACTAGCTAAATCTCTTTCATAATACTGTATTTGTATTTGAGTACCATTGTAAAAGGTCACAAATGAGAGCAGTCTACAAGGTCAAGCTTTTGAAGTCATGATTGGGAGCAGTCTATATGTTCAAGCTTCTAAGAAAAAGCTGAACAAAAGTGCTAATTCCGGGGTGGGAGTGGGGGGAGGTTATTTGTTACAAAAGAGAAAGAAAACAGGTGTTTGTTGAAATACAACAAAAATAATTATAATGAACAAGAGCAGAATTTGCATTATGCAATAAGTAAAAGTTACATCTACTACCACCCACTAAAAGTAAAAATCCTCTTTCTTACTCCAGCTATTTATATACTACCCTTTCCAGCTTCTTTCTCATTCTCATGCTTACCTTCAGAAGTAGAACTCTGTCATGTTTGTTAAACCATACAATTAACTTCCATGCATTCTGTGTGTGTGTCTCTCTGTGTGTACATGTGTATTTGCTAAATAAAAACATATTGCTTCAACAGAGATTACATAATTTAAAAAAATATTCTAAAAGAATGAAAATTGTAGTGTCCAACAATTAAATTAAATTAAACAGTAAATTAAACACAAAAAATATTTGTTAAAATCTTTCAAATCATTTATAATATATTATCAAGAAAAGCAAAATCAAGAAATTAATACAATAAAAACAGTCATTGTTCTATCATTTTCCATCCTAAATATCAAGCAAAAGAAATGGAAAAATGCAATACCATTATTCATTAATCAAAAAACATAAAGATGTTTAGGTGGATCTTGCTGTACATGGTAAAATAAAATTTGGTGGTTACTCAGAGCCAGGAATCCGGTATTAGCTCTATTCATATTCATAATTAAATTTTGCCAGGAAGTTATGAAGAATAGGAGAGAACAATTTTTGTGGCTTTTCATACTGCTTTGCCTTTTAAGGGCAAAATTTCATGAATGCTGGAACATTTTTGCAAATGCAAAAAAAATTACAGTTGCATTGACCTATTGATTTACTTTGATTATAAAAAGATTAGTGAAGACATTAAATCGAAGTCAAGGCATTCAACGTTCATGCTATAAATTTTATTTGGCTCTTATCTTTCAGAAACATTTGGTAACATTAAACTAAAATGCTTAAAATCTAAACCAAAAACTGTTCATTACTTAAAAGGGAACTAATCATTGTTAAAACAGACACATAATTAAAAGTAGCATTATCACATGAAAGTCATTAAAATAAACATTATTAAGTATAAATTAGTCTAAATCATTACTGGAAGTTTTGTATATTTCTAAAGGATGAATCTTGACAGTTTATAAGACAGAATATACGTCAAACATATAAGGAACAGCTTTTTTTAAAGTCAAGTTTAAATATTTTGGATTACAATTTCTAGAGCAATTTATTTCAAGCGAGACAAATAAAGATAATAGAAAAGCAAAAATCATAAGAAAGGGAGCAAATAGCCTTGTTTAAGATCTTGCAAGATGTATTTCTGGCACAGCTATTTCCATTGCTGAAATGATTTTGTGGAGGAAATATGCTTTGAAAAAGATTAAAGCACTTGAAATATAATTGTGTATTGCATTCAGATCTATAAAAATAAGAGAAATTAACTAGTGGCCAAAAGAGTCCAAAAAGTGATCCAATTAATCAGATCAATGATACATAGTATAAAAGCTTACACATCGCTAGAAGTTTCATCATTTTTTAAATGGAAGAAGGTACATGAAAAAATGTAAATGCTAAAAAAAATATGCTGCACACTAAGCATTTAGTAGAACAACCATGAAGACCTTGGAAAAGATATTAATTTGTTATGATGTGTTGGGAAAGTATAAGGAAAGAAAAGAAGAGGACAACCAGCAGCAAGATGGATGGATTCCATTACAGTGACAATGAGAGTACCATTGGGAGACTTGAAAAAACATGTTAGGCTGACATGGAAAAAATCTATCTATGTAGTTGCTAAGAGAAAAGAAAGATGGTAGATAATTTGTCTACCAAAAATGCACATGAAAGAAAATCCTAATAAGAATTAAATTAAGATAGCACCAAGGACCCCTCAAGTATTAAATTACCAAGTCAAATATCAAACTCCTCAAAAGTCCTTCTAATGCATTCTTTCTAAATAAATCAATTGAAAATGTTTGGACTTTGGACAATTAAAAAAGCATAGATAATATTTCCAAGTTCTTATAAAGAAATTTAGAACCAATCATGAACAGGTTTGAGCAAACCATTAAGGATTGGTTTAGAGAAGAGATTACATAATCCAGAGAAGGAAAGACACTCAACTTGAGTTTGTTTAATATAACATGAAAAAGAGAGAAACTTACATTAACAATTCTGTTAATATACTCCAAAACAGTAAAGTAATATTCCTGGAATCCCTGCAGTTGGTTTATTCACCTGGCCTATTGTGAATATTGAGTTTTTCAATTACAGCTTTTCCACTTATGCAGCGTTAAGTCTGAGTCCTCTCTAACTCTATCCCCATGAACAATTAGGCTAGTTTTAAATATACTCAAAACATTCTCATGTATGTCTCCTGATAAGTACACTCCATCAAGTTCAATAGGACAGGCATTGTTCATAAAACAGCATCTCTGTTTATTTCTTTGGTTTGAAACACAGAAACCCTTCCTTTCAGTATTGGTTCCAACTCAGGTATCAGTCAATGCCAAGCAATAAAATCATTCTTTAAAAATACACTTCTAACAAAATCCCTAATATAACCCAATAGATTAATTAAATGCAAAACAATGAAGTTAAAAATGCTTAATCCATTTATAGCATCAATTTAAGTTGAAAATAGAAACAGGTCAGATCTGGGTTTCAAGCTGCCATACAGAATTCTCTTAAATATCATTTGCCTAAGTGCTGAAAATATAGTTCCCTTTAGTAGGCCTTTGATAAGGATTTATAAAATAGTAAAAGTTGAGGACAAGTGACAATTAGAAAGACAAGGTAAAAACATTTAAATATAATAGCACATCTTCTGAAGAATTATCTGCTAACTCCTGGAGAGCAGTCCTTGCAAAATTTTCTTCTTCAGAAACAATTCTAGTCACACTTAAAAAGGAAACCTTTATGTTTAATGCTTGCAGTCAAATATTCAGAAGTAACTGCAGTGTATAGTTAAAAGTCAACATAATAGCCATAACAATGCTGTTTAATTTCTGCCTGGTTCTTTTTTATGTTTGTTGGGGATAGAACTTCAATGGCAGTGTTATTGCCATCTTGACTTTCTTGCTATATCCTACAAATTTTAAATCTTACACTGTTTTAAAAACTTTTCTCTTTGGCCTTGAAAATCTGACAATAAACTTTGGCTAAATGATAAGCCCGCCATCATTACTGACTCTCTGCTAGAGAAGGGAGAGGGAGGGAGGAAGGGAGATACAATAGTATACACTAGGTTCATGTCCTTTAGGCACAGAGGTTGGTTGAGTGACTTTGGGCTAGTCACTCACTCTCAATCCTGGAAGCAGAAAAACATCTATAGGTAGTCCTCGATTTACGACCACAATTTAACCCAGGATTTCTGTTGCTAAATGAGACAATTGTTAAGTGAATTTTGCCCCAATTTGCAACTTATCTTGCCACAGCTGTTACGTGAAGCATTGCAGTTGTTAAGTTGTTAAGTTGTTAAGTAAATCTGGCTTCCAGTTGTTAAGTGGATTTGACTTCTCCATTGACTTCACTTGTTAGAAGGTCACAATAGGTGATCACATGATCCCAAGACATTGCAACCATCATAAATATGAGTCAGTTAGCAAGCATCTGAATTTTGATCACATGATGCTGGAGATGCTGCAAGGGTCATAAGTGTGAAAAATAGTCATAAGTCACTTTTTTTTAGTGCTGCTGTAACTTTGAATGGTCACTAAATGAATTGTTGTAAGTCAAGGACTACCTGTATCTACTAATCTGTACAGGATCATTATGATGAATTATGAGCCAAAACTTTCAACGAAGGTGAATTTATTTACTTACTTACTTACTTACTTACTTACTTACTTACTTACTTAACTTACTTACTTACTTACATTTATATACTGCCCTTCTCCCAAAGGGACTCAGGGCGGTGTACAGCCAGCTTAAAACACACAGATATAAAATTTAAAAACAAGTTTTTAAAAAATACTAAATAGTTTGGCCCATATCAAATTAAAATAAAACTACTCAATTAAGACATTTAAAATTAAAAATTGACAATTAAAATTTTTTAAAAATTAGGCCATTAGGCCAAAATTCATCCTGTAGTTGCTTGATTTAGAATAGTAATAACAGTCATCAATACCGTGTTTCCCTAAAAATAAGACCTTGTTTTATATATATATTTTTAACCCTGAAATAAGTGCTTCGCCTTATTGCCATGCGCTCAAAAGCCCGATTGGACTTATTATCAGGGGATGTCTTATTTTGGGAGAAACAGAGTATTGTAATAATAAGTGTGTATGTGTTTGCCTGTGTATTTGTATGTGTACACTGTAAACATAATCTTATTGCTGCTCTTTATGCTTTTGATTAGCTCAAACAGATAGGAAGAGAACATATGTACTGGATGATCTGTTTTTCTCAGAAGATAGTGAAGTATTTATATGTTTGTCATAGTAGGTGGCTTTCACTAATTACAGAAGAAATGCTAAAGGGGTTCCAGTGTGGGTCACACCTGGATGGAAACTGCCAAAAAATCTCAGGATTGGCTAAATGGCTAAAATGGAAAGTGGAAAAATGTCCTGGAAGAAAGCAACTAACTCCTATATTATTTTAATAAAAACTGTATGGCTATGGCTGTTTTATAACCAGGATCCAAACCCAGCTCATGGTTGTTGCTACCTTTTTAGCTATTTTCTCCTCGTAGGTAGAAGAGAAATGAGGATTTTGAAAGGCCAAATGCCTAATCCGACTGCTCAGAAAATAAGATTATAAAACAGGAAATGCAACCAAATTTGAGCTGTAAATCCCTGGGACTGCTCCTTATCAGCAAAGAGCTAGTTTTCTGTGTTGAAGTCTTCCCAATTTTTACAGGCCAGTTCTGATAGCCTCAATGACAATAGCTACTGGTACCTTCTGCATTATATGCTCGACGTGTCAGGGTGACTAGTATATACATATATTTATGGAAGATTCTGTGCAGTTGTATTTTTCCAGTTATGGTAAGGTGTAGAGAAGTAAATAAATGGGATTTGCATTAAAAGGATTATCTGGGGAATGGAGGATGATTTAGCAACTCTCCAAACAGGTAATCATATTCAGTGTATAAAGCACAGAAGAGTAGCTGCACTCAGCATAAATGTTGCCCTTTCTTAGGAAGAGCTGTAAATACTGTTCAGCAGTTTAAATCGGCTTAGGGCAAGAGAAAGAAAATTGTAAGCTCTTAAAGGGTATGAAAAGCTATATTTAGTATTGCTAGAATTCAAACAAGAACACACTGCTAAAACAATCTAAATTATTCATTTATGGGCTTAGTTCTTTAGTATTTACTACTACAACACAATTTCATATTTTTCTTTCTTTTG
The DNA here is from genome assembly GCA_012654045.1 of Ptyas mucosa. Lineage (NCBI taxonomy): Eukaryota > Metazoa > Chordata > Lepidosauria > Squamata > Colubridae > Ptyas > Ptyas mucosa. Next base: position 12,871,780 of record WNWU01013639.1, read on the forward strand.
ACATTTTCAGTCTTGAATGGCCTGGACCCTCCATGCCTCTCATTGCAAACTTTCATTGTTCCCAAACTGTCATGTTTTGAAGTTCTAATTTGGTGTCCTACTGTACCTAGTCCTGCTTTCATTCTCTTCCCCACCCTTATCATTCCTAGAATTTTCCATAATCTATATTCTACCATGTTTCCCCAAAACTAAGACATGTCCGGATAATAAGCCCAATTGGGCTTTCGAGCGCATTTGGTAAAATAAGTCCCCCCCCAAAAATAAGCCCCCCCAATATTTAGACCCATGCACAGCTGCTGCACAAACAACACAATGTAAGGAGGCGAGGCCGAAGAGGATTGGAAAGGGAGGGGGAACATACCCTACTTGCCCCACACACACCTGGCATCCATGCAGAACAGCCTTTACAGTGAACGGGATGCACCGCTGCCACTCAGGAGAAAAGATCTGACTTGCTGATCTTGGACCTAAACAGGCCTCCATACCAGACTGCCAAGCCTGCCAAGCGGGCCTTTGTCCCCACGCAGGCTGTGACTTGCTGGGGGGCTACATGGAGACGCATGAGTGGGGAGCTCTTCTTTTCTCATGGAACCACACTACGTGGCTCAGCCATCAGAATGGGCATCCCACCCAGAGGTTTCTGCTCAGGAGCATGCCAACTTTCCTCACCCATTGAAGCATTCCTCCCTTCACCTTCCATTGGGCTGATGGGAACTAGTTGAGGTTCCAGATGATCCTGAAATAAAGACGCCAGGTCCTTGAAATTGGGTCTGCGCATGGCAGAGGCAGCCAAAGTTAAGACAGGGGAGAGCATTTCAACCGAGATGGGACCTTGTTAGGCCTTATTATGGTTATAGCTACCAGCCTATCCTGGCCTGCTGAGCTGTTCCTATTTTCCCCCCTTTCCATCAAGCCATCTCTGAATCTCCTGCCTTTGCAAGATTCTTCCTGAACTAAATTTCGAACTAAATCCTCTCATGAGCTGGAGGATTGGGCTTTTTGATTTCTCCTAACCCATATGGGGAACTGGATCTATGGACTCAAGGCCGGTGGGAGTCGGTGTATGGCTGCCTTCACTCCCAGGTTTCCATCAAAGTTTTATTGGTCGGCCTTTGTGAGAGGACAGTTCGCCAAGAAATTTCCAGGGGTCGGATGGCATATATCTCCCCCTCCACTGCTGTGAGGGGGCAATGGAGTCCGGTAGCTTGTCCGATGGACTGAAAATTTTTTCCCCTGTACTATAACATCATGGTGGTTCCCCGACCATGGACTATCCTCACCCCTAACGATTTGATGTATTCAGTGTCTGAACTCCTTGCCCTGCGAGATTCCCCCCTCTCGCAGGTTTAGCCCTCCACTTTATTGAGGGCCTATCTCGATGATGGATTTTGGAATCCTGAGAAATTGCATGGCGCGAGAAAGGGCTTGGGATTTTTTGAGGAAGTTTTTAAATAAAATTTTAAAGGGTTTGGGGAGGTTTTTTTTAAACAATCTTTTAAGGGGAACTGGAAGGATGACCAAAGGGGATGCGGGGGGGAGGAATCCACTAAGGTCGGAGCCAAGCCCGGTAATGGTAACGGTTTGAAGGGTGCAGGATGAGGGATTGGAGAGGGGATGGAGGGCTATACCAATGAGGGATGTGCCGTCAGCACAGTGGATGGGAGGGGCAGATATGGTGGGAGCAGGAAACCACCTCATGTGTTGGGGGTGCGCACTCGCTGTTTGAAAGCTATTGCATGCCCCGGTCCCCAAGGCTCCTCTTGGACACGAGGTGGCTCAGATACTCAGGATCTGGGCCTTCGGCTGATGCTGTGCAATGCCGGGTCTGTGGTAAATAAGGCCCCCCTCATCCACGATCTTATACAGGAGGGGGGAGTGGACCTGGCGGGTTTTACGGAGACCTGGTTGGGCCCGAAGGGAGGGGTCTCCCTGGTTGAGATGTGCCCACCAGGCTTCAGAGCATTCCATCAGCTGACGGCCCAGGGGAGGGGTGGGGGTGGCAGTTATTATTAACGAAGGTCTTGGTCCGAGGGAGACCACTGTGCCACAGATTGCCGGATGTGAATCCCTCTTTGTGAGATGGGGTCATGGGGTTCAGATGGGCTTGTTTCTTGCGTACCGGGCTCCCTGCCATGTGGCAACATTCCTGCCCGAGCTCCTCGACGTCTTGAGAACGTTATCTGGGAAGAGTTTGACTCTGTGACTCCGGATGATGTGGACAGGATTTTGGGAAGACTCAGTGCAGCCACATGTTTACTGGACCCATGTCCCTCCTGGTTAGTACTGGCTTCCTGGGAGTTTACATGAGGCTGGCTCCAAGGAATTATCAATGCTTCGTTGAGTGAGGGTCACTTCCCCACTGCCTTGAAAGAGGTGGTGGTGAGGCCTCTCCTCAAAAAGCCTTCCCTGGACCCGGCAGTATTGGCCAACTACTGTCCTGTCTCCAATCTTCGCTTCATGGCGAAGGTTGTTGAGAGTGTGGTCACGCGACAGTTTCCACAATTCCTGGAGGAAACGTCTTATCTAGATCCATTCCAGTCGGGTTTCAGGCCTGGGCACAGCACGGAAACGGCATTGGTCACATTGGTAGATGATCTCTGGAGGGCTTGGGACAGGGGTTGCTCCTCTGTTCTAGCCCTGTTAGACCTCTCGGCGGCTTTTGATACCATCGACCATGGTATCATGCTGCACCAGTTGGAAGAGTTGGGGATGGGGGGGCACCGTGTTATGGTGGTTCTCCTCCTTTGTCTCTGACCGGTCACAGTTTGTGTTGGCAGGGGGGCAGAGGTCGACCTCGAGGCCTCTCATTTGTGGAGTGCCTCAGGGGTCAGTCCTCTTGCCCCTTTTGTTCAACATTTATGTGAAGCCGCTGGGTGAGATAATCCATGGCTTTCAGGTGAAGTACCACCAGTACGCTGATGACACCAAGCTGTACATCTCTACCCCAGGCCACCCCAACGATGCCCTTGAAGTGATGTCTCAGTGCCTGGAGGCTGTGCAGATCTGGATGGGGAGGAACAGGCTCAAGCTCAACCCTTCCAAGACTGAGTGGCTGTGGTTCGCATGAATATAGGCATTGGCAGTAGAAGAATCTTCAGCCAAGGACTCTGCAAGATCAGGAAAAGATCTGCAGAGCAAACTGATTGCTCAATTGATTAGAAGGGCAGATCAGATGTCAGCAAGGTTGTAGTTAAAAAAAAAAGTAAGGATAATAGTCCCAATGGTACAACTGAAGCTCTGTCTATATTTTTTTATGGGTAAAGCTTCTATGGCACTATCCTGGTCATCATATTTAATATGTAGACATCTCTGGTGCTGGAATTCCAACAGGTTCATTATTTGTTTGTTTGTTTGTTTATCTTCTTTCCTTTTTCTTCTTTAGGCTAAAAATCAAGGCTGTGAAATACAGAAAGTCTTGATGAAAGTGAGCATATCAGAGCTGCGATAAGAAACACCTGTGTGAATGAAGGAGGAAGTGAGACAATGAAGAATCTGTCAAAAGCACAGTACAGACGTGTATGTAAAGTTTATTACGCTAAAGCTAATATATATACTAGAAATAGTACAACTAATTTACTTGAAAATACTCTAACAATAAACACCAGTCTAATTTAGAAAAGACTATGTACGTGTTTCCTAAAAGTTCCCATCTCTTTTCACGCTATGTAATATTGCTCTATAATGCAGTGTTTCTTAACACTTCGTAACTGTGTGTCCTTCAACTGCTAGATTTCCCCAGGCAGCACGAATAGAGAAACACTGGTAATGCCTGAAAACCTTAATCACTATGGTCAGTATATTGCTGGATGGTGCAATATATGGAAAAGGGTATATCTTTCCATAGGTGAGAGGGACAACATTCAACAGAAAAGGAAAAGCAGTGCTATACAAGATTCTTTCAGAAGAAATATCTCACATTGCCTTGCAGTTCAATACAACTTGAGGGTGGAGGACGGGTGGAATCAGATAATAAATAGCTTGCAATCTAGTCTGGGAAATCTCACATGTATGTTTGTAAGCATCATGCTGGAAACACTAACATAGATCCGAATTCTGGTACCCTTTGCCTCCTGGTTGTCCTTGACCAGTGATTCTCTAATCATCATAAGGTTGTGGGATAATCTGGAGGATGAACAAAACCTCTTGATTTATTATATGTATTGTTGGTTTTACTATCAACAAGCTGACCATCCAAACATATGGGACAAATGCTAAGATGAACAATCACTGTACAAGTACAATGAAGAGGAAAAGGCCTGTGGAAAAAAAGGGGGGGAAAAGATTTATCTTCCTTTCCCCAAGACTTCCAAGTTTCCTTTATCTTCCAGTATATAAACTTATCAAGCAAACAATTTAAATTATAACAGGTACAAAAGCAGGCAGAGCAAATATACATAGATACCAGAAGTGTTGGTGAGATATTGTTGTTATTATATTGACAAAGCAGTATTATATTGTGAGCTTTACTTGGGGGGGTGGGGGCATGTCTATGACATCACAGTTCATGTAGAAATGGAGAGAACTAGAATCTTGATCCTGTATTTTTGTCAGCCTGATTCCTTCAAGAACTGCCCATCCCCCACATTTAGATAATGTTGACAGGATCCCACACTAAATTTTATACATAAGCCATATGATGTAATTTACATATAAACAGTATTTTAGTGCACAAAATAAACATAATATGTGCTTTCAGTCTTCCCATACAAACACATGATGGTAGCAGTTACCCAAGCAGTTCATAGACTTCCTTGAAAATATCACCTCCAACCAAATTACAAATTGAAAGCTTCTTCTAGTCTTCTATTCTTCTCCTTTATTTTTGAAAAATGCCCATATTTATCTGGAGGTTGAAGTCTTATACATACACAATAAACTGATATGTGAAGTAGATGAATCAGAAGCAGATTTATAGAAAATCTCAATAGATAAAATTAGATAGGAGACTGCTACAACCCACAAACCTAGGTTTATACTTTCTGTGGCCATTTTTCAGAATCTTTCCTGATTGACATACTTTTGTACCATGTTTTCCCGAAAATAAGACAGGATCTTGTTTTCTTTTGACCCCCAAAATAAGCACTTGGCCTTATTTTCAGGGAGGTCTTATTATTTTTGAGATGCAGAAGGCGATGAGTGTGGTCACCTTATTGCTGCTGCTGACATAGCCACTCATCAGCTGTTCACCCCCGAGGCTGTGCACACACTTCCAGCCAAACTTCCCAGGACTCTGCACCATGCGTCGGCCTGGCTATGCTGCTGCAACTGGATGTTCCATTGCTCCTATTGCCTCCCTGTTCTTCACTAAGGCTTTTGCAGTGACCATTAGTGTGACAGAAGGGGTGTGGTGGCTAGGGTCACAGGAGTGGCCATTAGGTAAGGCGTGTGGGGTGCGTGGGGCATGTTCCCCTTTCCCTTCCCCCCTCCGGCCTCGTCTCCTCACCTTGTGTTGTTTGCATGGCAAGCAACCAGAAGAGATGGTGAGGACTGGCTGCGCATGTGTTTAGATATTTTTGGGGAAGGCTTATTTTGGGGGGAAGACTTATTTTAGCACATGCTCTCAAAAGCCTGATTGGGCTTATTATCCAGGGAGGTCTTATTTTTGGGGAAAGAGGGTAATTTTTTTGATGATGTCATGGAATATCAAGGCTACAAACCAGTCAGTGTTTTTGCAGCCACTGTAACTTTTATAAATAATTCTTAATCTCCTCTCTCTCAGCATAAAGTGACTATCCATTAAGACTAGTAATTACTTACAGAGCTTTATAGAAAACCAATGGAGAAGCAATGTGGACAATAGACTTTTGAGCTTATGATAAATTAGAAAGCTACTTGGAATGAATTCCTAATTAAATTTCAGCTAAGGGACTGAGCCATCCTGAAACAAAAGGAGAATATTTAATTCTTGTTTCAGAAATGAATCAATCATGCAAATCATTCTTGCTTGATTCTTGGCATTCCTTAAATGGGCACATTTCTAAGGAACCTTTGATTGAATTCAGTACTCTGCACATTTTCTTCTCTCGATGAAAATGAAGGATGAATGGCCTCTGTGTCTATATGAATGCTTGTAGGAGAGTTAGGTTGATGAAAGCAGTATTGTGATGTTGCAATGCAGGTCCTATCTCTTTTCTGTGCATGCCACAACTTTATACACATGGGCAAAAGCAGTAAAATCATATGAATGCCACTATGATGAATCTGTCTACAATATGTCTTGTTCATTCCTGATAGCAGGTATAAATAGTTTAATCTACTTTGTAGATTAACAGCTCTAAGAATGGAATAATTTTAGAATGTGTTGAAGACAAATGGATATATTCCATAGCATATTAAGCAACAACTAAGACTTCCCAAAAGGTGCCATTTGATGAATTTCCTAGTCTATACACACTTATTTTATATTTATTATTAAACCTTAAACAGAGATAAAGCAGAAGTATTGATAAACAAGACGTAATATGAATTTTATTGGTTTGAAATAATTTCCATGGAGGTAAATTTAAAGTAGCTAATCCATACCTGAGATAGCTGGACCGCTTCAAGTGTCTTTCAAATACCAGTTTAAGATAAGACTGAGAAATTTAAATTCAGAGACATAGTCAAACAAGAAGTACTATATTGCTGAACTTATCATATTATTGTGGGGGAATAAGTTCTTTCATACTGATGTGTTAAAAAAAGTTTCCATCAGGGGTGGGTTCCACTTATCTTTACTACTGTTTTGCAACAGGAGCATGCACGCTTCTACACATGCGCAGAATATCAGAGATGACGGTGGGCGGAGCCTCCCGCCACCATTGCTACCAGTACTCAAGAACCAGACCAAACCGGGAGCAAACCAACATTGGTTTCCATGTATTTTTTTTAAAGAAAACTCTTTTCTTTACTTTTGATAAAGCAACAAGCAGTGTTGCCAGGGAAGTTATCAGCTTAATTTCCATCCCCTTTGCCAGAAATCAGTTTAATTGGAGCAAGAAAAACAAGAGCCAAAAGTGAAAATAACAGAGAAAAAAACCCAACTCTTATCTTCTGGTTCTATGTTATGCCTGTTGCTGAGGTATTCATGATTATCAGGCACCCTTTAATCATTTAGCTACAGGAATACAGCCCTTGACAGAAAAAAATATATTCATGTACCTATGGGCAGTCATAGAGGGAGGGTGGGTCAAAAAAGGCAAGATAATCGCTAGGAGTACATGATTGAGTCCCTGCCCCTTTTATACACCTTGCTATTGACCCTTCCATCCTGCAAAAATTGCTGTCTTGCAAAATAAGTGCAAGTGTGTTTTGACTTTGTCTAAGGAAGAAGGACAGCAGAGGATAAGAGGAGTCAGATACAGAAAGGAATAAAGAGAGCCATCAAATTCCCTCAGCCTTCATGCAGCACATCAACCTGAAGTAGTAATAGACACTAGAGTGCATTACATTGGAAAGTTAGCAAGATAATACTCTCATTGTCATTGTTGCAACATCACAGCGCCTTTCTCTTCAAGCCTAAATGTTTTTACCCAGGTGCTGTTTTACAGCAGTAGTGCAGCTGTTTCAGGAAGAACAGGCAACATCTCAGCTTGAATTTCATGACAAAATAAGAAGCTTGATGGAAATATAATGGGATAGGAAACTGTGAAGATTACAATATTAATATCTGCAGCGAATGGGACTGGGACAAACATATCTTCCAACAAGAAGATGAAAATTCTACAGCATCCGGTCCTTAGTCCTACCTCCCAAGCAGCACTTAGGCTCAGAATAAATGTTCTCGGATGGATAGGGGAGACATTCTGACTGTTCTGTGCTAGAGACAATAACTAGGGGGAAAAGGTTAACCCTCCTATTCTCAGAGCTGTGGTGGCACAGTGGTTAGAATGCAGTACTGCAGGCTACTTCTGCTGACTGCCAGCTGACTGCAATTTGGCAGATCGAATCTCACCAGGCTCAAGGTTGACTCAGCCTTCCATCCTTCTGAGACCAGTAAAATGAGGACCCAGTATGTTGGGGGCAATATGCTCACTCTGTAAGCTGCCTAGAGAGGACTGTAAAAGCACTGTGAAGCGGTATATAAGTTTCAGTGCTATTGTTATTGCTCAGATCCTGAGCTGATCCACACTGTAGTGTACTTGTAATCTTCCTACATCTTGGGCTCATCAAAGTCTTACAAAAACAGCTTAACAACATCTTGAAAAAGTTTTGGTCTGTGTTATAAGCTACTTCCATCAGACTTTTTTTTTTGCTGTTGTAGCTGCCCAACTTTCTGTCACAAAAAAGCAACGGCCAATCACTTTCCTTACTATTTCAATATGTTTTATATTAAAATTAAAGCAAAGGTTGTGTGTTTGTGTTTGTATATGTTTGTGTGTGTTTTCAAAAAAACATTTTCAGAGGAAAACAATTCAAAACATCTTGTTACTGCAATCTCTTACCACTGAAGTAAATGGTTAATGTGAAGTGCAAGGCTCAATTGAGTCTAAATTAAGCAAACAGGGACACCATATGTTCTGTAGAAATTAAACTGGCAGGGAGAAGGTGAAACTGGAAGCAATCCATAAAGGCTTATGAGTTAGTCTTTAAGGATTAATTTTAGTATTCTCGGTCTGACACTGATTTAGTGATATCATAGATCTTAGCAATCGGATCTGGGTATTTCATTTAGATGGATAAAAAGTCTGATTTGCAAAAATACAATTGTAACAAAGTTTAGGTACACATTAAACCAGATGATATACAAATTTGGAAAGTAATAATTAACTTTCTCTAGATAGAAGCAAAAATAAAATAAATTAAACTCATTCCTGTTTGCTACATCTTAGATCCTTTACGCTATGTGATCAAGAAAATTATGATGCTGATTATGATATACTTCAACTCAATAGAGTTGAACTACACTAACAAGGAGAGAATTCAGCAGCAAAAATGCAGACACAGAGCTTTGCTGCTTCTAAATAATTCACTTATCTGGTTTTCACTGAGCCTGGAAAATAGAAGTTCACAAAATGAAATTATCTCATGAGGTGAAAGCTCCAAGCACTATTGCAAATAGAAAACAATTATACTGGGAAAATGCTAAATTAGAACTAATGGTTATGGAAGTGCTTGTCGTCAACTAAATTTTGATGGAAGGTTTGTATCAGTGGACAGCAAAGTATCAATATTGCATGTTTTCACTAAAGTATTCCTCTTCTTCTATGTCGAAATAATTTAAATACCAGAACTTAATACAGGAAATATGGGACATACCATTTTTCCACTGGACATGGGGGAAAAATGCTCCACATTTCAAGTAAAAAAGTAAAAAGAAAAATCATACTGCATAATCTTGGGACTGAGAGCTATATAGTATAACATGCTGCAAAGAAAAAAAGAAACCACAGAAGACCATAGTAATTTTTAAATATAATTTCCTTCTTGCAAGTTATGCATTAATTTATCAAGAAATGAATACACCAATATTGTACAATGTAAGAAACTATCAATTAAGCAATTTTTCAGTTCTGGTTAAATGATTGAACACAGACAATTAAAATGTTAACACTTACAGCAGCTTCCTTCTTATCAAGAAAAAGTCACAATAGGTCCTATGATACAGAAAAATTATGTGACCTTGCTGTCTATGCTTAAAATATATTCATTTTCCCAGTTGCCTCCAAAAGAGAAATGATTTGAAGATGTATCATGCAATTTCCCTGGAAAAACTGAATTCAGTAATGGAAGGAAGACAATATATAAACCAGTTATGGTGATGATTAGTGTCCCAATGGGAGACTTGAAAGAACAGGTTAGGAATAGATAGAAATAGAGAAAATCTTAAATGAGTTGAAAACAACTTGATGGTACTTAATCAATGAGATAATAATGTACAAAATGTAGTGGTACCAGGCTTATTGACAGAACTAAAGAGTAGTTCCCACATACCTTCAAACTTTTAGATTTATATTCAGATGAAAACTCTCAAGTGTGTCATGGGTTGCTACACTGTGCTACACTACATATTGTTTATTTTAAAAAATCCTCCTATGACATGGATTGGGCTGAGAAAGAGTGACTGGCCCAAAGTCACCTAATATGAAGATGCAGTCATTTTTTTATTCATTTTTGTGTGTATGTCTGTGCAGACACCTTTGAATCATCTTAACTCCTGACAATTATCTGGACTAGTTCCTACAGGTTTTTTGGCAACATTTTTGGAAGTGGTTTGCCTTTACCTGCTGAGAGAGGGTGACTAGTCCAAAGTTACACAGATGGCTTTGTGCCTAAATATTCATAGCATTCCAGTGTCTCACCTGGTGATTTTAATCACTACAACAATTCTAGAGCTTTTTTTCCTCTTCTCAACCACATCATCATGTAATTGCATGAATTTTTTTCCTTCACATTTTCATCCTTGAAAGTGGGCATAGTTGTGTCTGTAAGGCGTAGGGAGACAAATGGAGCAAAATAGTGGGAACAGATATGGATCAAAGTCCCACCTTATATATGTGTGTACATGGTAAATGCACATAGAAAAGGCAAATCTTTGACCTGTGGTTGTATCCTCCTTTTTGTCATAATTATGAATGGTTTTGACTGTGGGGCTGTTAGTTGCTGACAAATGAAAAAGTTTGGCTCTCAACTCCCACAAATGGTTCAAAAACACATTTTAAGTCTGTGTAAACTGGTGTTCATGAGTTTGCTGATGAATGACCTCTCTGCCTAAGGACAAATCAGAGTCAATCAGATATAAATCTTCCATGGGCTAAGTAAGCTGTCAGCTAGTAAAAGATACTCGGGATCCAAAGGAATATTAAATTTTTGTTTGCTTTTTTTTAAAATTTAGATCACTGGATTTTTGTATTGATGATACATGATGAATGATTTTCACATTACAGAGAGACTGAAAAAATATTCATATTCAATTCAAAGGCACATTTATTATCTTTTTTAAAATGCTGTTAAAATTTCTTTACACATATGCTTTGATTTACAGAACAACTTAATATACTAAGTGATTTATTCCTTTCCATATCACCCCTATTCTCAAAAGTTGGAGGCTTGTTATAGAGTAAGGGAGAACTTTTCAGATCAATTTTGGTCCAGTTTGCAAACCTTTATTCTACTGTTTCTGAGTAAACCATTCATTAATACCCACTTTCCCTAGCACAATTTATATAAAATATTGATATAATCTACAAGATTTAAAGTAAAAATAAATATTTTGTATTCATTTCAGTTTGTCTTGAAACATAATTTTTTTCACTGAAATGAGGAAAGCGTATGTCTCTTCTAATATGTATTTCAGAAAATTAATTTCTCTATTTTCCAAGGAGAATAAAGTTATAATCTGTTGCCAGTATAAATCATTCTTTTCATAAACATGTCTTTACGTTCAATTATTTAAAATTCTATTAAAATTATCTTACTTTTATCTTCCCTCTTGCTTTTAGTGACTATATATCTTATTCAGAACAGACATTAGATTTCATTATGAAGGCCTTCAATTTTGCAAAATGATTGATCACATAATTTTAATAAATTATTAAGTTGGTAAAGAAAGACCAAAGATTTCATTAGCAAGAAAAACTTACAGTGTCTTTTTTCATATTTGGGGCAGGAGGGAGAAAGAAAAAATCCATATTCTATAAAATAAAGTAGTTATTCTAACCTAGGTAATAAAAATGCATACAGAATATTCTTGTCTTTATAAGTATTATAAGGCTGTATCTTGATTGAATCATATTTATGGGTTAATTCAAAGGGTCTAAAATAGGCCTGACTTTATTGAAAATGAATGCAGCATATACTTAAAATTTGGGATATATTAGATAGTTGGAAATCTGGGCAACTAACAAGAATTTTAAAAACCCCACTATAAATACAATCCAGCAAACTAATAGAAAGTGACTCCCCAAAATACCACAAACCAATAGTGTGGCTTTGATTTTTCTCCTGGCCAAATGCCTGTGAAAATAATTAGGTCTTCAAGGCCTTCTGAAAGGTAAGCAGAACTGGGTCCAGATAAACATAAGTTTATGGTGATCCAGAGGGCAGATACAGCTATGGAAAAGCCTTATGCGTTTGCTAGATGACAATTGTTAATAGTTGGTACCTAGAGCATACCCCTTCTGCACAATAGCAATAGAATTTAGACTTATATACCACTTCACAGTGCTTTATAGCCCTCTCAAAGCAATTGACAGTATTAGCAACAGTGGTGAGTTGCCCCCAGTTCGCACCAGTTCTATAGAACTGGTAGTAAAACTGGTGGGAGGCTCCGCTCACTGACCCCAATGTCATCAAAACGCTTCTGCGCATGCGCAGAAGCTTCTGTGAACTGGTAGTAAAGGTAAGTAGAACCCATCCCTCATTAGCATATTGCCTGCAACAATCTGGGTTCTCATTTTACTGACCTCAGAAGGATGGACGGCTGGGTCAACTTTGAGCCAGTGAGAATTGAACTGCCAAACTGCTGGCAGCCGGCAGTCAGCAGAAGTAGCCTGAAGTACTGCACTCTAACCTCTGTATCACCACAATCCATTGGGATAGGTAGAAAGAATGGGAATAGGCAATGTCAGACCTATAAAGTAGATTAAGAAATCAATGCCGTGTATATGTCAGCTTTGTTTTATTGTAACAGCTGTAGTAATAAAACCTTGCAAATCTGAATGTGCTTTCTCCTTCTCTAATATTATCTTTATTGTCTGAGATTTTTTTTAAAAAAATTAGACTCTTGGCACAAGCTCAAGCCCACTTACCTAGCTCTTGCCTTGATAGCAATAGTACCTAGACTTACAGTATATAGCGCTTCACAGTGCTTTACAGCCCTCTCTATGCAGTTTACAGAGTCAGCATATTGCCCTCTATAACAATCTGGGTCCTCATTTTACCGACCTTGGTAGGATGGAAAGCTAAGTCAACCTTGAGCCGTTGAGACTCGGACTGCCAAACAGCTGTCAACCAGCAGAATTAGGTGCAGTACTGCAATGTAACCACTGTGCCACTATGGCTCATAGTGGTTTTGATACTGGTTTTCTTCTTTCTGTCCTATAAGATAATTCCCTATGTTCCCTAAAGATGATTCTCTCAATTATCTTGTCCCTGTGCCATGTAGTACTTTATAGGTAATAGCCAGCATCTTGAACTACATCTGGAAATGCTTGAACCTCAGAGTTGGGGGAGAACTTAAGTTAGTACTGGGGGACACAGAAAACTGCAGTTATCCATTTGTTCCTTCCCCCTAACTTGGGAAGAAAACATTGGAGTAAATTCAGGGGAATCTGAAGATTGTGGTAAAAAGGAAGAAGTCAAGATGGCTCTTATAGTGCAATGTCATATTCACCTGTTTTTTGTTGTTTTATAAGCTGATCTAGCAAGGATCTTTTGTTTTTGATGGAAATAAAGTTTAAGTAATGTATTCTCGTGCCTATTAATCACATTGCAATTTTCATTTCTTGAGCAATGTTAGTTTCTCTACATTAGTCACTATACATACACACTAAACCCCACACATGATGATGATGATGTTCGTCCATTATGTTTGAAGAGGATCTTGACATTTAAGGGCTGTGGGCTATCCACGGTGTGTCCGCAGATGGCTGGTAAGGCCTACACAGACACAGAATGTTCTGCCACATGTCAGGCAGACCTGTGTGGTCAGCATTGTTGCAGCATTTGCAGCTCTGGCTTTGAGGAGTGTTTGCTTCTCTTGTGCTATGATATTTCTTCTGTCTTCAAATATCTGGTAGTCTTGATGGATCAGCGTGTGCGATGTCGATCCATCTTGTACCAGGGTTTCCCAGGAGATGGTGTCAATAGCCAGAGATTTGAAGCAGGCTTTCAATGTGTCTTTGTATTGCTTCCTTTGTCCCCCATGTGATCACTTTCCTTGAGACAGCTCATCATAGAGGAGCTGTTTAGGGATGCGATGGTCTGGCATCCTTGCAACATGGCCTTCCCAGCTTGTCTGGGTTTTCATCAGCAGGGTGTGAACTGGTGGCAGGCCTGCTCTGGAGAGGACTTCTGTGTCTGGCACCATGTCCTGCCATCGGATCCTCAGAAGTCTGGGGAGGCAGGTCATGTGAAAGTGGTCCAATTGCCTAAAGTGCCTATACAGTCCAAGCCTCATGGCATATACACCACACACACACACACACACACACACACATCCTTCAATGTTTTCAATTTACCAGTACAATACACATTTGATCATGAGATAGGATAGGCTCCTAAATTTCACAAGCAGTTGTCCAGAGCAGACCAATCAGGTTATATGAATATGATTTCCTGGCAAAGATGGGAGTTGTGAGGTAAACCCAGCATGAGTAGGTTTCCAGGATTGCTTCTTCGCTTTTTTTAAAGGGATCCTCCCTAAGGGCAGTGGTAGTAAGACAGCTGTGTTGGGGATGGAATGGGAGGTCAATTTGATATGATGGAATTGGATAAGCTGTTTAACTTGTGTAGATCCATAAATATGTATCTCTCCAACTTTTTGATTCTGGCCAATTTTTCTAGCAGATCGAATATATAATTTGTTGTACACCAGCTAAATAGACTTTATTTTGAAGAAAGGAACTCTGAAGATGGTTCTAATGCTGGGAAGTACAGGAAGAAATAGAAGAGGATAACCAGCAGCCAGATGGATAGATTCTGTTGCAGTAGCAGTGAGTAATCCATTGGAATTGCTAGGACTAGGTTAAGACAAATCAACATGAGGAACATTTATGTGGTTGCTAAGAGTTGGCAATAATTAGATGACATTTAATTGATTAATCGGTTGAAAAGAGGCATAGCAGTAATGGTATGACGAACTTAAACCCAAACACAGCATAGACATGGAGTAAAATAGCATTCTACTGTCAGTTCTAAAATAAGTCTTTAAAATCTTCTGTGAGTGGGTTTAGTTCCCAATGACTACTGAGGGACATTCATGCAATTTTTTCAACATTGTTGCAGAAGGGTGTTGCCATTTTCTTCTTTTGGGATGCTTTGGGATTTTGTTTTGTTTACTTCTACATTTTTTCTAGTCTCAAAATTTCCTTGTGATTTTCCATCCAAGTATTAACCAAATCAAACGCAGCTTAATTTTTTTAAAACATGCAAAGATCAGATAGATGCCACCACTTGCTGTAATTAGGATTTGGCAAGGAATGGTTTTATAAAAATTGTGCAAATACATAATTCAGAATACGCTATTACATACGATATGCCTTAGTTTAGTCATAATTTTAAAAATACAAGAATTTTGCCAGAAAGTTCCCCATTTTTTACATTATATTCCTTTATTTGTTCTAATGGTTTCAGAAATAAATACATTTATTTTTGTAGCACTAAACAATAAATAAAGCTTATGATAATAAATTAATAAATTTAATGCTGTCTTTGCAGGTTTTCAGTAAAGTGCACATCACTAATATGTACAATAAGACACCTTTTGGATGATAAAAAATACACATTATTTAAGAGTAATTTTTCTGTATATATAAAAATTCATCACATAGCATCTGCGTTTGGAAAGAGCGCCAGGGAACCTGCACCAGTTATAATGTTCTTTAATATGTTTTAGGATATATGATGTAAATAAAACCATTGAAATTAATTCCTTTTAAATGTATTTAAGAGGAGTGCAACATTTTTATATGTTAAATATTAGTACTCAGTTATGAAGCTTATCCTAAAATAATGCCACAACTTAAGATAAAAAAAACCCCTCTTATTAAAATGCTGAAAGCCTTTTGGGGAGTGGGGACAAAATCTTTGCCAAAATATGATACTACTTCTTAAGATAAATACAGTAGTGCCTTGGTACTCATCATTAATTGGTTCCGGGAGGCACAATGAATACCAAAAACGATGACTACCGAACAAATTTTCTCCATAAGGAATAATGTAGTGAAACACAAGGCAGCCAACATCAACAACTTCTAGCTTGTGCATTGAGTACCAAACAAATAATGAGTACCAGGACATAGTTTTCACATCAAAATGCGATGGGTTTCAAAGTAGTTGAGAACCAATATACTACTGAATATTTTTGCCAAAACAAACAGCATATCCAAGCAGCTCCTGTAAAAATCACCATGTATAATATATAAATATTATATAAACACTGGAATATAGTAGTCATGCTATATAATGAGGTAAGCAAATTGAAGTTCTTTAGATGTTTAGGACTGTAACTTTCACAAACATCAGCTAGTAGGGCAATTGAAGAGGGGAATCTAAAGCCAGAGCCATAGTTTCATGTGAGAATCCATCTTTGTTTTGGCAATCTAAAACAGGATAATTTTCTTTAAATGCTACCACTATTATTTCTATAAATAACACAAGACACCTAATATATCTAATATTTCCTGCTCCTATTCTTCCCAACAACCAGGTTGTGAAATGAGTTGGGTTGTGTGTGTATGACTGGCTCAAAGTTACCCAGCCACCTTTGAAAACTGATAGAGAATTCAATTAGAATAAGGCATAATATAGTTTGACAAATAAAATTGCCTGTGACTTCTTTTACAACTTCTTTTCTATGTTGCATCACATACCTTTCTCCTGTTCTCACCCCACACACACTATAAAACAATTTTTAAGAACCAACCGTATTATAATTGCTGAGTTAGGAATGGGAATATGCAGGATCAAATTTGCTCTCAGAAAAGAAAGATCACGGAGTGACTTTGGGCCAGTTAATCTTTCAGCCCAACTTATTTCAGATTTTTGTTTGTAAGGAGAAGCTGGAAGAAATTCCAAATGCACTCTCTTAAGCTCCTGGAATTGCCTCTTCAATTTAAAGCAATCTTTTCTCTGAAATTGAGATATTGCACAGTCTCTGATCTATAAAATTTATTCCTCTGCGATATCTAAAACAGTCACCTCTGATGGCTTACTAACACAATCTATCCATTGGCGGAAGATTTTTAGAGTGATTCTAATGGGACGAAGAGAATATAGGCTAATATAATTCCTATAATTAAAGAGTGCATAAAATATATTCACTTATGCTCCAGATAGAAAACAGTCTAATAGATATATATCCTTAAAAATGTTTATTTCTGATTAAACTGATTCAGTTCTAAGACAATTATACAATACAGCTTTTACATGATACTAGTTTAGCCATTCTGGAGTCTCTAAAGTTATGTCCAAAACTGACAATAGCATATAGATATTTTATTTTTCATGCTGCCAAATATTTCACACTCTGCCACAGTTACAGAACCAAGAACAATTCTCATAATTACAAAAATAGTTACCACCTTTTAGCATTTCTAGACATTAATTATATACATTTTATGCAACGAGCACTAGTGGTTAATTAGTGAGGATTTTAAAAATGAAATCAATTCAATCAGTTAATATGTTCTAATAAAAATTATAAGGCTGTTCTAATTTTTATCAACTAAGCAGATGATAAACAGTAATTGCCACAGTTGTTATTTCTTGAAACAAGTTGTAATGCTAATAAATATTGTAATTATTATATCCAAATAATTATAATCCATATCCAAGTAATTATATCCAAATAATTTTGTAAATGCATTTCTTTTCTTTTCCATAGGAGATAGGGTGGGTTATGGTAACATTTCGAATCTAAAGATAACTTTAGAACCAAGACATTCAAGATACAAGTAAGATTACAACAAGTAACTCTTTTTTCTTCATCAAGGGATTAATGCTAGTTGCATAACCTTCATAATTACTTGTTTTCTCCAAATATATTATTCACTCTCAATTTCATTTCTGAAGAGTCTGAAAATTTTTTATCTCAAATATGAAGCTAAATTATGGCTCAATGCAACTTCATTCAACTGAGGAGCTGCCAGTTATGAAGTCTATAGAGATTCTCAGTCATCCAAGTCATGGTTGTCTCAGTTTCTTTTTCAGGAGGCAACTGGGCTTTGTTTTTTCTTTGAAGTTGTTTTGCTTCTCATCCAAGAAGCTTCTGGTCACCATCCAATCAGAGGTGAAGAAGCTTCTTGGATAAGAAGTGAAACATCTTAAAAGAAAAAACAAGAAAGTCCAGTTGCCTCCTGAAAAAGCACCTTTGGGACTGCGAGTTATGAACTTTTCCTACCAAGGTTGCTCAATAGCATGACCATTGCTGAAAATTCTGGAAATTGAAGTCTGCAAAATTAGAGAATACTGGGCTAGAACGAATGGCTTATTTTTGTGGAAAAGGCATATGCAAATCCTAAACTTTGCCACATCCTTGTATGTAAAAAATTAAAAGTTATTCTTTGTTTTGAGTGAGTGAATTTAATCAAGCATATTTGCTTGAATAATGTACAATTACAGGATAATACAGCAATGTGTATTCCATACACATAAAATTCATAAAAGTTTAAAAATGCAGAAGTGTTATGTAAGTAATATAAAAATTGATTCATAAAATTTCATTTTCTGAAATAAGCCTCTAGGTAATATGCACCATTAAGAAGTGCAAACACTACTGTATTTCAGTCACTCATTTGCCTGCTGTGATATATTAATTTTGTCCCCAATTTGTATCAATAAAATTAATGTTTTAAGTCCCAGCATACTTTTAATTGTAATCACAAGAGTTCTTGGACTGTTATTTTAGAAAAACAGAAGTTACTTAAATTGTGTCTCAATTTTAGAATGTGAACTAGACAGTTTCAAATAATGGAATTGGATTTTGATACAATTAATCACTTCAGTGGATATTTTGGTTTATTTTAGCTCATTTTCCATTCTATCAAAATGTGATGTATTAAAATTGTGAAACCATTTCTAGGTAATGCTATCAAACATTGTAACCAAATTGAAGATTTGTAAAAATCCACAATTGGAAGAATTTCTGCACCAGTCCTTTTAATCCAAATAATCATGTTACTTTGAATTACTCTGCTCCATTAAAATGATAAAAACCATTTACTGCTATCCATCTACCCTCATCTTCCCTTCTAAATGTTGCACATTTGTGGCTTGCGAAGTAGAACATAAATCCAATGAAACCTTTAGTTAACACAATGTAAATCTTGAAGTTACCTGTTTAATTTCTGACTACATTTTACACTTATTGTGTAATTAACAGAATGCTATTTTCTGTGTTAATTTAAAAATAGTAGTAATGGTGATGAAAATTCAAGAATCAAACAAATGGAAAATATGTTTGTTGTTAGTAAGGTTTTCCTTCAAACTTAAGTTTAATAACTTTTTCCATTAGAGGAGTCAATATTCTGTAACTATAAGAGCACTGATTAGCTAAGTTGTTTTTTAGATTTTAAAGTTCAAACCATTAGCTTGTATTTATCTCATACCAGTGAAAGCTAGTTAATGAATGAGTTGCAAAAAACAAAAGTATTAAAAATTATTGTGACATTTCCCATTAACAATTGCTAAATGGGATTCAAAATGCATAATAAAAAAAATCAGATTTAAACCCATGTAAGATTCTTTCCAGCATAGCTCTTATCAATTATTATTCCTACCTAAAATATATCGACACTATTATATGCTTGGCTACTTTGTATTTTCAGGGACTTTTTATGTGTTTCAGTGAGAGGTACCCATGATGTAAGCCAAGAAAAGGATAAGTCTATGTTAAGTGTTTAAAGATAACCAAAAACATTAAAATATTTTTATAGAGTCAGCCTTTGAGACATGTGCATTTTCAATAGTTTTTAATAATTTTTTTGTGTTTTTAAAAGACATTTTTAATTTTTTTTCTTTTTATTCAGCAGCACACACCAAATGTGTCTAAGTCAAGTGCTATTTCTCCAATTCCATCCAAGTTTTCAAGCAAATTGTTGGACCTTGTGAAAAATGAAAAACCTTCTACCTGAAAAACAATTTTCAACAAACAAATGCCAACAATGTAACATGTAAACATTGATCTGTCCTAAGGTTATTACACAAGCATGTGTCATTTGATGCTACAATGGGGCCAAATTATTTCTGTACAATGAATATTCAGATTAGACTTCAGTTAAAACAATCAAGCTCTGAAATTACTTTATCATTAGTCTAAGAAATACAAAAACATGTGCTGGGAGAGTAACAGATCCATATACGCAAAAATTCATGGATATAAGATGTTCTCTATCTTTCCTGCTACCCTCAGTTTAATGGATTGACACAGTACTTTCACATTTAGAGTAGAAAGGTACAGGTTATTAAGTGTGGATATATATAGTTTATCCTTTTTTTTTGTTTATATCACAAAAAATAAGGAAACCTTCCAACCTGCTACTTTATGTACATCAATCTCTAAGCAGTATCATGTATAATTAAAATTTCAACTTGGATGAGAAATGAAAAAAACAATAGTCGTGGGGGGCGGGGTTTCTTTCTTTCTGCACGTTCAATTTCTGGTCCTTTTACTGAAAAGGCTGAAGAACATTTAGATACTCAGTCTGTCCCAATTGATAAGTTGTATTTCCACCACAGTCTACATATTGGTATCGTTCCTGAGATATTTGTTCCGAGTGGCCAAAGTAGGAAGTGGTCACAGTCACTCTTTATAACAAAATAGAAAGGGAGAGATATGTACATATATTATGCATCAGGAAAGATTTTAGAAGAACATGTATATTTTTAAACGTAAAAGTCCACAATTGCTAACTTTAAATATTTACTCATAAAAAAATAATAGCTAATACTACAAATATACAAAAGCTGACATTAACTCTCTTTTATAACCTCAGTATAGTGAAACAGATCTTGCTCTGTTGAACAGAGCAAGACTTTGTGTTTGTTTAATGATATGGGGAGAAGCTTCATTTCCATTATTAAATGTTGCGAAGCATCTTTTTTTTTTTTTTTACTATTTTATAAATGCTAAACCCCAAAAGACACATGTAACACATGGGTCTTTTTTTGTTGTTAGCACTGAGCTGCATTAATTTCATTAAGCGAGAAAAACAATTTCTTCAATTTGATGTAGCTGTCTTTGGCTTGTCCTCAATTTCATCCAGCACGTTTGTTGTTATATGACAAGTTAAGAAATCATACTTAAAATTTAAAAAGGATTTCATTATAGTCACTTAACTTGCTTCTTGTTACTAGTTCAAAGGAACTATGAAAATACTCATGCATAGATCTTATTTCTCTTCATGAAAACAGGATAAGAAAAGAATCTTAACAAAATGCTAGACTCTTAAAAATATTCTCTAGTAATACAATTGTTTTGGAAGTTAACTTTCCCCATAAATGAAAATATTATACATACTTACTGCATCATGACAACTATATTATGCACTTTGATAGAGATTAAAGTACAGAAATCGCTGTAAGAAAAACATTAATATTAGTGTACGGTATAGTAATTACATGTATGAAAGCTTTCCTGAAATCAATTTCAAATGAACTTCCTTAAATCTATACATATACAACCACTTGATCTTACCCAAAAGGCCAAGATGATTAACTTAACTGTTTAGCGAAGCAACCCAACTGCAACAGTTTGAAAGTTGATCTGTTTCAATAATCCATATCTAATACTGTTGTCTAAATTACATTGTCCAGATTAAGACACAATCCTAACCTGCATTTATTATTACAAAAAACCCAAAACACAAAACATGTTCCTTGCAGGTGCATTAAAGAGGGAAAAGAGACTTATTCATTAACCAAAGTTTAGGGTTCTACCTATGCCCTTCCTCCCCCCGCCCAAAGAAAAAAGTGAGAAACATTTTTTAAAAAAATTCTCTGTGTTCTATCAATCCCAATCTTTCAAACATCCATACAGCATTTCAGTGCAGTTCTAGTAGCCAGAACTTGAATTCTTTAGGGGCACACAGAACCAAGAATGATAAGAAAGTAGCATTTAGAAAAACTGTATTCCAGGCTACCGCAATCCTTTTATTCAAAAAAGAGGTGTTTGGTGTGATATTCTCATCTTGTACCCATATTTTATATATTAAATTTATTGGCTGCTCATCTTACTGCATGATAACTCTGGAGAGTTTACAATATTAAAACATACATTGAAACTGAAAGCACAGGATACTTACTACATGTAACTCATTTCATCTTGTATTACAGTGGGTACCATATAATCAATCTGAAAGGAAAAACAAGAACAGAAACAGTCAGAACATAAATATTTAGAAAACTGCTATCAAATACATGTGATCCTTGCTTAATAATCACTCATCCAGCAACCATTCAAACTCATGATGGCATTGAACTAATGGAATATATGACCTGTCTTCAGATTTCTGGGGGGAGCAGCATTCACACAGTCACAACTGCAATCTGGATGCTTGGATCACGATTAAGTTATTGCTATGGCCCAATCATCATTTGCCCCCTTATTTGCTGGTTTCCTACATGCAAAGTCAATGGGAAAACTGGCAGTATTTCTGCAAATGGCAACCATGTGATGTCCTTGCTTTTTTTTTAATTAAGTTTTTTTATTAAGGTTTTATATGTTAAACAAAAACATGTTACAAAAATACATACATACATGAATACATTAGGGCAATACAAAAGAAAAAATGAAAAGAAAAACAAAAACAAAAACAAACAAACAAACAAACACTAACTCAGTCCACTGACTGACTTCTAGAAGCTGTTGCATCAGTGGTTGTTTTCTATTTCACCTGTTTTTCACTGTACATATTTATATTTACTTATTTACACATTTATGCATCTCCAAGTCTTAAATTTATATTCTATTTTTAGATTTTGTTCTGTATGAAAGTATCAATTACATTTATATAACTTTCTAGAAATCCTTCTAACTGTTTAAAAAAAACATTATTTTATTACTCCTATCTTTCCCTCTACCCGGGAGTACCATCTTTGCCAGACTAAATAGTAATCGGTAGCATCTTTCTCTTGTAATTTCTTTGTAAGTCTGTCTATTTCTGCACATTGTTATTTTCACAATTATTTTTTCTTCTGTTGGTAATTGTTCGGATTTCTATTTCTGACCGTACGCTATAGGTGCCGCTTTCAGAATATGAACAATAAGATATTTTATCTCCTTGGTAAATTGTGGTGTGATCATTCCAAATAAGAACTCTGGTTTCATTTCGATCTTCTGTTTGGTTATTTCTTCAATCATTGTCTTGATTTCTTGCCAGTAATATTGCGCCCTTCTACAAGACCACCAGAGGTGATAATATGACCCTTTTTGTGACTTGCATTTTCAACACATTGGGGACATGTTTGGAAACATTTTAGCCAAGCGTGCCCATGGGAGGTGTCATCTGTAGAACATCTTGTAAAGGTTTTCTTTATACGGTATTGACATTGTCAGTTTATAGTTCTCTGTCCATAATTTGTCCCATCTATCCAATTCTATGTTGTGTCCTATATTTCTTGCCCAGGTTATCATATTTTCTTTCATCGTTTCCTCCTCTAATTTATATTTTATTAAGTATCTGTAAATTTTAGTTATCATTTTCTCATCCATACTTTTTAATATCTTGTCAAATTCATTTGGTTCAGTTTGAAATCCATATTGTGTCCGATCTGCTATGTATCTTGACTCTATTTGAAAGTAAGGCCATCATTCGATAACTATACCTCGATTTTCCAATTCTTCTCGTATATAAGTTGCCTTCACTATTCAGTAATTCTTGGTAACTCTTCATCTTTTCTATTTCTATAGTATTTGGGTAGATTAAGGCTTCCATAGTTGATAGCCATTGCAGGATTTTGGTGTAATGTTGCTTTCTGATTTCTTGCCACATTTTATATAGTGAGCCTCTTATGATGTGTCGCTGAAAGTACTCATGTTTCTTGTCTGTGCCTTCCCACAAAAAAGCCTGCCAGCCTCTATTCAAATCCCTCTAGATATAGCGTTCTCTTATTTTTTAAGTCAATCCATTCTCTAATCCAGTTTAGGGACACTGCTTTATAATATACCTCCCAATCCAGTAGACAAAGTCCTCCCTTTTCCCGGGTATCCTGTAAACATTTTATTTTAATTCTGGCCTTCTTTCCTTGCCATATGTACTTCATTACTATCTTATTGAGGTTCTTGAAAACATCTTTTCCTGGGCCAATTGGTATCACTTGAAAGAGATAAAGTAATCTTGGTAATATGTTCATTTTTAGTGATGTCATTCTACCCAAAAGTGACAGTTGTAATTTATTCCATATTTCCAAATCTTTTTTAATTTGTTTCATCAATTTGATATAGTTATCCTCTCTAATCGTCGTTGCTTTTGTAATGAGTCAAATTGCCAAGTATTTTACTTTCTTTGCAATTTGTATTCCTAATTCTTATTCCAATTTTGTCTCTTGTGTCTTAGTTAAATTTTTGGTCAGAACTTTAGTTTTTTGTCTATTAATTTTAAGTCCTGCCACTCTGTCATATTCTTCTATAAGAAGAATATGCTAATAACTTAATTCCTGATATTTCTGGCTGTTCCACTATGAACACAATGTCATCGGCGAAGGCTTGTAACTTGTATTCCTCCTTCCGTATCCTCAGGCCCTTTATTTATTCTTCCTTCCTTACTTCATTTAATAAGACTTCCAGTGCTATTATAAATAATAGGGGAGATAGTGGGCATCCTTGCCTCACCCCTTTTTTTATGTCCATTTTTTCTGTCATATCCCCATTAATTGCAATTTTCGCTGTCTGGGAAGAATATACTTTCTTTATCATTTTTAAAAATTTATTGCCAAAATCCATAAACTCTAGTTGTGATATAAGAAAATTCTAATTCAGGTTATTGAATGCCTTTTGGGCATTGAGAAAAATTAGGGCTACTTTTAAATCAATTTTTTGCTCATAATATTCTAGGACATTTATAATTGTTCTCGTGTTATTTTTGATCTAGCGAAATCGGTCTATAGTTTTTGACCTATGTCAGGTCCGAATCTTCTTTGGGGATAAGTGAGGTGATAGATTCGGCCCAGGATTTAGGGGTTTCTGCTTCTAACAATGCGTCATTAAAGACTTGAAGTAATACTACTACATATATCACAATGTCATCGCCACGGTAGCGGTTGATACCCCTAGACTTATGGTCATGGGGATTTTCAACCTGCCGTCTGCAGGTGAGGCGTCTGAAGTGGCTTGGGAGTTCATGGCTTCCATGACAGCTATGGACCTGACCCTACTAATTCATGGCCCTACCCACGGGGCTGGACCTAGTTTTTGTCTCTGGACAGTGGTTGAGTGACCTTGAAATAGGGGATATAGTCACCGAGCCCTTGTCATGGTCGGATCACTCCCTCCTCCGTCTTGACCTTCAAACTGCTGCACCTCACCGCAGGGAGCCGGAGCCGGTAAGATGGTTCCGCCCCAGGCGCCTGATGGAACCCAAGGTTCCAGATGGAGCTTGGGCCATTCCCTGAGGCTCTGGCTCACGCCTCGACTGGAGACCTAGTGGCCGCCTGGGATAGGGCGGCCGCTGGAGCTCTGGATCGGGTCGTGCCTTTGCGGCTTCTGACCCAGTGCCGATCTCATCTGGCTCCCTGGTTTACCGAAGAGCTAAGGGAGATGAAGCACCGGAAAAGACGCCTAGAGAGTAGTTGGAGGGCCAGTCTTTCTGAATCTGACCGGACACTGGTAAGATCTCACATTAAGAATTATCTAGTGGCAATAAAAGCAGCAAAATGTAACTATTTTGCTGTTCTTATTGCATCATCAGATAACCGCCCGGCCACCCTGTTTAGGGTGACCCGCCCCCTGCTCCACCGGGGAGCATGGGAGGACCCCTTGGAGGGTAGAGCCAAGGATTTTGTACAGTATCTGCATGACAAAATCACTCAGATTCGGGAAAATCTGGACTCCGACTGGGTGGTCTCAGGGGAGGTGGCTAGGGCAGGTCCTGTGAATGTTATCTGGGATGAGTTTGATCCTGTGGCTCCCAATGATGTGGACAGGATTCTGTTTGTTGGACCCGTGTCCCTCCTGGTTAGTGCTGGCGTCCCGGGAGGTGACGCGAAGCTGGCTCCAGGGGATTATAAATGCTTCGTTGAGTGAGGGTGTCTTTCCCGCCGCCTTGAAAGAGGCGGTGGTGAGGCCTCTCCCCAAGAAGCCTTCCCTGGACCCAGCAATGTTGTCTAATTATTGTCCGGTCTCCAACCTTCACTTTGTGGCGAAGGCTGTCGAGAGCGTGGTAGCGCGGCAGCTTCCCCAGTACCTGGATGAAATAGTATATCTGGATCCGTTTCAGTCGGGCTTCAGGCCTGGGTACAGCGCGGAAACGGCATTGGTCGCATTGGTAGATGATCTCTGGAGGGCTTGGGACAGGGGTTGCTATTAGATCTATCAGCGGCTTTTGATACCGTCGACCATGGTATCATGCTGCATCGGTTGGAAGAGTTGGGGGTGGGAGGCACCATGCTGCGGTGGTTCTCCTCCTTTCTCTCCGACCAGTGGCAGTCTGTGTTGGCAGGGGGGCAGAGGTCGACTCCGAGGCGCCTCATTTGTGGGGTACCACAAGGGTCGGTCCTTTCGCCCCTCCTGTTCAACATTTATGTAAAGCCGCTGGGCGAGATCATCCGTGGTTTCGGGGTGCAGTAATCAGTATGCTGATGATACGCAGTTGTACATCTCCACCCCGGACCACCCCAACGATGCCCTTGAAGTGATGTCCCGGTGCCTGGAGGCCGTACGGATCTGGATGGGAAGTAACAGGCTCAGACTCAACCCATCGAAGACCGAGTGGCTGTGGTTTCCGACGTCCCAATATAGTCAGCTGGCGCCATCGCTGACTATTGGGGGCGAATCATTGGCCCCCAGGGAGAGGGCTCGCAACTTGGGCGTCCTCCTGGATTCACGGCTGTCTTTAGAAGAGCATATGACGGCCGTGACCAGGGGGATTTTTTATCAGGTTCGCCTGATTCACCAGTTGCGTCCCTTTCTGGATCGGGACTCCCTACACACGGTCACTCATGCCCTCGTCACTTCCCATCTGGACTACTGTAATGCTCTCTACATGGGGCTCCCCTTGAGGAGCACTCGGAGGCTCCAACTGGTGCAGAGTGCGGCTGCGCGGGTGGTTACGGGAGCGACATAGCATTCCCGTGTGACACCTCTCCTGCGCGAGCTGCACTGGCTCTCGGTGGTCTTCCGAGTGCGCTTCAAGGTCTTGGTTACCACCTTTAGAGCGCTCCATGGCTTAGGACCTGGCTATTTACGAGACCGCCTGCTGCCACCAGTAGCCTCCCACCGGCCGGTTCACTGTCACAGAGAGGGTCTCCTCAGGGTGCCGTCAACCAAACAATGTCGGTTGGCGACCCCCAGGGGAAGAGCCTTCTCTGTGGGGGCACCTACCATCTGGAATGAGCTCCCCCCAGAGATACGAAGGATCCCGGACCTACACATCTTCCGCCGCGCTCTTAAGACCTTTTTATTTAATCAGGCTGGCCTGGCCTAATTTCTCCTTTTAATAATTATGTAATTTTGTAATTTTAACTTGTTTTAAATTATTAGGGTTTTAAATATTAAGGCCAAACTATTTAATCAGATTTTAACTGTTTTAAATTTTGTATCCATATTGTTTTACTATATGGCTGTTCACCGCCCTGAGTCCCTCGGGAGATAGGGCGGTATACAAATCAAATAAACCTAAACCTAAACCTATCAGGGACTGGCAGTTTTTGTAAAATTCTGTTGGAATGCCGTATGGGCCTGGTACTTTGTTGTTCTTTTGTTTATTCCATGCTTCCATTAGCTCTATCATCATGATTGGTTTATTTAATATGTCTCTGTGGGATTCTTCCAGTTTTGAAAGGTTTGCTTTACGCAGATATTCCTTAATATCTGTCCTGAATCTAAATATAAAGTTTTTGGTAGAATTCTTTAACTATACATTTTTTTATCTGGATTCGTACTGTATGTTTGTCCTGTTTCATCTTGTAGTTTTTTTAAAAAAAAATTATTTATATGCCACCCTTCTCCGGAGACTCAGGGCGGCTTACAATGTGTTAAGCAATAACCTTCATACTTTTGTATATTTTATACAAAATCAGCTTATTGCCCCCACAACCCGGTCCTCATTTTACCCACCTTAGAAAGGATGGAAGGCTGAGTCAACCTTGAGCTTGGTGAGAATTGAACTCGCAGTAATTGCAGGCAGCTGGATGTTAAATGCTGCCTTAGTAGGAGGCATTAGCCTCCTACGCCACTCAGGCTCAGTTGGTATATTATTCTACTCTCCCTCTCTTTCTTCAGTCTATACGCTAACCAGCATCCTGTTTTGTTTGCATGCTCAAAGTATTTCTGATTTGCCATTTTAATTTTCTGTGCTACTTGTTTGCGTGATTAAATTCAATTTATGTTTGGTAAGGTTCAATTTTGTCTTTATTATTTTATCATTGGGCTGTCTCTGCAATTGTGATTCGTAGAGGTTAAGTTCTTCTAATAAGTTAATTCTTTTTTGTCGTTTGTCTATATTTTTCTTAGCTGTATACGCTATAGTGAAGCCTCTTATGTAGGCTTTTGTTGTGTCTCACAGGTTTTGTAACGAAGTCTGTTCTTTAGTGTTTATTTGGTGAAATATTTTGAGTTCCTTCTCCATCATCCGCACATATTCTTCATCTTTTATTATTCCAGTGTCCATCGTCCACCTCTTTTCCTTACGATATCCTTTCCATGTTATTTTTATAGGGGGGTTGTCAGCCCAGGTATTTGGTATAATTTCGACGTCTTGTATTTCCTTTCTAAGATCTGGTGTCATCCAGTGGTGTCATCCAGGCCATGTCAATCCTCGACCATGACTGGTGTGGACTTGAGTAATATATATATTGTTTGATTTGTTTACTCACCTCTCTCCACGCATAGTATAGGTGTAATTCTTCGACCATATTTTTAAATGTCTCTGGTAAAGTTTTCTTTGTGGTTTTGCCTTTTTTGTTACTCCGATAATCGTTCTGTAAATTCATGATTGCGTTAAAATCCCCGACAATACAGATGTTCTCATAGTCCAGGTCTTTAATTATGTCGTGCAGTTTCTTGTAAAAATCTCTCTGGTTTCCATTGGGTGCATATATAGATGCTAGTAATTTCTGTTTGTATTTCCATTATTAAGATGCGTCCTTCTGTGTCTGTGTATATCTGTTTGGTTTTTAAGTGATTTTTTAAGTACATTGCCACCCCCCTTTTTTTGCAGTCTCCTAAGGAGGTATATAGTCTTCCTAATTTACGATTTTCCAACAGTTTTTGTTGTTGTCTTTTAATATGCACTTCTTGTAATGTTATAATGTCGATATCAAGTTTTTGCAGTTTTGTGACTATGTATTTCCTTTTCATTGGTGAGTTGAGTCCGTTTATATTGATCGAAATAACTTTTAGTTTACCTTCCATCTCTATTGGTTTATCTATTTGTTATTTTTAACTTTGTTGTGTTTCTGGTAACTCTTTGTGTCTTTTCCCTCACCCCCTCTCTCCTTCTTTCTCTCTCCCCTCTTCTATCTTCTTGATCTTTTTCTTCTTTATCTATTCGCTGTACCTCTTGGCTTCTGGGTTCCATTTCTTCCCTTCTCTCCTGTTCCTCTTCACATGTGAAGTGTTGTCAAACAAATCTTGAGCTTTTCCTAGGTTGTCAATCCTATACTTTCTTTCCTCCCAGGAGACGAGTAGGCCTTCTGGTAGTAGCCAGCGAAACTTTATTTTAAATTTATTCAGCTGTGTAGTTAGGAAGTTGTAATTTCTTCTTTGGTCTCTTGTTCTTCTCGGTATTTGTTTGAAAGTTAAAATTTCTCTTCTTTTATATATAATTGTCTCTTCCCTCATTTTCCTGTAAATCTCCTCTTTTATTGATTTCTTCGTAAATCTAATGTGGATTTCTTTGGGTAATTTGTTCCTTCTTGCATAGTTCGTATGAACTCTGTATATTTCATCTATTCCGGTTCGTAATTCTTCCTTGTCCCTTTGAGTTGCCTTCGCCAATATTTCCGTCATTATTTCGCCTAAGTCTTCCTCTTTTTGCTCTTCTACATTTTGAAATCGTAAATAAAAAGAAGCCTTCTCCATTTCAAGGTAAATTAATGCATCCTCCATTTCCTTATTAAGCGCCCCTTGATCTTTCCATTCTTTCCATTCTGTTGATTGTGTACTCTACTCTGCCCTCCAAAGCCAGGGCAGTCCAAGAAAAAATAGTATTATAAGTCCAATACTCGCCGCATTCTCTCTGCTTCAAATCGGCAGGGCTTCCCTGTCTTTTCTTCTCTAAGTATAATAGTCCTCCCGTCAAATATTCTCCAAACTCCTGAAACTTTCACTTCTCACAGGGTCTTACTACAAAATTCTCTATGTCGTCCCGATGTTCCAACGACCAGCTTTCCCCTGGATTTCTTCCGATTTTGCTAGCTGTCCAATTATGCGCTGTCACTGTCAAAATGGATTCCCCCTCTGCTCCGTTTTTCAGTCGCCGCCTCTTTCTTATCTCTTGCTTAGAGACTTCTTCCTCCCGCTTTCTTTCAGCAATTTGAAACTGTAAGTGTACCTTTCCGATTCTTTCTTCGTTCACTCTGTTTCCACCGATGCTTCCTTTTTACGATTTTCGCTTCCCTCTAAACAGCTGTCAGTGTTTCGGGCCAGCCTAAATGGCTAGTTCTTCCTCGATCAGAGTTAAGGGGGTTTTCCTGAACCTTCGGAGGGATTGCTGTCCTCTCTGAGGAGATTCCCCTTTATTCTATCGACCTCTTCAAGGTCGATAGCGCCTATATCAGCACTCAAATCAAGGATATTAGGGACTTCGAGAGTGGAGACCCGTTCTCTTGTCCCTAACCTGTTGACGTCACCGCCGGAAGTCCTCCGTGATGTCCTTGCTTATTGACCTTGTTTAATGATGGTAACTGGAAAGTGCTGGAATTGCTGGCACTAAGCAATGCATGACATCGCACTTTAAAATCATGTCGTTTAGCAATGGAAATTCTGAATCCTAATTGTTGTAGTTTACTATCTGTAAACTACCTGTAATTGTGATATGCTATGATATAATTACTGGGAATCACAGTGATATACTGTGATTCCCAGTAATTCTTACCTGTTTCATATCCAGTGGTCCAATGTGGGTATTATTGTTCACTCGTGCCTTTCCAATCACCGTCTTTGCAAACTGTACTTGGGCAGTAATGTTATCAACTTCAACAGAATAATAATTGTTATTGGTTATGTTCAATGTATTCTGCAAAAGAAATAATTCAGGACTCTAGATTAAATGATGCTTTAACATAATCTTAAACATCAATATAAATTATCAACCATTGAAGGAAGTGAAAGGTTTTCAGCTAAGATCTTACCGTAATATTTAAGTATATTATGCGTCTCTGTGCTTCATAATCGACATATACTGATTTGACTCCAGCATATTGTACATCGACAGATCGAGGAAATAAGAAAAATACTGCCAGCCCAGAAAGTAGTAAGCATCCGATTACAGAAGCAGTCACATAAAGTTTTCTGCAGAAAGAAGGAAGGCTCTTTTAAAGTTTCAATGTTATCTTTATACCCTTCCTTTCCATTGCATGAATTTTTAGTTATTGGACATGCTCCAATCAGTATGTATTTCCAGTGCCCATTCTAAGATTAATTGCAATTTTTTGAAATCTGCCTGCAGACACATGTACATGGGCATGCATGCATTCCTCATTCTGCCTAATCTCCAGGGAATTAATAAGAACAAAGCAAAGTTGCCAAGGCAAAAAGCAATAAGCAGGCACAATCAATATTAACATAGTGCATTCCTTCCCTACAGCATCTACAATTTTCCCAGCAATCTCTTGGTTCTTAATATTTGGAGAATGAAGGCATGAGTATGGATTAACAAAGATAGAAAAGGTGGAATTCTAGAATGCTGTAACCCATGGTAACCCTCCCACCTCAAACCAAATCAGTGCAATATGGCAAAGCTCCAAACCTAATAGGAATTTCTGCTAATAACAAGCATCAGCAGCTCAAGCAATGCAGCCCAACCCGTTTTGTATGCTATGTTAACACAAAGCATTTTGATTATTAGTACAGAGCAATATTTTCCAAGGCTAAGAGGCAAGCATAAAAGTATTAATTTAAACCTTCTGATAGTAGATTTGTTTAGTCAAAACTTAGCTTTAAAGGATTTTACCAATATCACATACAGTCATTACTATTGTAACTTACGTTCTTCTTGGCCTCAGTCTCTGATCACTATAGGGAATCAGGGCAACAAGCTGATTTTCCTGTCCTGGAATATAATCCAGCATCCTGTCATTTCTACACCCAATTGTTGCTGTTATAAAGCCAGTAAAACATGCCACATGATATGCTGATGAAGCTGAAATTTCTGTAACAAAGGTCTGCATAACATACACATCTACCATGGACTAAATTAAAAAACAATGGTTTTTTTCCCAAAAACAGTAATCAAAAGGCAGATATTTTAAAAGAAACTGTCACATAAAATATTTTAGGAGAAACAGTTTTTTTTATAACAAGCTATGAAATTACATCTTTTAAATCACTGCCTTGCAAAGGTTTGCACAACAGCTACACCCTCTTTCAGCACTACTAAAATACTGTAATTTGGATAATCGCTGAAAGTTCTTGTTAATCAATGCATATTATATGGAGGTTAGTACACATTAGTATAGGTAGACTTCACTTAACAATGATTCTGTTTAGTAACATTAGATGTTATGATGGTGCTGAAAAAGTAACTTTATGATCATTATAGTATTCCATGATCATGTGATCGCTATTTGGGCATTTCACAGCTGGCTTCTGACAAGCAGAGTCAATGGAGAAGCTAGCATAAAATTGCAAGTAACAATCACATGTCTTATTAACTAATATGTTGCTTAACACTTCAGTTGCTGGTTTCATTATTGCCACAAAACAATAGAGTACAGATTAAGCAGAGAATATGTTTAAAGCAACCCTGAATGTACAAGATAATTTCTATTTTTTTTCTGCTTCTTGTTCTAGTATAGCTGACTAAGAACATTATGTACATAGAAATAAGCCAAATTCAGGTTCTAAAGTCAACCAAGTTTGTGCTCAGTAAAAACTAACACTAAAACGGAATCTTCTGGAATATTTTAATTTTCTAAAATAGTTATATTATCTGGAAATTTTATAATGAATGTAATTGTATAACTTGTGATTTTATATTGTTTGTATCATAGAATACAAGGTAAAAAAAGCAAAAGCAAATCTAAGGAAATTAAACTGTAAATTTTATACTAATATTATTATATACAAAGACAGGCTAGCTTAAGAAAATAATATAAAGACTTGCAAATGAAAGCAAGATGTATTTACATCACAGAAATTGCTTCCGACTTTACACGTACCACGCGGTATTCTTCCAGTGCCCTGACAAGTGGGACATGTGACACTATCTCGTCCTGTAAATTCAACATATGGAAACTGTGATACATCTCCATTTTTTCCATCTTCACTATGAGAGTCTGAGTGCATTAATCCATTTTTCATGTTATCCGAGGTTGAAGCTCCATCATCTTTCAAACCAGATAAAGGCATGGAAAGAGATTTCCCCATGTCTGTTGACAGAAAAAAGTTAATAAAAGCAAACCCTAGACTCTAAATCCATTTATTGCAGCAGGATTTATTTTGCGAAATATTGATAGAATTTTTGACAACTCTTGCAGAAAGAGAATTTCCACCAAGTCAAAAACAAATTAAAAAGTTCAGACTCGTTCGTGAAATTGCAACAGGTTGTGACCAAGCAAATTTATAAATAATACCATGAATTGCAGTGGCGCAGTGGTTAGAGTGCAGTACTACAGACTACTTCTGCTGCCTGCCAGCTGCCTGCAATTTGGCAGTTCAAATCTCACCAGGCTCAGCCTTCCTTCCTTCCGAGATGGGTAAAATGAGGACCCAAATTGTTGCAGGCAATATGCTGACTCTGAAAACCGCTTAGAGAGGACTGTAAAGCATTGTGAAGTGATATATAAGTCTAAGTGCTATTGCTATTTTCTATGATATAAATTTTTTCACTATTGTAGGCATGTTATTGATTAAGTATTGTTCCTAAAACAATACAAAAAAAAAATACAAATTTTCTACACAGGTAGCCTATGACAGTGATGGCTAACCTTTTTGCCGTTGTGTGCCAAAAAGTGAGGACAATGCAGTGGTATCGTGCATGCACGTGCCCACACTCATAATTCAATGCCCCCTGCACCCCCCCCCCCCCCCGCATGCATCCGTGACTCCCTCCCCCCCGCTCCCTATGCTTTTGGCACACAGGAGCAAAAAAGTTACCAGTGGGCCTGTTTTTCACCGTCCCCAGGGTCCAGAGGCTTTCTTGGAGCCTGGGAAGGGCAAAAATGGCCTTCCCCACCCCCCACCCCCGAAGAACGATATGTGGTGACTGGTCTGGGGAGCAGCCGGATTTTGCTCTCCATTGCGGATGCCAGATTGCCCCCCTGCAAACTCTCATCTCTTGAGGAGCGCTCTCTGAAGTGGTGCAGGAAACTTTGGTTGGGCTCCTCG
This sequence comes from Ptyas mucosa, assembly GCA_012654045.1. Taxonomy (NCBI): domain Eukaryota; kingdom Metazoa; phylum Chordata; class Lepidosauria; order Squamata; family Colubridae; genus Ptyas; species Ptyas mucosa. Next base: position 12,906,122 of record WNWU01013639.1, read on the forward strand.
AGAGATGAGAGTTTGCAGGGGGCCGATCTGGTCTCTGCAATGGAGAGCAAAATCCGGCTTCTTTAAGTGCGGCATCAGGATTCTGCCTTGGTATATTTGTGGCGCAAGGCAGCCCTCATCTCCTGACACTAGGGACTCGGAGCGATAAATGGTGACTGGGGAGCAGCCGGATTTTGCTCTCCGTTGCGAATGCCAGATTGGCCCCCTGCAAGCTCTCATCTCTTGAGGAGCGTTCCCTGAAGTTGTGCGGGAAACTTTGGCTGGGCTCCTCGAGAGGCGAGAGTTTGCAGGGGATTAATCTGGCATCCGCAATGAAGAGCAAAATCTGGCTGCTCCCCGAACCAGATGCTGTTTACAGCTCTGAGTCCCAAGCAGCAGGAAACGAGGGCTGCCTTGCGCCGCAAATATACCAAGGCGGAATCCTGATGCCACACTTACAGCAGAGAAGTCGGATTTTGCTCTCCATTGCAGAGACCAGATCAGCCCCCTGCAAACTCTCGTGTCTCAAGGAGCCCAACCAGTTTCCCGCACCACTTCAGGGAGAGCTCCTCAAGAGACGAGAGTTTGCAGGGGACCGATCTGGCATCCGCAATGGAGAGCAAAATCCGGCTGCTCCCCAGACCAGTCACTATTTATCGCCCCGAGTCCCAAGCAGCAGGAAACGAGGACTGCCTTGTGCCGCAAATATACCAAGGCGGAATCCTGATGCCGCACTTACAGCAGAGAGAAGCAGCTGGATTTTGCTTTGCGGAAGCTGGCGTCTGCAATGGAGAGCAAAATCCAGCTGCTCCCCGGACCAGTCACCATTTACCACTCCGAGTCGCAAGCGGCAGGAGAGGAGGGCTGCATTGCACCACTGGCTGGCACAAATATACCCAGGCGGAATGCTGTTGCCGTGCAAATGAAAGTAGTCCTTCGCTCCCGCAGCTTCCAGCCATCGCAAATGCCGCTTCTTCCCGCTTCTGCTGCCCCCTCCCCTCCGCCACAACAGCACCATTCATTCCGGATGGCAAGGGCTGAGACAGAGAAAGAGACAAAGAATGAAAGAGAGAAAGAGAGAGAAAGAGAGAGAATCAGAATGAGAGAGAGAAAGAGACCAAGATTGAAAAGGAGAGAAAGACAGAATGAAAGAGAGAATGAGGGAAAAAGAGAGAATCAGAGAGTGAGAGAGAGAGAATGAGAGACAGAGAAAGAGACAGAAATGAAAGAGAGAATCAGAGAGAGAATGAGAGAGAGTCAAAATGAAAGAGAATCAAGAGAGAGAGAATCAGAATGAGAGAGAAAGAGTGGAGAGAGAAAGAGAAAGCGGGAAAGAGAAAGAGAGAATGGGAGAGAGTGGGAGAGAGACAGAGAAAGAAGGGGAGAGAGAATGAGAGGAGGGGGGGAGAGAGAGAAAAAGGGGGAGAAAGAATGAGAGAGATAGGGCAAAAATGTAAAATGTGAGGACAGTCGTAAGTTTGAGGACTGGTCTCAAGTGCAAGGACCAGTCAAAATAACTTTTTCAGCCCTCTGAGTAGTCTATATGCACAAAAGGACTACCCAGAGGGCTGAAAAAAGTGATTTCTGACAGGGCCTCACACTTTTGACCGGTCTTCTCACTTATGACTGGTCATCATTTATGCTCATTGTAGCATTCTTAACAACCATGTCACTCATTTCACAACTGCTTCTCTTCACCATGGTGACAAAATAGGGCAAAAACGTAAAATGTGAGGACAGCCATAAGTTCGAGGACTGGTCACAAGTGCGAGGACCAGTCAAAAATTACTTTTTCAGCCCTCTGAGTAGTCCATATGCACAAAAGGACTACCCAGAGGGCTGAAAAAAGTGATTTCTGACAGGTCCTTGCACTTTTGACTGGTCTTCGCACTTATGACTGGTCATCATTTATGCCCATTGTAGCATTCTTAACAACTGTGTAATTTACCAGTAGCCGCTGCATTTCCCACCCCTGGCTTATACTTGAGTCAATAAATTTTCCCAGGTTTTTGTGGTAAAATTGGGTGCCTCGGCTTATATTCGGGTCGACTTATACTCGAGTATATACGGTAATTATGTGGTTATAAGCTGCAACGAAGTCTGAAATCCTAAGTATACAGTTGAAAAAAGAGTATTAATTTATGGTGGATTTCCAAATGAGAACTTTAAGTTTCAGGTGCACTTCTGCAGTATCTCTCATTAGTACCTAAAAATAGAACATAACAAAATGTAGAAGCCACCATACTTAAAAGTACAACTCTGTACTATGGTCTAGCTGTGTTTCTGGAGTTATGTCTCAAATAAATTAATCACCATTTTTCCCATAATGAATTCGCCATTCTCACGTTCCAGAAAATATTGTGAATCAACCGTGGTTCACAATAGTGTCAAGCATGCATTTTTAGGCAACTGGGATTGTTTCCTATAGCTCTACTGAGAAAAATAGTTTATATTTGGAAAATACTTCAAATTAAAAAGTGATTATCACTATTTGGCAATCTTTCACAGAAACGTTAACTGGCATATTTCCCTGAATTCTTCACTAGCAGTGCAGTAAATTTCAAGGTAACGCAATTCCCAAATCCCCTATAGAAGTAGGCAGACATCTTTAATAGTCTGAGTATAAATATGAGCATTAAGATTTTATATGGGCCTAAATACAAGTTGTCTGTTTGACTTGGAAAAGCTCCTTCAAAGTTATTTGTATGGTATGAAAAATGATATAGTTTGCTCTGAAATAACACTCAAGAAAGAACTAAGCAGGAAAGAATTATGACATGACAAACCTAGTATTTATTACTTATAATAACCTGATGTTTTGTACTTTTCTCAGCGAATTTTTCCTACAAGACAATCTAGTGGCATTAAAGGAAGTGAACAATACATTTATGGCATTAGACGAATGTTAGCCCACAAAATCATGAGCTTCAAATTTTCATTTATTCCCTGCATTTATTTCTTTGTTCCCTTTTTACCCAGAATTTCTCACCTATAGCTACTGATTTCAAAAGCCTGCTTGGGCTGGAGTCTCCCCCAGATTCACCTAATAAAGACAAAGAAAAAAAATTACTAAAGACTTTGCACAAGGCTGAAGCAGCTGGTTTTATTTATTTATGAAGTGTATATATCGCGTGAGTAATTTATATTACGCTTATACTATATTTAGGTATTCAAGAACACTAATATACAAGTACTATATTAAAGATATTTATTGGCATCAAAGATTTGGCGATGGAAGCCACAGACTTGGCTTGTTCCAAGGATTGATAATTCTAGATAGAAGTTTGCTTTATACCACTTCAGCTGCAATAGGAAATTGGTTTATTTCCTTCATAGGATCACAATTTCAAAGAGTAATGCTATAAGATTAGACAGCACAGCCCTAGGCATTACTCACTCAAAACCAGGGTGGATAAAAATTAATTATTTTTTTTAAAAAAATTTTAAAAATCAGATTTTTTTTATTTAAATTGGATTTTTTTTATTTAAATTGGATTTTTTTAAATAAAATGCTTTTTGAGGAAAATATATTATCATCCAAAGGTTATTCCATCATGAAATAAAGATTAGTTTTTTAATTATGTAGAATAAGGCTGTATGTTTAATTTTTTTTGTAAATAAATTCCATTAATCCATTCACAATGTCATGCTCTTCCAGAGGTTTTTGTAAGATTATTGGGCAGTTTCTCTGCCTACAAGATATTATCACAGATGCTTGGTTTACTTTTGCAATTCTCAAAACTAAATTTGACTCAGCAGAGATCACATGCCTCTTCTTCACAGCAAAAATGTTATAACATGAACAGAATTGAGAAAAAGACCTTAATCCTATTGTTTTACAAACCTATGAATACAGAATTAACCCCTTCAGTGCTGTTTCAAGAAGTTCAGTGAATAGAATAGAAACAATATTTTTCTGATTGTTTGGAGTGGAATAGATCTGAACAAGAAGAAAGTGAAACTAAGTGTGAAGAGGAAGGGGCAAGCAGACAAGCAGTACAAAATGAAAGTGAAACTTTCTGAGCACAATACTGCACAGCCACAGACAGACAAGTCTTTGGATCTTTTTGTGTGTATGACCTGAGGTTTATCAGATTCTTTCCTTGGAGGAAAAAACCTATAATGGCAGCATGCCGTAAAAGAGACCCAGTTTGGCAATATTTTAATGAAGTTCCTTTACCTATCGGTAAGGCAGGCATGTGTGCAAACTGCAAACACTGCAACAAAGAAATGCAAGGCCTGGTGGCCCGAATGAGGCAACATCATGAGAAGTGCTGTGATGAAGATGACCAAAGAAACACATTTGAACAGGCAGGATCTTCAGGTTGGTAAACATTTTTATTGAATCATATTTCTAAAGACTGCCTTGAACTGTTATGTTTGAGCAAAATTATATTTCTTATTATTACTGCATGTTACTGTAATTTGGTACAGTTATGAAGAAAAGCAAATATTCCTTTTGGGGCAGTGCTGTGTACAATATGCAGAAATTGTATAAACAATAAAACAGCAGAATTGACTTTTTTGTTTAGGGGAATTCATGGATTCTGGAAACTATCCACCTTCAAGATCACCATCCTCCTGTTCTACAGTTTCAGAGTTATCCATCCAGGATAGTGCTTCATTAGCATCATCATCATCAGACACCCACAGCCACATATCACTATCACCTAAAAGAAAGAAAAAAATCCTTCCCTCCTGGAACCACCATAGATAAGTTTGTGATAAAAACTAGCAGATTAGAAAAAGAGTTAATTGATGAAAAAATTGCCCAGTTTGTTTATGCAATGAACTCTTCTTTCCGTCTGACTGAGAACCCACATTTCATTAATATGGTTCAGTCACTGAGACCAGGATACAGTCCACCCAGCAGAGCAGATGTTGCAGGGAAACTGCTGGATAAAGTATATGACAGAGAAATGGAGCAATGTGCAACAGCTCTGGAGGGTAGAATTGTTAACCTAAGTATTGATGGGTGGAATAATGTCTGCAATGATCCTATTGTATGTGCTTGTATAACAACAGAAGAAGGGAAAGTCTTCCTTGCACAAACAATTGATACGTCAGGAAATGCACACACAGCAGAATACTTACAAGAAGTGGCAGTAAAAGCTATAATAACATGTGAACAAAAATTCAAATGTTTAGTACGCAGTTTGGTCACAGACAATGCTGCAAATGTATCCAAGATGAGAAGAAATTTAGAAGAGCAGGAAGGGAAAGAAACCTAATAACATATGGTTGCAGTGCTCATTTGCTGCACTTCTTAGCCAAAGACTTAAATATTCCAGAAATAAAGACTAATAATGTTGAAATTGTTAAACAGTTCCGTAACAATCATTTTGCTGCAGCAGCTCTGAAAAGGATGGGTGGAACCAAGCTAATGCTCCCACAAGATGTTAGATGGAACTCTGTGGTGGACTGTTTTGAGCAGTATATCAAGAACTGGCCTATTCGGATGATAGTTTGTGAAGAAAATCGAGATAAAATAGATGGCATTGTCATGGCCAAAATCCTCAACATTGGGCTTAAGAGAAATGTTGAACATATGCTGAGCATCCTGAAACCCATCTCTGAACCTTTAAACAAAATACAGAAAAATAGCTGTTTTATTGCTGATGCTGTTGAAATTTGGAAGGAACTGAGTAAACACTTAAAAACAGAACTACACATGGACAGAATTAAATTACAAGCATTAAAAAAATGAATGGTACAAGTACTGTCTCCAGCTCACTTTTTGGCAAATATTGTCAATATCCAGTATCAGGGTCAAAACTTAAGTGCTGAGGAAGAGGAGTTAGCTATGACATGGTTATCCAGCAATCATCCATCTGTAATGCCAACTATAATAAACTTCAAAGCTAAGGGGGAAGGGAACCATTCAAGAAATATATGTTTGCTGAAGATATTTTAAAGAAAGTCACATCAGTGAACTAGTGGAAGTCACTTAAGCACTTGGATTTAGAGACTGTTCAAGTAATGATTTCACTTTTAACAGCAGTAGCTTCTTCTGCAGGCGTTGAAAGAATATTCTCTTCCTTTGGACTCATTCATTCTAAATTGAGAAATCGTTTGGGACCCAATAACAAGGAAAGCTTGTTTTTCTTTTCCAGATTATGAACAAAGAAGAAGATGAAGATGACGAGTGAGCTACAGAGGACAGTATTTAAGTTTTCATGTGTAGGCTGGGCTGACAGTCTAAGTTTCTTAAAATATATATATTTTGTTTAGCCAAATTAGTTAACAAACATGGATGTTTGTTTAAGCAAATAACATATGCTGTAATGTTATTGTTTCAGTTGAATAAATCTATTTAAATTGTTATTATTAAGGTAATGATTATTTTTCTCCTTCCTAAGTACAACACAAGTTATCCAAATATGAATGATTAACCTATTAAACTGGGGATAAAAAAACTAATATGAAAAGTTGTTACTCTAAAAATCTTCATCTACTTGCATATTAAAGTTATACCAGCAAGAATTAGTCTTTATGTAGAAAACTATGATTTAAATCAAGCCTTACTGACTAGTGATTTAAATAATGATTTAAATCAGTTTGATTTAAATCAAATCCACCCTACTCAAAACTATGTCCTCTGAGAATGAGTGCATGTAAGATAGCCAATTGGTAGAGAAAACAAATATCCCTCTCTATTGTGGTAAATTGTTATTGATGCTACTCTCCTATATTTTTACCTGGTCTATTTATATTGGTATCAATTATCTCTGATACAAGTTTAGTTTCAAAAAACTAGTTTAAAATACCACGCATATACTAAATATAATGAAACTTTCTTCTGAATAAATATCCTAAGGACTGTACTTTACATTCTATGGATTTATTTTAATATCATATATGCTGTCCAGTGGTAGTTCATAGAACAAAGCAGTCAATGACCCTATAAAAGGAAGGGCTATGCCATAAGTTGCTTTAATATATTTTACTAAATAAATTGTCATCATTTGCCACAAACCATATTTAATAAATCACTATAATTGGGTTCACACAACATTGTCAACAGAAACCAAACAAATTGCTTTGTGTTGCAACACAAAAGTGTGAACCAATAACTGCTACATCGCTACTGCATACTAATCAAAGTGAAAGCAACAATGTTACAGTTGATTGTGATCTCTAAAACCCAAGTACTGAAGATTGATAAGCATATTTTCTATGCTGGAGGACAGCGGTCCCCAACCTTTCCAGCTTTTATTGTGTTATTTTATATCGTATCTTTATTATGTTTATAAATAACTCAAGATAGTGAACAAGCCTAATACTTCTTCCTATTTCTTCACCTCCCCCAACAATCTTGTCTGTTGGGCTATTTTCTTTATATGTCTGCCTTAAGACTGCTTATAATTTTTTTCTTTTTAATATTGTTATCCATTTTTAAATTGTGAACCACCAGGGACTTCTGGTGGCTCCGCCGACTCCAAGAGACGCTCCTCTGTGAGCGCCAGCTCCGGGACTCGGTTAGAGCCGCTAGAACAGAAAATAAGCTGTCTAGCGGCTTGAAAACTTTTCCCTTGGGAGTAGGGGGGAAAGAAGAGCTGACAGGTGTGGGTAGAGCTCCCCAAGAGCCCCAGATTTTTCTTTAAATCTGGGGCATAAAAGGTGAGAGCTCCCCGTGAAGCCCGTCATTGTTCTGGACCCGGGATGTTTCTGCTTTAAGCAGAACCAGGAGTCGCACCACCCCAGCAACTCAATTTTAAAGAAAGAAAAGATTTTGGACTTGAAAGCTGGCAGAGCAAATACAGGAGAAACTAAAATTGCAAGTACTATACTTTAACTCCGAAAAGTTTATTGCTTCCCTCTAAATTTTTATGGGAGAAAGGGAAAGTAAGATGGCGTTTGACTCTAATGGGGCATGAAGAAGTGAAAGTTAGATACAAAGTATTATGTAGTGCTGAAAGCCCCTCTTTAAAAGAAGAGGACTTTATTTTAAAAGAAGGATTTAACAAATCTTCAAAAGAAAAAAAAGGACTTGTACCGTTTAAGGATTGGAATAATTGACTTAGTTGTTGGAAAGCACAAAGTGAAAGTTTTACTGGAAATTTTTTTTAAAAATGGCTGGCTTTTTTGAAAGTGTTGAAGGCTCTCCATTACACATATCAACAAATACACAAGTATTGACTGTGGATCTTTTTAAAGTAGTTTTAGAATCATTAACTTCCGCGTTAGTGGAAAGAGTGGAAGGGGTTTTTAAGAAGGATTTTACTCAAATCCGAAATAAGGATACAAGTGAAGATACTGTATCGGTATTTCAGTTGCCAAATAACAATGAGTTCGAAGAGGTGGAAGAAACAACCCAACGTGCCTTTGAAAAATGAAATGGAAAGGCAGCAAGGTTCGAAGGAGTGTAACCAGGAAATATCCAGAGAGATTTTTCCAGAGGTTTTGATACGAATAACTGAAAAATTGTTAGGAGGCACTGGGATTTCTTACATAAGATGGAAGATTCGAAGTGAAATTTTACAACCCTTCTATAAAAATGGACTCTCAATTGCATTTAAAGAGAGACTGAAGAAGAAGATTCATAAAAAAGTCAGGAAAAAATGGAGATGGAAAAATTACAATCCTCTTTATGGGGAAGGATAGTAATAGTCAAAATGATAATTATACTTGTATTTAGGGATATGATTTGTTTAGAAGTTATATTATAATGAAACTGAATGTTTTACCTGTATTTAGGGATATGATTGGTTGGGAAAAGTTATATTAAGGGATGCTATGTTTGAATTGTTACGGGTTATTGTCTAAATTTTTACTTTAAAAGAAAAATATTGTGGGTGCAAAAGTTATGGACAGTGTAGGTTACTTAATATAAATTTATGGATTATAAGAAGGATATTGTTTAAACCTTATACTTTGTTTTAAGTTACATTTATATTATACCAAGTAATGTTTTGTTGAGGAATAAATATAAATTTGTGGTTACAAGGAAAATATAAGTGGAGAAAGGGTTGAGGGAAGGTTTTTACAATATTTTTATAGATATTATATAGTGAAGATGTTATTTGATTATATGTAGTGGATTCATAGAGAATAAGATGAACAAGTTTATGTAAAATTATTAAGTAAGGAATGATTTCAGGAAGAATTAACATAAGTTTATGGGGGAAAGAAGAAAAATAAGGTTTTATAATCTATTATATTTGAAATTGTTTAAAACATTTTGTTAAAGCATTAATATATGTAAAGGTTGGAGATGCGATGGTTAACTGTATTTGGGTTTTGATCGTTTAATGTTGGAAGAAAGAAGAGTTGTTTATCGTTGAAGAATGGATAAGAATGAAGACGGATTGACTATTTTCAAGCAATAACAGGCTTAAATAATTATATTTAGATACGAATAAGGGGAGTTAAAGTGCAAGAGGGAGATCAATCTAGTTAGTTAGTTTAGGTTCCTTTTTGTATGTTTGTTAAATGCTATACCCTATATTTGTTCTGGGAAGTCCGGGGGGGGGGGGGTGGGATAGGAGGGGGGGGGGGGGAAGGGAAAATATGTGTAAAACTCTTTAAAACTTTTTAATAAAAAAAAATTGTGAACCACCAGAGTCATCAGAATTGGGTGGCCTCCCCAACTGCTAAAATAAAATAAGGTTATCATGCCGCCACCTGTGGAAGCTCAGCCTTATAATATCACCTTCAAATGCAGATTAAGGTATGGAAAGATCCTAATTCCCAATGCCCACATAGACTACCAGATTCAGAAAACCTACATTATCTAAGCATTGGGAAATGGTATTCTTCTTAAAAAGGGGAGGAGACCATGTGCATTATCCACTCATTATATAACCAATCCATCTTTCATAACTGGGGAGGTAGGTTTGCACTCTAGCAGCAAAAGAGTTTTTCTTCTTGTCCCTTCCTTTCCTCTCTTTCCAGTCATCAACTACTAGGAGATAATAGCATTGTCCACATTGATGTATGAAGTAAATGTACAGCCAAAGTAGATTCAGAACTAAGTAAGCAGAAAAACATTATCTCCTGATTCTTGCAATGGCTGAGGATTTTTTCCTTCTACTTTTTATGTTTTGAGGGGAAAACACTAACTCTGACTTAAAGAAGCAAGGGAAGGGCAGTGCAGTGATCACTTCTTAACCAAAGGTCATTTCAAAGTATGCCTTAGCTATGAAAATATAAAAAGTTAAGGACATAAAGCCATAAAATCAAAATCATATCTGAAACATACAAGGCCTCCGAGTAACTGAGGAAACTTAAAAATGACTTCCCTCTCTTTGTCCCATTGAAGTAGATAAATTCTGGCAGAATTATCTTCCTAACTATGCATTTTAACTAATGGAAAGCAATGCTGCTATAATCACTATGACTCCACTTCGCAAACCCAGAACTCCCTTGTGGTTTATAATCATTATGAAATAATTTTAGGTTTGGGGAATTGTACCCAGTAAAGGAGAGAAGGAAGACTGCAGGAACCATGATTTCATAACCCAAGTCTACTAAGATCAGTAGATATATAAATAAACTAAAATTAGAACTATATAAACCTCAGTCTTAACCCCCTCCTTCCCCGGAGTAAGTCGTTTCTTTGCTACAAAAAAAACTTCTTCCGATGACAGTGCTTCTTTCAGCCCTAAAGTCGAGCTAGTAACTCGCACTGCAAGTAAACAATATTAAGATGGACTGCTGGGAGAGGGAATTCAAGGAACAGGAGCCAGGGAATCAAACAACAAGGGCCCTTTCTCAAAGCCAAGCCATCGCCTCCAGAATTAAATCATCATAGGAGGAAAATGGCAGATGTCTCGTCCGATGCCTTTTTGCGCGATGACTCAGAAGTCACTCTTGTTGAATTCACTCAGGATTATTCCCCAAGGTGCTTGGGGCACGCAAGCTCAAATCGCCAAGGTGTTTTTAAGACTGCCCAGCGCACAGCCATTTTATTTGTACTATGTGCCAAACGGGCTGCTTTCACCCTTGTCTAGAAAACCACGTTCACCTGGACCACGGTTTCTCTCCGCACGTACCTAAACTAGGATTTCTCCCGATGTCGCGCAGCTCTTTTCCCAATTGCCACCATGGCGCGCGCGCCTGTGAGCTGGCATCCAATTCCCACCCCCACCCCCACCATCGCAAACCAGGCTCGTGATTCCGCCCTGAGCAACACGTCGCCGCAGCAAAACAAGAGCTTACCAGCAGCGCGTCAAAGAAACACGCTTCCACCGTATTTCCAAGCGCCCAAGGTTATTATTATTACTATTTTCGCTCCGCAGGTTTCCTGGGCTCAGGGCTCACAAACAGCTCCCCATCAAGTTTCACCAGGCAGCTAGGAGCGAGCATGCGCGGTGGCAGATTTTGAAGCCCTACACCTTTTTTTTTGCCCTTACTTGGGGTCCTTTTCTTCTTGCAGACGACGTGAAACAAATGTAAATACAGTAAAATAAGAAGGGACGACATGGTCCTGGGTTAAGCCATTTACTATTTTACATCAAAACACGGTTTATGCTTGGGGAGAGAAAAGTTGCAAGGTAATGTGAAGCGTGGGCGACAAAGCTGTAACGATGAGAAACAGGCTCAGTTATAGATAACAGGGAGCATGCTCAGATTCTCCCTTTGATGTAGGCTGCTGCTTCGCCGGTAACAAACAATAAGATAGGATAAAATGGACCGCGGTCACCGTTCTATTTTTAACCCCGTTTCTAACAGCATTGTTAAGCACATCGCATTTCTTCCCCTTTTACAAAATATTTATTCCGGTCGATAAAGTCAGCGTGTGAAATAAAGAAATCTTCCCCAGTGTGAAACAAACCTCAATATTCTGACTGCAATTACTTTTTGCTTCAAACCCAGGTTTTCTGCGATCTACAATCTTCATCATTTCCAATTCCAGTTTGTTGTTAGTCGCGAAGTCGTGTCCTCGACCCATCGCGACCCCTGAAGCAGCTGGCATGAGATTAAATGGACTCCAGGGGATGGTAGAGGATAGGAAGGCCTGGAGGAACGTTTTCCGTGGGGTCACGATGGGTCGGTCATGACTTCGCAACTAACAACAAAATTATATTTCCAAGACTCTTCAGGTTAATTCCAGCTTCTCAATGTCTGGTTAAACCTATATTAGGATCTTTCCTGCAAGTATTGGCAGAAATGCCTTAGGCTCTTCACTGTATAGTACCGAGAAACCGAGATACCTATGGATGTTATCAGTCATCCAAGTTATGGTTGTCCCAAAGGTGCTTTTCCAGGCAACTGAACTTTGTTGGTTTTTTCCTTGAAAACCCATCACTTCTCATCCAAGAATCTTCTTCAGTTCTGAAGAAACTTCTTGAATGAGAAACATTTTCAAAGAACACATCAACATAGTCCAGTTTGGAAAACCACCTTTGGGAGAAAATGAAATCAGCCTTGATCCCAATTAAGTAGAAAAGACCCCTGGAAACTATGCAGTTAGCGTTTGATTACCAAGAGAAATGTTCAGCTAAAAACAAGCCATGTTAGTTAATAATGTAGGATGGGGCTAACCTCTTGGTTTAGTTACAACTTGTCAGACCTGCAAGGTAAACCAAACCAGGAAACTTGACTCCATGGGATGAGTAGCAATATATTGTATTGAAATAGGCAATTGTATAGTAACAACATTGCAAGTCTGCCATATTTTCCATATTTTTAGTTCCCTCTTCTTAAACTAATCTTAGTCTGTAATACTTGCCTTCATCATCAGATATAATAAAAGCGTCTCCGGATTCTGACAGCCTGATCATTTCAAAGCTGTTTCCAAGATTTCCTACACCACTTATTTGTTAACTAATTAGCCACTGTGAGATCAGGTGTGCCTGATAGAAAGATTACAATGTGAAGCCAAGGCCTCTTTTTATATGCTTCTGCACAGCTAGTGAAGCAGTGATGCTTTGATCATGATTGCTAATTTGACCTTTCCTGCAGGTATTCTAAATGAACTGGGCCCACACAGAAATTAGCTGACGTTTTTGGCCCAGAGAAGGCACTGTTGTAAAGATTAAATTACTTCCCTCCTACTTTTGATTTGCTGTTTCTAGGTAGAACAAGGTCTGGCTCTGTAGATTCAAATTTGCCTTTGTATTCAGTTTGGTAAAAAGTAACATTTGTATATACATTTCTGAGTATTAAAACTACTTTAGGATTTCATGAGTCATGATTGCAAAAATAAATTAGATCAATTGGGCAGTGAGGTTAAGAGGTATCAGCTTGTTACTAAATTATGTATATTCAGTACCTTTTGAATCTTAAAGGGCTTCTCATCAGTAAAGAGTGACTGCAAAAATATTCAAATTCCTTTTCCCCACACACAAATAATGTTTGTTGTAAAAAAATCCCTCAAACTAAATGTAAATGTATCAATGTAAAACTTCACTAGCTACCATTATGTGGCGATCTCTTTTCTCTACCATGTTGTCATGATGTTGCTTTCTTCTGCCCCTTAAAATCTTCATCAACCATAACATAGATGGGGAGATCATTTCCGGTTCCGGATGGCAGCAGACGCTGCCTGGGTGAGTTCTTGCCCCAGCGTCTGAATCCCCCCGCCTGGAGGCCCCTCGGGGCCGGGTGCCCTGGTTTTGGGATATCCGCCATTAAGGGCGGCTCGCCAGGGGTACCTTGCCTCAATTCCAGGGGCTGGGCGGCCAATGCTGGTGCACTCGAGGCTCCGGCGAGTGTGGGCGGCACGTAGCGGCCATTCCCAAGGCCGTTCTGTGCCTATGTGCCTGTAGGACCCGGTGTATATCGAAATTAAGGCAGCAGGTAAAGAGGCGATTGGAAGAGGAAGGGATGCAGGCCGGAGAATAAGTAGAAAAGGAGAGACCTTGATTGGCGAAGCGACGAGGTGTCCTGCGAGTGAGAGGGGGGTCGAAGTCCCCCCCCCTTGTAGCTGGGAAGGGCACCGTGGTTGAGAAGAAAGAGGAGGAAAAAAGAATGAGACCTCTTACCTCGCTGATTCTTTGTGGAGAATGATGGAGGCGGAATTCAGGAAGGGAGGCTGGAGGCCTCTCCTTCTGGAGAATCATGGCCGGGGCCTGATTTCCTGCTTCTTTGTACACAATTGAAGACATCACCCACCTCTGGTTTCCTGTTTGACCTACTCTACAAGCCGGACTCGTTGCTCCTGTGAGCGCCCTCTGGTGGATCGTGAGGAAACAGTGCTGATTTTAAAGAGAATCTTCTCTCTCTGGATGCTTGTGCCTACCTGAGGACCTCTCATTCTTTATTACTGTAAGATGGCTAAAGGACAAAGACCAGCTGCAGGTGACATGGAAAAAATTTTGGAGAAATTGGCAAAATTGGATGAGAAGCTTGATAAACTTGATGACCTGCAAAAGGGCAACTGGAAATAAAATCTGAAATGGTAGTTATGAAAAAAGATTTAATTGCTGTTCAACAGGTGGCAGAGGAGAATAAGAAAAAGGTGGGAGGTTTGGAGCGGGAGGTGCGGGCAATCCAGAAGAGGGAAGAAATGAGAGGAAATGTAATTTTAACCTCGCAGCTGGATAGAATGTCTTATTTTCTCAGGTTTCAAAATGTGGAAGAGGTGGACCAGGAAGATCTGCAAGAAGTGATGGTTAAATTGTTGGGCGAATTTATTGAAAGAGGTTTGGACTTTATGAGATGGGATATGGATCTAGTTTATAGAGTAAACTCACAATATGCAATTTTACATAGTGTACCAAGAGAGGTCCACATTAAATTTGTGAGAAGGGAAACAAGAGATGAAATACTGAGAACTCAAAGATCGAGGGCGCTGATGTACAGGGGCAAGGAGGTCACCATTCTGAAGCAGATCCCTAGACAGGTACGAGAATTAAGAAGAAATTATTATTTTTTATCAAGTAAATTGTACCTTAAGGGAATTGGCTTCAGGTGGTTGATGCCGGAAGGTTTGATGATTTTCTGGGAGGGCAGTAGGAAGAAAATTAGTAGTGTGGCGGAGGCTCAGGCATATCTGGAGCAACATAAGACCGTCCTAGAGGGTGAAGATACAGGAACCGAGGAAGGGGAGGTACCAGATGATCAAGGAACGGGGGCGGGCGAGGCCATGGCGGTCCGGGAGGAGGGGGTGCTAAGGCCAGAACCTTGAGATCCAGAACCAAGAAATGACGAAGTGGGAGGAATCTATTACTTTGTGCCTTTTATGATATCACTTATTTTTGTAAACTTTAATATTACTCTGGATACTGAACTGATATTTTTGTATAAATCCAGTTGTTAAATTTGAAATTTTAATAAGGGAAGATCTGCTGTATGTGAAAAAAAGAAAATATATATTATCTTTGTAAAAGGATAATGAAAATTCCACATATTGTAAGCGATAATATTGTTTATTTTTAACCAATAAAAACTTTTATAATAAAAAAAACCCCATAACATAGATGGTATGTATATTCTCCTAATGGATGGGATCAGTCTACCACCACGGTGTTACAGGCACATCTCCACAGCCTTACTTCCTTGAATAGTGAGAGTCCAGTTTTAAGGCTTCTCTGTATCCACTTTGTGTTCTGTTTTGAAAGTGGGATCAATCAGAATAACAATGATAGTTGGTTTCTCTGTATGTGTGTGTCTTGCTGCTGCACCTCCATACAATCCCAACTACTCCAGAAATATTCATCAGTTTTCAGCCTATCACACAAATGCACAATTTGCTAGGGCCTAGGGAAAGAAAACTGCTCAGAAAAATCAATATTTTGTTCTTGTTTTTCCTATTGTGTTTTATTTGAGTGTGGAGTGGCATTTTACTTGGGACACCAGAACTGTTGGGAGTTAGTGTACAAATTAAATAAATAAAATTTGTTTTTAAGACAGAACATTCATGTTTTTTTCTAATGAAAATGGCCAAATGCAGTTTAAAAGTTTGCATGCAGTGTCCCTTCTTTCCATAGCACTCCAGGCGATCATCCCATAAAACAGCCTCTGCAAAACAATTTGAGGCAAATCTTTTAGCTGATGAGTTTATATTTCTCTAGATTTCTTAGCGCCTTCTACATTTCTGTTTCTAATTATATGTCAGTTTTATCTCCTTCCACAGTGCATTTGTGAATAGTATTTCCTTTTTGCTCTGGAATTTATTGCAATATAGTTTTACTTAGATGGTTTTTAAGCTTGATTGGCAAGCTGTTGTAAAACTGAGTTTGGGATATTAAGAAACAATAGAATAGAAAGCTCTGCCCCTTTTGTACATGTATTCTTATAAAGAAGGGGCACATTCTGCTTTTTAATGATGTCTCAACCAGAGGTGGTATTCACTTACCTTCACTACTGGTTTGCAAATGTGAGCATGCTCACTCTCTTTGCGCGCATGCACGACACCTTTATGCATGCACAGAGCATCAAAAATAGGATGTGATGGCATCCGGGTGGGTGGGCAGAGCCTCCCACAGCCATCGCTACTGGACCTGATAGAACCTGATAGAACCACCTGATAGAACGTGATAGAACTATCTGAATACCACCACTGGTCTCAAACCTAGTTTTATCATTTTGGGCAAAGCCTCAAATCCTGCTGAGCTCTTGGAATTCTCTCGAGTATAATGTAATGTGATCAACTGTGAAAATTTTTAATTGACTAATAATATATTGTAGATGTCAGAAGTAAATATCCATTTATTTAATTCTTTTCTGTTAATTGTGATTGCTTCAAAATTTAATTGAATTATGTTTACAAACATCTTTCTTTTTATTAATATACTGTCTTTATTGTTTTTGCAAATAACTCAAGGCAGCAAACATATGCAGCACGCTTTCCTCCTCCTATTTACCCTACAACAACAACCCTGTGAAGTGGATTAGGCTGACAGAGAATGACTGGCCAAAAGTCACTTCAATAAACCTTAGAACTTTAGAACAGGGGTGCCAAATTCAAGGCCCATGGGCCACATCTGGCCCACCAGGTGCTTAAATCTGGCCCACAGGGCCACTCTGGAAACAATAAAGTACTGTTCTGCGGTGTCTCTGCCAGTGAAAACAGAGCCCTCCTGAGCTCCATTTTCAGCCGTGATGGCCTCCTGCAACCCTCTGCCAGCGAAAACGGAGTTCAGGAGGGCGGCCCTCCCTAGCTCCATTTTTGCTGGTAGAGTGCTTGGGCCACCACAGGCGCTCCCGACGTTAGTGATGTCAAGCTGTTCACACCCACCCTGGGCACGGGTGAAATGTAAAAATGTTTGCTACTGGTTCTGTGGGTGTGGCTTGATGGGCGTGGGTTGGTGGTCATGTGACCGGGTGGGCATGGCCAACTTGACATCACTCAGAGCCAGGAGCTGCATATTTTGAAGCACATTCTCCCCTTTTGAAGCCCCCAATGCTTCGAGTTTCCCTCCACCACCCAAGCGAACATTGGAGCCTTCTCTTGCAGAAGCAGAATCCAGGCACAGAAATGGAAAAATGAGGTGGTGGGAATTGGGAGGAGAAGATGTAATTAGCAGAATCCAGACACAGAAATGGAAAAAAAGGGGGGGGGAGGAATGGGGAGAAGGTGTAATTAGCAGAATCTAGGCACAGAAATAGAAAAATGGGAGGGGGGAACAGGGAGGAGAAAGTGTAAGAAGACATTTCCTTAGATTGCTGACACTGCCAACAATGAGTTTGGTGGCGATCTAAGGAAACGTCTTCCAGCTCTTCAAGTCTGTTGACACTTTAAGTCGACAGCAAAAGTAGTGGTGGTGGTGGGGGCAACAGGGGTATGTATGTGGGTCCCTCCTTCTGCAAGGACTTGTAGGCAGACACTGCCCCTCTGAGGAAAAAAGGCGGCGAAGCTCTGGCTGTCACCTGGAAGAGGAGGACCGTGGAGACACACACACACACACACACACACACACACACACACACACACATGCCTCGTCACCCCCACTGTCTCTACTTTTGCTGTCAGTTGTTCGGCACTCTTAAAGTCGATCTTGAAGAGTTTGAAGACGTTTCCTTAGATTGCTGATGCTCTGAACAATGAGTTTGGCAGCGTGGAAGGCAGGCATGCTGGGAAGGGAGTAAGCTGCTAGCTCCCTTCCCCGCAGCCCTGCCATGCTTGCTTGCCTTCCACATGGCCTTCCGCTTGCCTGCCTTCGCAAGCTGGCCACGGGAAAGCTGCATGGAAGGCAGGGAAGCATGGCAGGGCTGAGGGCCGTGGTCCGGTTCGGGGACGTTGCCAGCCAGCAATTGCTACTGGTACGGTGAACCAGCCCCAATCTCTGCTACCGGTCCTCCCAAACCAGTCTGAACCAGTAGCATTTCACCCCTAACCCTGGCTCCCCGAGGTCAAACACAACCCTGATGGAGCTCTCAATGAAATTGAGTTTGACACCCCTGCTTTAGAATGAACAGTAGAAAGCAAGTGAAACTAATGCAAAACCATTTAATTTTTCAAAGAAGCTGGGAGCCACCCAGTTCAAGAAAAGATACTCAATTATCAAAAATTTCAAAAGGGTCAAGTGTTGCTGACTTCCTCTTTATTTTTATTCTTAAAGTGCACCTGGATTTTTTCTTATAGGTTTTTATTAATAATAATAAAAAAATACAAACAAACATAAATACATTAAGACAAATACAAAACAGACAAACATCAATTCAGTCCTATGACTGACTCTTAAAGTTACTACATCAGTGGGTTATTTTCCTATTTCTCTTATTTTCCTCTATTCGTATATCTATGTTCACATATTTACATGATTGTATATATCTATATATAATTGACTCTTTATTTAATTCTATACATTTCTATTGAATGGTCAAAAGTTATCCTTATATTCCTATTTTTGCCTCCAGCCAGCTGCACATCTTTGCCACACTAAATAGTAATCAGTATCGTCTTTCTCTTGCAGTTCTTTTGTAAGCTTGTCCATTTCTGCACATTCTGTGATTTTAGCGATTATTTTATCTTCTGTAGGTAACTGGTCAGATTTCCAATGTTGGGCAAAGAGTATACGTGTTGCTGTAAGGATATGGATGATCAGATATTTTATTTCTTTGGTGTATTGTGCTGTGATTATTCCCAATAAAAAGGTTTCCGGCCTCATTTCCAGTTTTTTTTTTTATAATTTGTTCGGTTATTATCTTAATTTCTTACCAGTATTGTTTTGCCTTTCAGCATGACCACCAGAGATGATAGTATGACCCTTTCTGTGATTTACATTTCCAACACATTGGAGATGTATTGGGGAACATCTTGGCCAGGCGCGCCGGTGGGAGGTGCCATCAGTAGAACATTTTGTAGAGGTTTTCCTTATAGGGTATAGACATTGTCAACTTATAATTTATCTTCCACAATTTTTCCCAATTGTCCAATTCAACATTATATCCTATGTTTTTGGCCCATGTTATCATGTTCTCTTTAACCACCTCCTCTTCTAATTTGTATTTTAATAGATACTTATAAATTTTGGTTATCATTTTCTCATCTGTACTTTGTAATATTTTATCCAATTCATTTGGTTCATTTTGAAATCCGTATTGTGCCCGATCTGTTTTATATCTTGATTCTATTTGCCGGTATGGCCACCAATCAATGTCTATATCCTGATTTTTTCATTCTTGTCTTGTTTGTAAATCTCCTTCATTGTTCAATAATTCTTTATAACTCCTCATTTTCTCTATATCCATGGTATTGGGGTAGATTAATGCTTCCATAGTCGATAACCATCGTGGAATTTTGGTGTAGTGCTTTCTAATCTCTTGCCATGTTTTGTACAGTGATTCTCTGATGATATGTTGTTGGAAATATCCATGATGTTTGTCCTTTCCCTCCCACAGAAAGGCGTGCCAGCCGCGTTGTAGTTCAAAACCCTCTAGTAGTAGCGTTCTTTTATTCTTGAGGTCTATCCAATCCCTTATCCAATTTAGAGATGCTGCTTTATAATATATCTCCCAGTCGGTAGGCCTAGTCCTTCCTTTTCCCAGGTATCTTGCATACACTTTATTTTAATTCTGGCCTTTTTCCCATTCCAAATGAATTTTGTTATTGTTTTATTAAGGTCCTTGAAAAAATTCTTTCCTGGCCAAATTGGAGTTACTTGAAAAAGGTAGAGTAATCTGGGCAATATGTTCATTTTTATGGATGCGATTTTCCCTAAAAATGACAGTTGTAATTTGTTCCACGTTTCCAGATCTTTTCTCATTTGTTTCATTAGTTTATTATTATTTATTATTATTCTCTAATTGTTATTGCCTTAGCAGTAAGCCAGATTCCTAGATACTTTATTTTCTTTACAATTTGTATTCCTAATGTGTCTTCTAATTTTATCTCCTGTACTTTTGTCAAATTCTTTGTTAGTGCTTTAGTTTTTTGTTTGTTAATTTTGAGCCCCGCCACTCTTCCATATTCCTCTATCTTTGCTAAAAGTTTGATTCCTGTTGTTTCCGGTTGCTCCATTATGAATACCATGTCGTCAGCGAAGGCTTGTAACTTATATTCTTCTTTTCATGTTCTCAAGTCCTTTATTTCCGCGTCCTTCCTGACTTCATTTAATAGTATTTCCAGTGAGATTATGAACAGTAGTGGGGATAAGGGACAACCCTGTCTCACACCTTTTTGTATATCCAGATTATCAGTCATGTCCCCACTTATCATAATTTTAGCCGTTTGAGAAGAGTATACTTTTCTGATCATATGTAGAAATTTGTTGCCGAAATCCATGGCCTCTAGTTGTAATATTAAGAAGTTCCAATTTAAATTATCGAATGCCTTCTGTGCATCTAAAAAGATTAAGGCTACTTGTTTGTTAACTCTTTTCTCATAATATTCCAGGACATTGATAATTGTTCTTATGTTATTTTTAATCTGTCTTCTTGGGACGAAGCCGTTTTGATTTGTATGTATGTATTTGTGAATAATTATTTTCAATCTTTGTGTTATAACCAGCATAAACAGTTTATAGTCCACATTGAGCAATGAAATCAGCCTGTAATTTTTGACTTGTGTGGGGTCCGAATCTTCTTTGGGGATGAGAGTAATAATGGTTTCGGTCCAAGATTTGGGGATTTCTGCTTCTAATAGTACATCATTGAGGACCTGGAGTAGCAGTTCATCCATTGCATGCTGTCAGTTTTTGTAGAACTCCGTTGGTATTCTGTCCGGGCCTGAGACCTTGTTATTTTTCTGCTTTTTCCTTGCTTCCACTAGCTCGGACATCGTGATTGGTCTATTTAGTGCTTCTCTGTGGGACTTCTCTAATTTTGTAATGTTTGTTTTACATAGGTATTCCTTAATGTCTTCATCCGGTATCTCTTCTTGTTTGTAGAGGCTTTGAAAAAATTCTTTAACTATGCATTTTTTATCTAGATTAGTATGGTGAATTTGTCCTGTTTGGTCCTGTAGTTGAAATATTGTTCTCCTTTCTTTTTCTTTTTCTAATCTATATGCTAGCCAGCCCCCTGCTTTGTTTGCATGCTCAAAATGTTTCTATTTTACTAGCTTGATTTTCTGTGCAATTTCTGTTTGTGTGATTATATTAATTTTATGTTTGGTGAGGTTTAATTTTTCCTTTATTTTTTTATTGGGGGTTCTTTCTGCAGTTCTGATTCGTATATTATGAGTTCTTCTAGCAGATTATTTCGTATCTGTTGTTTCTCTTTGTTTTGTTTTTTTTGCCATGTACGTGATGGTGAGACCTCTTATGTATGCTTTAATTGTGTCCCATAAGTTCTGAAGCGATGTCTGTTCTTTAGTATTTATTTGGAGAAACATTTTAACTTCTTTCTCAATCATCTGTATGCATTCCTTATCTTTTATTGTTCCCGTGTCCATCATCCACCTCCTTTGCTTTCGATGTCCTTTCCATACTATTTTAATGGGGTTATGGTCTGCCCAAGTATTCGCTGTTATTTCAGTGTCCTTTATCTCCTCTCTGAGATCTGAAGTCATCCAGGGCATATCGATCTTGGACCATGACTGGTGTAGGTTTGAATAATATGTATACTGTTTTGTTTGTTTATTTGCCTCTCTCCATGCATCATATAAGCGTAATTCGTTGATCATCTCTTTAAAGGGATCCGGTAGTGTTTTCTTTCTGGTCTTACTTTGTTTGCTGCTCCGGTAATCTTTTTCTATGTCCATAATTGCATTAAAGTCTCCTACCATGCAGATAGTTTCGTATTCCAGGTCTTTAATTATATTATGTAGTTTCTTGAAAAAAATCACTCTGGTTTCCATTGGGTGCATATATAGATATTAACAATGTTGTTTTGGATTCTGTTTGTATTTCTATTATTAATATGCGTTCTTCTGTGTCGGTATATATTTGGTTTTTTTTTAAGTGTTTCTTTACATATATCGTGACTCCTCTCTTTTTTTGGTCTCCTAGAGATGCGTATAGTCTTCCTAATCTTTGATTTTCCAGTTTTTGGTGCTGTCTTTTAATATGTACTTCTTGAAGGGTTATGATATCCATTTCTAGCATTTGAAGTTTTGTGAATGTCTGTTTTCTTTTGGCTGGTGAATTAAGTCCGTTAATATTAATTGAAATAATTTTAAACTCTTTTTTCATCCCTGTTTATTTATCTGTTCGTTGTTTTCAGTCTTTTTGTGTTCCTAGTGATTCTTTGCGTCTTTTCCCTCGCTCCCTCTCTCTCCATTCTTTCTTTATCCATTCTCCTCTCCTCTTCTTGATCTTTATCTTCTTTTTCTGTCCGCTGTTCCTCTTGCCTCTTGAGTTCCTGTTCTTCTCTGCTCTCCTGCTCCTCCTCCAGTACGAAGTGCTGATCGAAAAAATCCTGTGCTTTTTCTAAGTTGTCAATTCTATATTTTTTGTCTTCCCAGGAGATTAGTAGACCCTCCCGTATTAGCCAGCGGAATTTTAGTTTAAATTTATTCAACTGTGCTGTTAGGAAGTTGTAGTTCCTTCTTTGGTCCCTTTTCCTTTTTGGCATTTGTTTGAGGGTTAAAATTTCTTTTCCCCTATACATAGTTATGTCTTCTCTCATCTTCCTAATAGATCTCTTCTTTTATGGATTTTTTTGTGAACCTGATACCTGAACCGTATTTCTTTGGGTAACTTGTTTCTCTGAGAGTAGTTCGTATGAATTCTATAGATTTCATCTATTCTACTTCATATCTCTTCCTTGTCCCTCTGGGTCACTTCTGAAAGTATCTCAGTCATGATTTCTCCTAAGTCCTCTTCCTTTTGCTCTTCTACATTTTGAAACCTTAAATAAAAGGATGCCTTCTCCATCTCGAGATATGATAATGAGTCCTCCAGTTCCTTATTTGTGGCCACTTGGTTGTATTCCATCCTCTCCATTCTCTTATCCGTATACTCTATTCTCTCCTCCACCTTATGAATCCTCTGCTCGTTTTCCTCTATGTTCTGTTGCATCTTTTCTATCTTCTCATCCATGTTCCTAATATTATCTTTTGTCTCCCCCATATCTGTCCTAAGTTCCTCATGATTTTTCCTTGTCTCTTCATGATTGTGGACCATGGTCTCCTGCATTTTATTCCTTCCTTCCTGGATCATCATTAGTACGGAGTGGATGTTTTGCATGCTAAGAGTAGGGGTTGCCTTATCCTTTTCCATGGTTTTGACTGATTTTTGTTGTGCTGGAGAGGCCGTCAGTATCATCTGGTTTGGTGGTATTTTCTTGTTTGATTTGTGATTGTTGTTGAGCCCATGGTTGCCATTAGTATTTCTTGTGTTATCTTCTCCCAGAGTTTCATATACTGATTACTGTTTGGGCTGTTATATCTCTATGGATCTTTATATTCAATTTATAACTTTCAGTAATCCCAAGGAAATAAACAACTAGGGTAAATTTTCTTATCACACAGTCACTATCTATATATAAATTTATCTTTAAATTCAATCTTTCATTTTTCAATATTTTGCAAAATTCATCAAATCTTAATGACTACTTAGCCTCTATTATTCACAAAAAAAGTAGAAAATAAGGGGAGAGTATAAGGGGAGGCGGCTGAGGGAAAAGTCTAATGCTTCAGCAATTCATAATTGCTAATTAATTACTTGCTATCTTATTTAAGTTTGTTATTAATTACTATTTATAGATATCAATTACCATAATTACAATCCTTAATTTACTTAATCTGTCTAATAAGAATCTTCAAATCTCAACATACAAAACAATATAATTAAATACCAAAATAATTTCCTAAGTAAATATAAAACTAAGTTAACAGTTATATATGAAATTTCAAAAACAGTACATTTATTGTTAATACTTTTTATACTTCTTAATCACTTAATTCGTTATCAAACTTGATTGTTATTAATTATACTTCACAATTGATTCTTCTTCATCTAGGTCACTCTCTTCTTTTCCCCCCAAATTTGTATCCTTCTTGTTTATTGTCTCTACTATATACTTCACAAGTCTGGTGTCCCAATGTCTTTTAAGTTAAAAGTCCATCAAATTCCGAGTGTCTTTCAAAAGATCCTAATCCAAATCCAAATATCTAAATGTTGTCCAAATCTCGTCCTGATCTCCAAATATGCAGTGTCCAAAAGTCCAAAGGGAAATATCACATTTAAGTTAGTTTAGTTCCTAAAATCCGAAACTGCCACTTTAAACGGAGTTTTTTTTTTCCCCTCTGCTCTCTCTTTCGGTATCGGCTGCTTGTTGATTGCCTCGTCGCCGCCTCCACAAAGGGCAAAGTCTGTCAAAATACTCCCTTTCTCTCAAATTCCGTCTCTCCTCTGTAGCAAATTATCTACAGTCCAAATTTGTCCGGGTTTACTTTTTCCTTCTGGGTTTCCTCTGGATTTCCTCCGATTTTGCCGGTTGTTAATTTATGCGCTGTCACTGTCAAAATGGGTTCCGTCTCCGGTTAGTTTTCAGTCGCCACTTGTTTAGCTATATTTCGCTTCTTAATTGGAGTTTACTTTCTCCCGCCTTTAATCCTCAAGTTATGGATTGTAAGTGTACCTTTTGTGTTCTTTTTTTCCTTTCAATCTTTCCACCGATGTCTTCTTTTATTTGATTTTCTTAGTCAGCTGTCAAAGTTTCTGGCCAGCCAAAGTGCACCTGGATTTTGATTTGTTAAGAACTGATGCTGAAATTCAATGAATGGTACCAGCAGATATACTAATTTGGAACCACATTGTGAAGGAGCACAAAAATAAATAAAATGGATTAGCTACAATCTATGAAATGCAATATATAAGGCAAAACAAACTGTTAAAACTAATGCAGATATATGCCTTGTGTTTTTATATAATCTAGGAAGAGAATTTAGATTATATATACTGAATGTTTAATTTAATGATGAATTTTAGCATTAATAAGAAGGTTGATTATATAATAATGGAAAGAACCAACAATTTGCTGGATTTTTTTACAGTTATATCTTGAGATTGAGAAAAAAAGAGGAATAGGTGAAGCTCTATTCTTCAAGCAGTGCATTATGTGGTTGGAAGGCTGAATTAACCAAGTATTAAACACCTCAATCTAGGTTTAAAGACCATATATGAATGCATTTTTGTATTCATGTATTTAGAACATTAAGTAATGAATATTTATTTATTAGACCTTAGGCCACATCATAGTACAAAGTTGCAGAAACAAATTCTTACTAAAATTTGATAAAAACAATTTAAAATGGAATTGGAGAAAATACAATGTAAAATGAAATTGGAATAGAATCAATAATTTAAGTTATAGATAAAATTATATTTTGGTGTCACTCCTGCAATCTATCCCAATCAGTCCCAAATATGCAGATCTCAACTGAACCATTTTGCTTAAGGATTGTGCTGTGTTAAATGTTATTTTCAGATTCTGGCCGCACGTAAGGTAAGTTGTTTTGATATGAGGATCCCATTGGGTCATTCGTTTGATATATAGACCAAGGTACCTGTCTCTCACCCTCTTGTACAGGCAACAATCAAATAGGATGTGAACCAGGTCTTCTACCTCTGCTGCTCCACAAATGCAGAGACGTTCATTGTAGGGTATACAATGGAATCTCCCATATCTGACCATTGTGTTGAGCTGTTCGAATCTCACTCACGTAAATATCTCCCTTGGATGTTTTGGCAGTTGTAACTTCAAATAGCTGTCTATTTGAAAAGTATGTTTGTATTTGCTCAGCCATTTCAAGTTACCCTACCTTACTAAGGATAGCTATGTCATTTTGTGTTTCTATATCCTTAATTCTTTGGGCAGCTCTTTTTTAAAATCGTTCTCATGTTACACAAGAGACAGGAAGGCCACAGCTTCTGACAAAATTTGTTAGTTTGGTGATCCAGGATATTTGTGATTGTGATTTTATTTGCTCTAGTAAACATAACTTGGGGAATCTATCAGTCTCCATTTCATTGACTTTGTTATATGATCTAATTTTGGATAGTGCATGAATTGTATACATTCCCAATTCAGCTCTAACTGCTGCAGCAGATGTTCTTAGATCTACACCCAAAATACATCTCAAATGCTGGGACTCTGTTTGTACTAGGACTGTGGTTGAGTATAGACCGCAAACTTCTACTCTGTACAAGAGCATAGGGATAACCTTAGCTTTATATACTTTAATTAATGGAGCTAGGGACCTTGGGTAACTATGATTCTTTAGTTTAAGCAGTAAATTCAAATGAGCTTTTGCTCTAAGTGTACTCCATTGATGATGGCAAGCCCAAGATCCAGTCTTGGAAAAAGTTATTTTTCCAATTTTTTGGAAAAACCTGTTCAATTGGTTCACCGTCTAATTGTACAAACATTACAATAACCCAACTACAAGTTCTGTTACCATTTTGTATGAACCAGTCACCATGATTCATCAGGTATCTGCCATAGCAGGGCTGTCAAACTGGTGGCCCGTGGTCCGGATGCATCACGCTCAGGTCATGCCCACCACAGCTCCGCAAAGGGGAAGAACATCGCAAAACATCCTGTGACCGCAACATGAAGCTGCAAGTTTGATGTGAGTGTGCTATAGGTATAAAGTTAACCATTTTGTTATTGCAGGAACCTAATCCTAATACACAACAATAAAGTGACTTGTCACTCATAGTACTAAATGCAATGTGATTTGTTTGAGTTCAATATATAAATTTAATTGTGTTTTATTCAGTAGTCTAGTATAATATGCGTGGTGGATTCTAGCATTGGGTTGCAGGGGCTCTTTCTCAAGGGGCTAGGAGGCAAATCAGCCTTGGGTCCCTAGTAGGCAGAAAAAGACCCAGTAGAGATCCTCCCTAAAACCTTTACAGGATTTATCTGATAGTTATACAGAGTGTGCTGTAGTCTGGCAAGATTCCTATCTGGGCAAACAGCAATAAAATAAATTACTCTGTGCATCTGACAATATATGAATCCAGCTCTATTCTCACTTTATAACCTTGATGTTTTCGGTCTTTAATCCAGATAAATCTAAATAAGCTTTTATGCTTCTCAAGAATAACTGACCTCTTTTATTTACTCTGGGCTTCACATCGCAATTATATCATGCAAATTTTATGGGCAGTGACATTATATGTGCATCATTAATCAAACACATACCTTCTAATTTTATTTAAATATTTATTGCTACTTGACATAGGAAAGCATTAATTTCATTGAATTAGCATCAATAACAATTTAAAGAAAAATGGTAGCTAGGAAAGTTGACAACACTTCAAGTACAATTTTGCTAAAAATTACTGTGTTTATGATAAATATTAGCAATCACAGAAACATAATATAAATCCTAATAATTATTTCTTTAAAGTTTTTAATGAGAACTCTGAGAAACGGTTCTTACTACTTTTCTGGCTACTTTAGATAGAAGTTTTGCTTTCAGGCTGATTTACATGCATATAGAAGCATGACTGTTCTAGAAAGGCATAGCAAAACTATTACCAAGACAGACATTTTTGTATCATGAAAGAGTAGGAAAGAGTAATTTAATTTATTATAGTTTTATCGGGAATGATGTGTCCCAAGGGCCAACATAATTTACTGAAATTATCTTGACTCGAGAAGAACATTTGTTAGTCTGCTCTAGATTGCAAAAAGCCTTAGAATTTAGCAGTGACAGAGATTTAGAGATTCTCTTCAGAGATACAAAGGGCTAGAAATGTTTATTTATATAAAAATTAAATAAAAATAAAGTGACTGGTGTTATATATAAGGGGAACTGCTGTTCTGGCTTTCCTTAGAGCCAAGGCAGATATATATCATCAAGTATTTACAAATGCATGTGAGCTCAAGTTAACACAAATACATCCATAGCATAGTGTAGATTGAAAGCAGATGGGTGCATGCTCCATTGTTTTTGCTCCTTAAAGAATAGACTTAAAGAATAGGAAAAAAAGTAGCTTTGAAACACTTTGTTTTCCAGAAAGTAAAATAAGTAGATAAATGGACCAAACTTTTTTATGACCTGTATGTTTTTTTTAATATACAGAGAACCTACTAATTTCTGTTGACTTCTGGACCCACAATGACAACATTCTTCTATCTGGCAAATAGTGTGAGATGTTTCATTTTGCAAAAGGGGAAGGTAAAATTAGTCAGCAAGCTGCTATAGCACAAAAATAGGCCTAGATTTTTTGCTGCCTCAGACAAAAAGTATTGTATACTATACAAGTTTAGACGAAGTGTAATCCTTTGAGACAAATAATACAACCAAGTTCCTTCTCTGTACTTGGAGGTGAAAATGCAGCAATAAGAAATTAAGTGGCCACCAAATTGCTTTCAAGTCAAAGTCAGAAAACTGGGGTGGACACATCATTACTAGTCCTTACTTTTATGCTACACCAGCACACATATGAAAATTCCAGAGAAATAAACACTCTGGACAATGTAGAATGTGAGTATAAGGTGTCAATTATATACAATAGGCCCTAAATATCTCCCTCCACTGCAAGCAAAATAAGAGATATTTGAATGCTTTCTATTATACAAGAAGATTTCTATTTAAGAGATTCCAAGATCAAAGTCACTTTTAGAAGAAAAAAACTTTTATTCAATGTTATTTTACCCATTGATCTGCAAGGGAAAATCTACATTAATTTGTAATGGCCTATTCCTGGACAAGACACGTGTGCTATGGAGTCCTTGGAGAAGTATAATGTTCCATATACTGAAATAATGTTTAAAAGTTATATACAAGATGGATGTGCCAAAAATCAACCTTATGGTTTAATCTATTTACAATGCATAACTAGCTTTTTATTTCATGCAGATTCCGTGATGGCCATGTATGATTTGTATTAAGCTATAAATAATTTTCTTTCAATTGTCCTGGAATCTGAAATTTTTCCTTCCCAATGATGGGACTTACATTGATTTTTAGATGAGCTTTTAACCTTAAATGATATATATCTAATCAGTAGCTAATTTTCTCATGACAATGTCTTTCAGACAATTCCCTACAGTTCAGATACTAATAGTGTAATTAGTCTAAAATAAACATATAGTCTAAATGATGCCTCTTGTACTTTTCTTGGCAACAATATAGGTATTTGGGATTTTAGTTTTCAAATTTCCATCCTAGTTTATGACTCTGGTATTTCCTAATGCTGGTATTTTGTAATGCTACTTTAGCCTGTGTAGCTTTTCTAGACCAGTTCGGTCGTTTGTTTGTTCGTTTGTAAGATTTATATGGCTGCCCACTCACTCTTAGTGACTCTGGGTGGCTTACAAACAATAAAAATAAAAGAATACAAAATAATAATGCTCTACTCCTGGTGGCAATGCACAATGAAAGGAGGCACTTTATGGGCTCCATCCCACTCTGGATTCTCCAGGCCCATTCGCAGAACCAGATCTTTAGGTCCTTACAAAAGAGTGTCAAAGTGAGGACTAGTCTAATTTCTGCAGGAATGATTTCCAAAGGGATGGAGCCACCTCAGAGAAGGTTCTTTTGGGTCCTACCAATGGGAACAGCCCAGGGGTGAAATGCTCCCGGTTTGGACCAGATCACCCAATCCAGTAGCGGTGGTTCAGAGAACCAGTAGCAAAAATCCATGCCCCCCCCCCCCCCGCCTAGCTGAGCCGGGCAATCATCAGAGGATTTTTTTTTTACTTTTAAAAGCATTTTTTCTACAACCTCTTCGACCAAAAAAATGCCTTTAAAAGTAAAAAAAAAAGCCTCTGATGATCGCACAGCTTGGCTGGGATCGTCAGAGCCTTTTAAAAGCATTTTTCCAGAACCTCTTTGGCCGAAGACATTGTAGAAAAAATGCTTTTAAAAGCCTCTGACAATCCCAGCTGAGTTGCCTGGTCGTCAGAGGCTTTTAAAGCATCTTTTTTGTGCAACCCTTTAAGGTTGTAGAAAAAATGCTTTTAAAAGTAAAAAAAAAAAAAGTTGGCCATGCCCACCCAGTCACATAACCTCCCATACACACACCAAGCCATGCCCACAGAACTGGTAGTAACAAATTTTACATTTCACCACTGGAACAGCCTTCTTTTGGTTTCCACCAGGTGGCACCAACATTCCTTGTCTCTCCTCTCTAATGTCTCAGGTGGCTGTAACTGGGAAGACACAGTTTCTCAGATAACCCTGGCTGAAACCATTGTACGTCTTGTAATTTCTGGCATTTTAGTTGGCTGTCTCTGTAAATAATTGATTTCTGCAAACTTTGTTATTTCTTCTGATAAGCCTGGTTACCACACTACCCACTATGACAAAAAGCTCTCTAAAGAGAGCTAGTTGTTTGGTTTCCTATCTGTCTGTAAACTTTGGAGATGAATGACAAGTGAAAATCAATAAATGTCAATTTTGCATTTGTGTGTCTGCCAGCTTAAATGTACTTCTCATTTATTTGTTCATTTGTTTGAGGTCAGCCCCAAGCATTTGTGTCACTTTTTATCTGTCTGTGGCAGCTTGTGGTCAACAATGAAGGATTTTGCTAGTGCAATGATCCTATTGACTCTTTTGCAGAATTGAATTTCTCTGAGAAAGAGAAAATGCAAAAAGAAAACAACAGCACAGTTGACCAGTAATGAATGAATATAGATCGAACCTTTTACATCCAACCAGGAGATCTCATTAGCTTAGCCTTATAAGTATGTAAACTCTGCATGCTATATGGGAGGATAGTCTCAAATAATTTAATTGTGATAATCATATGTAAAATATTATCATGGTTCTTTATTAATATGAAAGACATTATTATGTCATTAATAGATACTTGCTAGATGCAATATATATATATATCTAGAAAACTATATTTCCTAAGACCAGACAGAATCTACACAATCAAAATCAGGCAGATTCCTTATACAAATGGAGGCACTGAGATAGTCCTACCACTGGAAGACAGCAGCTACTTCCTGGCCATTGCTTCTGAATTATTATCAAGCTGCAGAGAATATTAACTCTTTTTTTCTAGATTGGATTTGTTCATACTGAGTCTCAACCAGGGTTTATGGAAAATGATCTTGTTTGAGACCAGAATTCATTCCAGTAGGCGATGTGAATGTAAATGCATTGTTCATATGAACCTTTCAGCCTGGATCTTTTAGCATTTACAGCTTTGTTTCTTCAGAGCAGGAAATTTGTTTGGAGTCTGATCCCAAATCCAGATAATATTTTGTTGGTTGGTTAATGTACATATCTAGTTGTTATAAACATACAATATCAGGTATGGTACTACAGTTTTCATACAGTTATAGCACCCAAGTAGTATACAATCTTCTTAACCACATTCTTCACTCCAGGTCCTTAGTCTGTTTGAGTAGGTGGGCAGATCTGAAATGTTAAGATAATAAACAATTGTTTAAAGAATTTATACCAGTGGTGGGTTGCTACCAGTTTGCCCCGGATAGCAGCAGCGGCGGGAGGCTTTGCCCATCTGCCTGGATGCTTCTGCACATGCTCCGAAGCGCCCTGCATGTGAGCGCACACACATCCACGAGCAAACCAGTAACGATGGCATTTGAAACCCACTACTGATATATACCCCAGACCTTATTTTAAAAAACAATGAAATATTCCAAACACCAATTATATTCTTTGTGTTCATGCTCGTGTAACAATATGCATGCAAGTCTGTTTCCCTTCTTTGTTTATATTGTCCTGTTTTGATTATTAGTTTCTGGATTGGCATTCCCATCTCATCGCCAAAATCTGGCCCTCCTCCCTTTACCCCTCCTCTCTCCCTCTCCCCCTCTCTTTACCTCCCGCTCCTTTCTCTCTATCCCGCTCCCTTTCTCTCTCTCTCTCTCTCTCTCATATTATATTGTCATCAAACTTACCAAATGTGACTTTGATAAATGTATCAACACTTGAGTTCTCTTGTTTTAAAGCCACACACTACCTACATTGCTTTATTAGGTAGTCAAAGATACAAGTTGTAGTTCTGAATGTGTAGTATGTATAATGACAATATGAATTTGGAAAACAGCTGTCCAGGAAGCATTGACACTCCAAGTTTTTAACTGCCATATAAATTACTGCAAAAAAATAAAATAAAATAACAATATCTACATTTATGGTTGCCTGGAAATCCCTTACAGTCATTTTGATGTCACAGAAAAATGGTGTGGTTATAATTAAAGGTGGGATTTGAAAGTGTAGGACTTGTATTTTCTGGTATAATGTTTTCTTGTGGGTGAGGGGAATGCTCTTTAGAAGTATTAACTTGCTTTGAAATTATTAGCCCACCTGTTTTGGGAACGAGTGGCATAGGAATATATGTGGAATTAGTAAATGGAACGAAATGGTATAATTTATTCAAATCAATGGGGTTGGGAGCAAAGGGCTGGAAGCCTCTGTAGATTTCAGTAAGGCTAGTTGGATCTTGAAAAATGTTAGCCAGAGTAATCTGGAGGAAAATGTAAAGATATAAATCAAAGGTCAGGGCTGCCATTATGCATTTTCCCCTTCGTTGTATATCACATTAATGATAGTAGCTGAGGAAAATACAACACATACATTACTTTTACTCTGAAATGAATGTTATTGGCTGTGAAGTGGGCAGATAAGCAAGTAAGATGACCATCTGTCCTCATCTTTACAATAGCTGGACAGCAATAAATCAATAGAATACGTCAGTCAGCAAAAGATTGTCTGCATATTGTGGCCTTCTCTAATTCACAAATGATAGCAGGACAAAAGGAAAAATGCTATCTATGTGAAAGAGAAGCTAAGCTTCCCTGAGGAAAATCAAAACTCTCTCACTTGCCCTACCTTTAATTCTTTCCAAATTACTGGTTTCTGGACATTATTGTGATGCCTCTGGATTCCTAACTTGAGCCTGTTGTGAAAATATGACCTATGCTGTTGAGAATAATTCATAAGTACACTTTCTCTAAATATATTTTGAATACTAACAAGCTATTTTAACTTTATTATTAGGAAATAAGTACCAACAGAATTTATTAGTACTATCCCAAACATGCTTTTTCAAAAGGCAACTGGGTTTTCTTGTTTTTTCTTGAAGATATTTTGCTTCTCATTTAAAATTCTTCAGAACTGAGAAGTGAAATGTCTTCATGGAAATTGCAGTTGCCTTTTGAAAAAGCGCCTTTGAGATAACCATGACCTGGATGACTAAAAATCTCCATAGACATGTATTACTATATTAAGCCAGTATGTTATGATATTTGAACATATTTAAAGTGGCTGCATCAAATGGTCTACATACCGATGTGAATGAGTATGCTTCTACTGTGTCTGCTTCTACTGTATTCAAAAATGTATGGAGGATGTCAGCATTCTTAAGACTATAGTTATGCGGACAAATGAAAAACTTTGGATGTCTCAGGAGGTATGTGTGATGTTGAAGGTGAGATCAGGTGATGTGGCAGCACTTATTATGGCAAGAACTGATTTGCAACATGCTATAAAAACAGCAAAGTGGGCCTATAGTCAGAGAGTACTTTTTTCAAGATGCTATGGACCTTAGATACATGTGGCAAGGTATCTGGGTTATTATTGACTATAACACAACTTCCCTGACATGTATGAGTGACATGGATTTTCTAAACTTCATATTAAATATATTTCAAAAGATATATGCCTATATGCCTGGCAATGCAGCAAAATGATAAACCTCAAACCATTTAAAAACAAAATCACTTTTATGTAGCTTTTACTGGCAGGAAGATTCATTGTGAATCCATAATATCTCCAGTGGAACAGCCAGCTTCCTGATGTATAACTTTGACTGGCCCTCAGCCATTTCTGTTGATTTTCTATGAAGTCAATTTGGGGATTATGCAGACTTGGGTACATAGCATTTGCTTTACAAAACATGATCCACAATTTCCAGTGATTTCCATTTTTTATTCTTGTTTTCTTAGGCCTTTATGTAATTAACTAAAAAGCTGTAGGGCAGTGATGGCTAACCTTTTTGCCATTGCGTGCCAAAAGCAGGGGAAGCGGGGGGGGGGGTCGCAAGTGCGGGTGCCCACATCCATAATTCAATGCGCCCCGTCCTCCTGCGCATGCGCACATGACCCCGCCCCCACTTCCCCCTGCTTTTGGCACGCAATGGCACGGTGGGCTCAGTAGGCCCATTTTTCCCCCTCTCCAAGCTCCAGAGGCTTTCTAGGAGCCTGGGGAGGGCAAAAACAGCCTTCCCCATCCCCCCCGGAGGCCTTCCGGAGGCCGGAAACAGCCAGTTTTCCGACTTCTGGTGGGACTGGAAGGCCTGAAAATCAGTTGGCTGGTGCACGCATGCGCGCTGGAGCTGAGCTAGGGCAACACTCGCGTGCCCACCAATATGGCTCTGCGTGCCACCTATGGCACCCGTGCCATAGGTTCGCCATCACGGCTGTAGGGAAAGGGAGTTTGTAAAATCTAAGCTGCAGGGCATTAATTGTGGCTGAGGATTTCTTCTTTTTTTCAACAGTCTTCTTTCTTTTAAGGAATGGTATATCATTGAAATTTTCCTTAAAACTTCCTATCATACTGCAAGGGTATGTGTGTGTGTGTGTGTGAGAGAGAGAGAGAGAGAGAGAGAGAACTCTTTGCCATTTCTGGCACTGGATTATCAAAACAGACTTTTTGTCTGCTATTACTGACAGAAGGCTTCAAAAATGTGTTTATTATTTTAATGCTAGTCACTTCCAATAGCAAATTTGCATTACAATTTGTTATGATGAGTTACCTATAATTTTTCCACTCTTAGACTTAATGTCACTTTATAAAATCAACTTTCAGCAATTTCATATTCAAATGTGAACCAACAAAATTATATTGGAAAAGTGTATCAAAGCTATATGGATAATGCTTATGTATTAAACATATTATATATGAAAGCATAAAAATATTACTCTATTTTCATTGATGTTTTCATTCCAAAGTATTTAGTTAAATTCATATAGGGAGATCTTCAAAAGATACACTTCCCCATAAATTAAGTTCCTTAAATATTGCATTAGATCCCTTGATCCACATCCATTTGTCATTCTTGTAGCTCTAAAAACTAGTGAGTTGCTTGAAAATTACACAGAAATACTCCCTGGAGAAACATTGAAGTAAATCTCTTCAAGGCAGAAAGATGATCCCTCAAATGTGGCCTATGATCTTCCTACCTAATTTCCTTCCCAGGAAGTTCTCTCCATTAAAAGAAGTTTGGAAGAAGAAATTGGACAGTGAAATTTACACAAATGCTAACAAATATATGTGGATTATATTTCTCATAATAGAAAGAGCAGAGGTATCAAACTCAAAGCCCGTGGACTGGATGTGGCTCATAGGGTTCTTAGATCTGGCCCATGGGGCCACCTTGAAAAAAATGAAGGACCAGCCCATGGTGCCTCTGCCAATGAAAATGGAGATTGGGAGGGCTGCATGCAGCCCTCCCAAGCTCTGTTTTTGGCTGCGACGGCCTCCTGCAGCCCTCTGCCAGCAAAAACGGTGCCCAGGTGGCAATCACACACAAAGCGGGTACGCGATGCGAACCGGTGGACTGATTAGAACCCACTACTGGTTCAATTGTACTTGTAAGTTGAAGACTTCCTGTATTCATTGTATTTGGTCTCAGTTAAAGTTGCAGATGTATCAATGAAGACTATCTAGAACTAGGTAAAACAATGTCTACCATTTGCATATCCATTGATCTTTAATTCAGATGCTCCTGCTTTAGCAATATGTTATAATTTTTAGTTCAAAATCTGTGACCTTTCCAGAATAAAACACTGAATACCACTACATTCCCTGTTAATTTTTTAGACGTTAGCACAAAGTGATTTTTCTTAGATACGTTAAAGTAAAGGAAAATGTTCTCCTTCTATATATGTCTTAGTCATTCCCAACTCTAGGGGGCGGTGCTCATATCCATTTCAAAGCCGAAGAGCCAGCGCTCTTTGAAGAGGTCTCCGTGGTCATGTGGCCGGCATGACTAAATGCCAAAAGTGCACGGAATGCTGTTACCTCCCACCAAAAGTGGTCCCTGTTTTTCTACTTCCATTTTTTATGTGCTTTTGAACTGCTAGGTTGGCAGAAGCTGGGATAAGTAATGGGAGCTTATCCTGTTTGCGGCACTAGGGATTCGAACTGCTGAACTGCCAACCTTTCAATCAACAAGATCAGCATCTTAGCCACTGAGCCACCATGTCCCCTTTTAGATTAGATATGTTAGAAGCACACTAAATCATTAACTGTTATAATAGAAATAAATAACAACGAAAAATTAAGCCAAGCCAGAATGACTATCCAGAAAAGGGCAACATATGATGGCAACAGATAATAAACTTCGTGTTATTTATTCATAAATATTATATGGTACTATCAGATAAATGTACAAATAATTATTGGAAGTTTTCTGTTTCTGTCTCTTGCACAGATGCCATTTTATAACTATGACAAATTCATTATTTGTGCATCCATTTTCTATACCTTTTCAAATGTTGTCAATTATCCTTTGCATATAGAAAGAAAAATTCTGCATGCTGCGATGAATGTTCAGTTCATATTCATCTTAATAATTTATAATAACCTTTATTTACTTATTCATAGAGGCAAGGGTTATGGCTTGAGTACCAAAATTTCCTTTAGTTTGTCCAAGAATTTGGGAACATTCAATACCATTTTTTTTCCTTTTACTAACTGGTCCTTGTACCTCTTAAGAAACTGTTTTTAAATTCCCATGTTTCAAAAGAAGTTTGTTAACTAAGTAGGGAATTGTGATCAAGAAATATAAATGCTCAATTCTTTAGGCATACTGAATAAGTTGGCTTTCTAAGATCTTGATCTTGCCTATTTTTCCCCAAGCTTTCTTTGATTTGTTTACATAATTTGGAGGAAACCATGGAACATGGAACACACCCTTCTCTGTCTTGTCTCTAATCCCTAGAAAAGCAGATTTCTATAAAAGTGATTTTAGGAAAGTGTTGGCAGACCTCCCAACTAAACAAAATGCTTACATTTATATCAATGGCCTATTGTTTTCCTGTTGCAGTGGAGACTTTCCAAGTTATTGAATAACATGTGTTTCCTTTAAAAATCAGCTTGAAAAAGACGGGGTTATTTTCTTAATCTTTTTTAGAAATTAGTATATTCAAACTAGAAATTGAGTAATACTTTTATAACTTGATGGCAAACTTAAATAGCAAATAATAAGGGCATTAGTAAGTAAAGAAATTCCTGTTCTTAACTTTTAAATAAAAAGAAAACCAAATTAATGACAATGTAGAACAACCAACTTTAGACATGACAATGAAAATATCAAAGTTAGCTTCTCCTCTTAGAATCAACCATCAACAATAAAGGAAAAAGCAGCCAAGAAATAAACACAGCCTAGCACTTGGAAAATATATTCAAATGCTGTGATGTGTCTGTGTCAGGGGTGAAATGCTCCCGGATTGGACTGGATCGCCCGGTCTGGTAGCAATATTGGCCAGTGGTTTGATGATCCAGTAGCGATGGCAGCGCAAAGCTCCTCCCACCCGCCCGGATGTCATTACTTCCTGGTTTTAACCAGGAAGTAATGTGTCTGTGTGTGCGCATGATGCGCATGTGTGCAAACTGAGTGCACGCGTGGCACATGCACTTCCGAACCGGTAAGGAAGGTAAGTATATTTCATCCCTAGTCTAAATCTGCAAAGATCAGAATTGTCCATGGAACCCATTGTATTTCCCATGACACTCTATGGAAATAAAAGTTGGACTTAAAAGAACCACAGAAAATAAGCCAATGAATCACTGAATAAAACATCCTAGAGTTCTCACAAAATGCACAAATTATTTTATTTTGGACATATTATGCAAAGATCCAACTCTCTGGAAAAAGTTCCAACGTTGGAAAAGATAGAAGGAAATTATTGGGAGGCATATTGGGAGGCATAAGAACAAGTTAGAGTTAGAATGTCTTCAACAACATCTATCTATGGGCTAACTAGAAGTCAAAAGTATTTAATGGCACATAACAAAAAAACAACAAAAATTGTAAAATTAAATGGTATTACAACATAGGAAATATGATGTTTAAAAATACTCATTAAAATATTACCATAAAGAGACTAAATATCAGCATTCCAAAGCATAGTATAATATAAAAACTGTTGTGTTTTAAATAATAATAGCCTTGTTAAAATATTTAACAAGGTTGGGCTGGTTTAATAAAAAGGATATCAAATAAAGCAATAATAGGCTCAATGATGGTAATGAAGAAGACCTTGTATGTGTGCCCTGGTCTGCATCTATATACTAAATTAGCTGGATATCCGTGCTTCGCTACGAAACTATGTGATGCAGCTTGATAATCGACACTTAGAGTTTGAAAATTAATGAGTAGTTAAGATTGGCCTCTCCTCTCTCCTTCTCTCCATTAGGCTAGCCCCATAGACCCTCTCCTCTCTATCCCCTTCTCTCCCTCAGGTTTGCCCCATAGACTCTCTCCACTCCTCTTCTCTCCCTCGGGCTGGCTCCACAAAAGCCTCTTATCTCCTCTTCTCTCCCTCAGTCTTGCCTCACAGAAACATCTCCTATCCTATCCCCTTCTCTCCCTCAGGCTGGCCCCATAGATCATCTCCTATCCCCTTCTCTCCCTCAGGCTGGCCTTATAGATCCTATCCTATCCCCCTTCTTTCCCTCAGCCTGGCCCCATAGATCCTCTCCTCTTCCCTTGTCTCCCTCAGACTGGCCCCATAGATCCTCTCCTCTCCACTTCTCTCCCTCAGGCTTGGCCCCATTGTTCCTCTCCTCTCTCCATCTCTCACTCAGGTTTGGCACCATAGATCCTCTCCTCTTCCCTTGTCTCCCTCAGACTGGCCCCATAGATCCTCTCCTCTTCCCTTCTCTCCCTCAGGCTGGCCCCATAGATCCTCTTCTATCCCACTTCTCTCCCTCAGGCTGGCTTCATACATCCTCTCCTCTCCCCATCTCTCCCTCAGGCTTGGCCCCATGGATGCTCTCCTCTCCCCATCTCTCCCTCAGGCTTGGCACCATAGATCCTCTCCTACGCCCTTCTCTCCCACAGCCTTGCCGCACAGAAACGTCTCCTATCCTATCCCCTTCTCTCCCTCAGGCTTTCTAGCTCCTTCTCTCCATGAGGCTTGCACCACAGAAGCCTGTCCTATGCTATCCCATTCTCTCCAGAGTTATTTTCAAGTTGGGAGGGGGAATATAACGTCTAACTAATTAGCATCAGTGTGTGTTATAATAATATAGGAAATATTAATGCTCTGATGGTCAATTTGAAAAATCCTTTCTTAGTGAGCACCTAAAAGCCAAGAGGAACATACATGGCAAATTTAAAGTTTGTAGGATCTATGGTTATGGAGGAATGTGCCCCAAATCCTGAACCTATGTCTATGATAAGGGAATGAAATCTGGGAAAGTTGTATTACTAGCTGTTGCTGTTTCATGACCTTCATTTCAACTGTCATTTTGTGACAGTTTCTCAGCCAGTCTCTCAATCCCTTCCTCTTTTTCCACTGAGCAGCAGTTAGAGCAACAGTGGTGTGACTCATCTCCCTGGAGGCGGGGGCAGGGGTTGGGTGAGTCTGCCTATTGAGATGAGGTGAACC
Source organism: Ptyas mucosa (assembly GCA_012654045.1). NCBI lineage: Eukaryota > Metazoa > Chordata > Lepidosauria > Squamata > Colubridae > Ptyas > Ptyas mucosa. The sequence continues at coordinate 12,945,935 of WNWU01013639.1, forward strand.
AGTTGCTTTTGTGGTGTGGACACAATAACTTGGTCCTTAACACCAATAAGACCAAGGAGCTTATAGTGGACTATAGAAGCAATAGATTAGACATCCAGCCCTTGGTTATCAATGAAAACCAAGTGGAGCAAAAAATACAATTTTCTCCGCAATTTTTCTTATTGGGTATAGTTAAAGATTTTACATTGGGTGAAACTAAATTGATTTTGTATATGGTGACAGCAGCTAGGTTGTTGATTGCCCAACACTGGAAGAGTGATGTTTTACCGACGGTTGATGAATGGACCCAGAAGATGGCTGGATTTGCAGAAATGGCAAAGGTCTCAGCTTTTTTAAAGGATCAGACGCATGAGAAGTATATACAGGAATGGAAATTATGGATTGAGTATGTACAGAATAAGTATCAGACTAGAAAATATTATATCGCTTTTAGCTGAGATGACTATGTTAATATGTTAGTAAATATAGGAAAAAAGATATGGAAGTTTGAATAACATATATATTGTTTGGGAATATTAATATTGCATATAATGGAAGTCAAGGGGGGGAGGGAAGAGGGAGGAGGGGGAGGGTTAGGGTGGGGATGGGAAGGATTTATATATTCTTTTTATATGTATTCTACATTTGTGGTTGGGGGGGGGGAAAGGGGGAAAAATTTGTATTGTTAAAACTTTTTCAATAAAAAAAAAAAAAAAACCAAGTGGAGCAAGTGGTCAGTTTTAAGTTTCTGGGTGTTACATAAAAGAGGACTTGATCTGGGGCACTCACATTTCAGCACTGGTCAAAAGGGCCCAGCAGAGATTATATTACCTGAGACTTCTCAGGAAACAACTGAATGAAAAACTGCTGGTGACCTTCTACTGCTGCACCATACAGAGAATTTTAACTTACTGCACCTGTGTATGGTTTGCCAATTGCACAGTGGCATATAGGACAGCACTCCAAAGGATTAATGTCATTGCCCAGAGGATCATTGGTTGCCCTCTCCCCTCTTTGGAAGAGCTTTATACTGTAGCTCCCGCTACCTTAAGAAAGTTTAAAACATTCTTAAAGAGCCATCTCATCCTGGGCACCTTTTTTTGAACTATTACCATCAGGCAGACAGTACAGGACAATAAAAACAAGGACAAATAGGCTGAAAAGATGCTTCTATCCCACAGCAGTAACTATATTGAATTCTACTGTATAGTGCAATATTAATGCAAAATCAGGGGTTTTCAATTCAATTGTATAGAATATGAAGGATATGTGCTTTTGTTTTATTTTTTATGAATAATGTATATTGAAGATGGCATTTAATTTCATTGTACGAGATGCAATGACAATAATGTATTTCAGTTTATTTACCTGCCTCCTGGAATGGAAGGGGAAGGGGGAGGGGAAAGGGAAAGGGAAGGGAAGGGAAGATTTCTGATGATCCATGGAAATATTTAAGAAACAATGACCCAACAGGGCATGAGTTGTCTAGTATCTTATGTGCATCTGAAACAAAACTTTGCACCACTTTCTTGCAATGTATTGATCAGGTTTTTTCCTCCAAATATTTCCTCCTTCATTCTCAAAGTTTTCTGTACTCTGCCATTGAGTGGCACTTGTCTAGCAACTGAGTAACATGCCTACTCAGAATAGTCATGATGTTATCCTAGATGTTACCTTTGGATTCTTTTCACTTGGAGAGAAAAGGCTAGTTAGTAAGTGGGACAATTATATTTGGCCTTCTGCTTTCCATTGCCAGAAATAGTCTCTGCAGAAATTCCTTGTAATATCTGCAGCAAAACAGTAAATCCTTTTTTACCTGTCTTTTGAAGAAATGCACCATTTTTGTCCCAGAGTTCTACTTTATCTATTTTTAGTTCTGGGCGCACCTCGTTACGCCCATGTAACACCTCTCCTGCGCAAGCTGCACTGGCTCCCAGTGGTCTTCCGAGTGCAATTCAAGGTGTTGGTTGCCACCTTTAAAGCGCTCCATGGACCGCCTTCTGCCACCAACAGCCTCCCACCAACCAGTTCGCTTCCACAGAGAGGGACTCCTCGGGGTGCCATCAGCCAAGTTATGCTGGCTGGCGACACCCAGGAGGAGAGCCTTCTCTGTCGGAGCCCCTGCCCTTTGGAATGAATTGCCCCCGGATATTTGTAACATCTCTTATCTCTGGGTCTTTCGCTGTGCCCTTAAGACCCTACTGTTCCGACAGGCAGGGCTATCTAATTGAATGATTTTAAATTGGGTTTTAACTTTGGGTTTTAAAATTCGGCCAAAACTATTTAATGAATTTTAATTAATTTTAACTTTGATACTGTATATTTATGTTTTAATTGGCTATACACCGCCCCGGTACATAGCCTTCGGGAGGAGGGCAGTATATAAATAAAATAATAATAATAATAATAATAATAATAATAACAACAACAACAACAACAACAACAACAACTTTGAAAAAGCATTACAATAAAACCTTTGCTGGAATAACAAACTGGCTTTTCGAACATGCTCATATCTTTTTTTATGGGCTTTTTAATTTATATAAACATTAAGTGGCAATTCTTGGCTATTCTTAAAAGATAATCAGGGAGATATTGGATCTTCATTTGGATGGGAGATCACCAATAAGTTCTAGAATCATGGGAAAAACTGGGAAGTTGAATAAAAAAAATAGAGAGTGGTAAAAGGAAAGCCCTTCATGTTATGACCCTAGAATCACAAAGAAATAGAGTGAGCATAGAGTCCCTTGAGTCTTTAACATTCTAACTTGTATGTTTTTTTAAGGGGTTCAATTAAGCATGCTGCCCTGCCTAGATGTAGCCAGGCTCACAATTTATATCAATGTCAGATTTAACAGTTATAACAATAACAGAGTTGGAAGGGACCTTGGAGTCATCTAGTAGGTGGCAGTGTGAAATGCTCCTGTTTAAAAATCCTAACCAATGAAATAGTGCTATTTACTAGGCTCCCATCAAAAGATGATACATCATGATCTTTATTCCCATTGCACTGTTAGTACAATGGAACGATAAAGCCGTGGAATTGTTTTTGGGCAGATGACAGTTTCACTGAAAGGGATGAACTGGGATAGGGAAAACAGTTGCTATTCTCCCTATTGGCTAAAAGTGTCTGAAAATCCAGATTAAGAGATTCCATTTGAATTCTGCTTTGATACGAAAAGTGGATTGTCTTAGAGCCAGGCAAGAACACTAAGCTTTAGAGATACATTCTTACAACAACCCCAAAAGAAATGCATCCACAAGCTCTCCTCATCTTTGATTATGTGAGTGTGTGAGAGATCGCTGGGTTCAGGCAGTAGCCAGATGACCAGAGAATGGAGCTACCGGTAGTTATCCGAAGCTCAATATAACTTCCATCACTCGGTTTTCTCTTGGCATTCCACCAGATACTTCGTTATTACCCACTCCGCTTCCTGGTAACGCGGAGTTCGCAGCGCCAGTATAGAATCGCTGATCGCGACAAGCGATTGGTGTCAGGAGCCGGGAGGGGGGGGGGGGGGAAAGTTAAAACATTCCCCCAAACTGAAATACTCAACGACGATCTTTTCCAGACAGATCTGTCATCTGCCATCGCTTTTTCCAGATTCCCTCGGATGGTGCAGCAGAAACTACGGTAAAACCAGAGGAGGCGTTAGGTAAGTAGCCTTACGAGCAAATTGGGCCCCGGTCCTGCGTGGAAGCTGCATTGCGGCTGGGGAGGGAGAGAGAGCGCGCGAGGCGGTCAGAAAGAAGGTGAAGTAGAGGGGTGGTGAACCTTCGGAGGGGAAACTATGGCGAAATAGAAACCGGGTCGGCTCGTGAGAAGATCTTATGGCGAGCAAGCAACGCGCCCCTGAAAAGAGATGACATAACAGCTACCCCAGCGATCCCCAGTAGCGAGGTAAGTACAGTCTGCCGCACTGCGCGCGCGCGCAACTTCTGCTAAAGGGGAAAAAGGACGGAGGCAAGTCCGGAGCAGGCGGTGATTTTTTTTTCCAGCTGTCGCAATGACGGGGGAGCAGGTGGGCGTGGCTTCAGTTTTGTCACAGTCTCTTGAGGCAGTCTTCCTTCATAAGAGTGCCTTTCGTAAAGATAGTGAAGCGGGGTTGCCGTCCTGTGATCCTTCAGGCCAGGTTTGAGCACTTCTCCAGCGCAGCCAGCTGTGGTAGGTAAGGTTGGCCTGGTCTGAGCATTCAGGGTTCTGTGGAGTGTATGAGCATTGTCCTATTCAATGGGGTTCATTCCGGATTATATTGTGCATAAGATTGCAACCTCAGAGTATTATTCTGAGGAGTGGACTTTATTTTTCAATTCTCACTGATGCGATATATTTCCCCAGGTGAGTGTAAATTAAGCCAGTGCTACTCAACTTTGGCAACTCTTAAAATAGAGAGATTTCAAGTCCCAGAATTCCCTAGATAGCATGTTGGGGGAATTGAAAAATTCTACAGAATTCTATCTCAGAATTTTTCAGCCAGCATTGTGGGAGATGAAATCCATACATTCTTGCCAAGATTGTGAAAATCCTAAAACGGGGTATCCCTGGGTGCAATACAGGTAGTTCTTGACTTCAATCATAATTTTTGAGCCCAAAATTTCTTTTGCTAAACCAGACATTTGTTAAATGAGTTTTGCCCCATTTTATAACCTTTCTTGCCACATTTGTTAAGTAAACCATTGCAGTTGCTAAGTTAATAATAGGTTTTTAAGTGAATCTGGCTTCCCCATTGTCAGAAGGTTGCAAAAAGATAATAAATAGATGCCAATTGCCAAGCTGGCATCTTGTCTGAATTTTGATCATGGGACCATGGGAATGCTGCCAGTGTGGAAAAACAGCCATAAATTAATTTTTGCCCAATGTCATTGTAATTTCCAATAGTCACCAAACAATTTTTTGTAAGTTAAGCACTATCTGTACTCCTCTTGCTTTTTGTTTATGGCAATGGAAGCTAGAGCCAAAGCAAAAATACTGTACTCAGATTCATTGTGTCTAATATCCTCCTGAAATTTTGGCTATAACTGTCAGGCAATCATTGGTCAAACATTTTGGAAACTAAGATGAGATTTGTGATTGGTACCAAGTTGTTCTTTGTTGCTAAAAGCTGGGTCTTTTGGAGGTAGGACAGTGTAATTTTGGGGTGATAGTCTAGCTGTGTGTGTGTATATATATAAATGTAGGTGCGGAAAAAAAACCTGTTCAATTCTAATTCCAGCAAAAGTATATTTTCAGGTTACTGGAATTTATTTTCAGATAATGAATATTTGCTTTATTCATATTTTATAGGGCTGCTCAGGATTTTGGATTTGATCTCCAGAAGATAATTTTGGAGTGTGCTGGAACTAGCAAGGTGGGTGGCATATAAATTAAACAAACAAAATTGAGTTTGGCTTGGTCTGCAACATTAACACGTCTGCAAATTTGCTTTGAATTGCATGACAGTCCTGGAAAATGTTTGAGAAAAAGGTGCTTTTTTTCAGGTTGACATGATGCACTTTTTTTTGATGTTCACAAAGAACATGATTTTTTTTCTTGGCTTCCCAGTAAACTTGGAAAAAGTATTTCTGCTGTTTTAAGGAATTTACTAACTAATGTTAATTATTGTTTAAAGCCATGGAAGCTTTAAACAATGTTTAAAAATGCTGCTACTTTAAGAATAGCAGAAAGTTGTGCTCATTTAACATCCAAAGCACTTCTTTTGCATTATTTCCAAAGTTGTACAGTAAAAAAGAATATCTAAAGTATGTTAGAGATATGGTTCTAACATGAATTGTATTTTTTTTAATTGTATTTTTTTAAAAAATCCAAAAGTCTTTCAGGTGTAATAAATTCTGGCTGGCTTTACTAATATGAATCATTTTACATCTGCTGTGTAAGCATCTCTTGTCATTCTACCTCCTCTAAAATGAGCTTCAGACCCATTTATCAACAAAAGACAAGAACGCTACAAGTCAGTGCTGAATCATTCAAGCTGTTACAGTTAATCCTAACTTATATTTTATTATATGGTCTAGAGTTTCAAATCAGCCTTATGATGATCTATAATGTCCTAAACAAGAAGGTATACTTTTGATGTTTTTGGTTTAGCTATTCCTATTACCAAAAAATATTTGAGGAAATGTTTGAACTAGCCTATAGCTTGTTTATAGTAAGCTAGTATTTTTTTAAAAAAATTCTGGTTTATGATGTATAAGAAAACAGTCGCTATGTTGAAAATATTTTTCTTTCTTGCTGTTTTTATGTGGTCTACAAATTAGTAAATTGGATCATTTCTATCAATTACACAGGTTGAAGTGAAAAGGCTGAGTAACAGATATAAGATTTGATATTGTTTACTTATATACTTGGCTAATGGAATAGCTTTTATTAGTGTTGCTAAAGAAGAACATTATTGCTTTGAATTAAATAAATGGTTCTTATGCATTATGCTGCAAGTGATAATTCAGTGTGGGCTATTATCACATTTTTTAACATCTCTATTGCATCTATATGGAATGGGATTTCATACTTCAAATTGCTGCATATTATGAAATTTCAAGTTATTTTTTATATTTGGTTGTCACTGTTTAACAAATAGCCATCGGTATTGTTGGAAGAAAAATCCAGTACAGTTCCAAGCCGGGAGAAATTCGCTGGAAATAAAATGGAGGCAGGCTGCAGGAAAGGAAGTCTCTGTTTATTTGGTAGTCAGAAACTAGACACAGCAGCATGTTTCTGGGGTGGCTGACAAACGGGTTGAGAGTAGGTGGGCTTTTATACATTCTTTAGGGCTGTGATTAAGATGCCTGTTCCTGTGCAAGAATATGCCTTCAATATTTTAATGGCTGTTACCAGATTCCTGTGGGGTCATGTGGGGGTCATGGCTGGCTCTACAGGCAAAAGGAGAAATGCAAATCCTAGGTGTTTATTTGAGCCAATCTTGTCAACTTTGGCTCCTTGCCTATTTTATTGCTTATTTGGAGTTTCTTAGCTTATTTGAACTGAATCCATTGGTCAGCAGTATTGAAATTTGGCCAAGAATCACTTTGGGCCGAAATATACTGGTGGTTTGCCATCTCTATCTAGAGGGAGACTGATACAGAACTATTTCCATTAGAGTTTTGGCAATTTGAGAAGATAAATCCTAATGCTGTGATTATTGGAGCTGATGAATTACTGTGCTCCAGTGTTTATTTGTGATTGGTAGCCATATTGGAAGAATAGGACTGTTCTGAGCAGAAAGAATTTTGCAATGGTACTAAAGAAGAGAAAACAGTGATGCCTCTAGCCCTGTTTTGGAATAGGGAGACTTAGCTGTCAACATCCAAACAATAGCAATAGCAAGCAACAGCTAGAATACTGTTTCGTTGACTTTAAGATCAGTGGCGATGGCCATTCCAATCAATGACCAAATAACTGATTCTATACCAAAAACAGCTGAGGTACCTTTCCTCAGGAGATTTAGCATAATTTGCTATGGATTAAATAGAGACCACATTTTTCCTCACAATATACATGATTGTCAGATACTAGTGCAATGGGTTTGTGTTATACATAATTACTGCTTGTAAATTATCATTATTGATAAGTAATTCTTGCTTCTCTTTTCATCATACCTTCCATTCCCTTTGCTCTCTGTGTTGTACTCTATACATTTGATGAAGCAGATTGGGATTACAGAAATTTATGTGATAATACATTTGTTAAGATATCAGAAGATTCTGAATTTGAACTACTGTATCTCGCATCATGTATTAGCATAATGGTAATAGCCATCATGCCCTTTCTCTATTTGGAAATATGTCATGGTTAATTAGCATTTGCTGAGTTAATTTTTAGCCAATAAGATATTGTTTCTTTATAGAAAAAAAAAATCTCCTTAAGGGAGAACAATTATAGATATTAACAGCTTCATCACAATTAAACATTCTTTTTCTTAAGCTAGCTGGATCCAAGGGGACAAAAGTTTATTTAAATCAGAAGAATAGAGATAAGGGACATTAATAGTTCGATCAAAATTAAATGCCCATTTTCTTAAGCTAGCTGCATCCAGTGTGATGAAAGCTTATTTACATCAGAAGAGTAGTGAGGAAGGATTAAATTTATGTTTTAGCTTTTAAAATAATTGTCATTTCACATTAAGTTCTTAGGAGGGAGAACACAAATATGTAGTTGTCTCTAATTAAATATATTTTGTTCTGCTTTACTTCTATGTATTCTGTGACTTTTGCTGAGGTCGATGCAAAGTCTAATTTATCACACAGATTAGTATTGATCAAAGTAAACCTAAGATCGATATTGGATTTTGAGGGTCAGTAAATTTGTAAATAGGATGAAATATGGAAGGCAATGTATCTATCAGATACAATTTTTTTTAAAAAAAAGAAACAGTAATTGTATGTGTGAAGAAGAAAACATTTAACTAATTAAAGATGTGATGCTCCTAATTAAAGATGTCATGCTATTACATAAACAGCTAAACATTTAAATGGTTTAATGAATTTGCTACACTGCATTGCTGGACTACTTGAAAAGGGTTACTTCAGTAACTTCTGGACTGTGTGAAAGAATGCTACATCAATGCATATAGGTAAATTAATTTTGTTGAACAAGTCAGATTTATTCATCTGATTAAGGTAAGATGGGTGGGTGTGCTTCTTATACTAAACAGAAACAAATCATGTTATGTTTTTAGGATTATATGTAAATTAGGCCATAGGTGGTCTGGACAGCTGCCCACTGCTCTGTATATCATTTTGATGATGTACAAATGAGGATATCATTTGAATTATGCGGTTGCATTTGAAAGTGAACATTTCTGCACTAGTTTAGGAATGAGGATCCAATGCAACAAAGTGCCATTATCCCTTGGCAACCAGAATTCTGCAGTTGCTTGTAATTGCGTAAAATGTATTGAATAAAAGACCTTATTAACTGGCAACATTCAAAAAAAATTATAGTAGGATTCCTTCTCCCATAGCTTCCTATAGAAATCAGAATATGTTCTATTATTATATACAACCTAATTTCTTATTAAATTCAGTAATGTTTCAAAAACAGTGCTTTATTCAGAATTGAAAGCTGATTTTGGAAAAAAATAACTTGCCTAAAATGAAAAGTTGCAAATATTTCTTTTTCTAATAATTATTTATTATATTGTCACCACATATGGAACTAGCTATATAATCATAATATAGTGATTAAAGAGTTGGACTTGGGAGATTTGGGTTCAGGTCATTGCTAAAATACAGAACTTACAGGGTAAGCATGGACCAATCACTTTCTTAGCCAACTAGGTTGTGGGGATGACATTTCTGAGAACTTTCAAAGGAAAAACTTTTGCCATCATCCACTTTATAAACTGCAAGAGAAAGAAAACAAATCTTTTTCCTGAGAGTGCTTCTAGGATAACATTCTCAACCAGAGCACTCCAGAAATATTGGGACTTCAATTTCAAGGATTTTTACCTAGATTGTGAGAAGCTATAGTAGAATGAAGTTCTTGTCTTAAATATCAGAAGAAATTAGATGTGTGGGAAGAGTGTGTCATTACAATGCTTCTTCCCATTTTTATAAAGCACATCCTAGGACAGATTGTCTGTTCGTGTGTGTGTGTGTGTGTGTGTGTGTGTGAGAGAGAGAGAGAGAGAGAGAGAGAGAGAGAGAGAGAATATATGTGTGTGTATGTGTGTGTGTGTATTAAATACATTTATTTTGCAAATGTTCATGATCTTTTAGAACTTTTGTTAAGATAAAAGACTGGAAATAAGCAATATGATCATTAGAAAGGGCAAAGTAGTCATGCCACTCATACTATTATATGCCTATGTTTGTGCTGGTGATAGTCTCAGATGGATCATTTCAAGAAGAGGTAAATGGCAACCTTGAATTCAAGGGTTATTTATTTCTTTAGGTGATTCTAGGACAGAGGTCTTCACCTTTGTAGTCTGGAGCTAATAGGTTCCTTTTTGTTGAAATCAAGGCACCTGGCTAAAATAACAAACAAACAAACAAACAAAAAACCCTAACTCTACTTTCTATAGGAACATAAGGAATTACCCTATCTTAAAATCAGATCTCTGGTTCATCCAGTTGAGCTCCGCTGGCTTTAACCAACAGGTGCTGTTTTGTTCATCATATTTCTTTTTTTCTTGGAGATGCCAGGAATCCAACCTCATATAAAATAGATCCTTAACACTGAGTTTCCAGTTTTATTTTTCTTCCTTGATGGGATAAGTTATAAATTTTAGAAAGTTGCAGATGACATACTGTTTCAGTTCCTTGCTTCCTTTGCCATTCTTCAGTAAGGATTCAGTACTACAGGTATATACACTTATCTGAAAATATTCAAATGGGACATTCGAATAGATGTACATAGGGTTCTGCTTTAAGGCTACAATCAGGGATACACATGCTTGGACGAAGTTCCTTTAAACTCTGTGCAAATAGATACTGAATAAAGATGCATAGTATTTGGCTATATTAATCTGACTTGTGAACAAACCATTGTCACCAGAATCACATTTAATGGTATGCCAAGATTGCTGCTTCAAGCTGCCACAGTTCCCATAGGGAAGAAAAAGGGTCACATTTTATTTGCATTTAAATGAAGCATGAATACAATTAAATTTTGCCTGAGGGCCATTAATACTGGAAGTGTCCTAGAAACAAAACAAAATAAAGATATACCAGCCAGATTGTCACATTGTGACCATTTTAACAATATTTCTACCCTGTGTATGTACTGCTGACAGACAACTCTTGTAGTAAAGACCAAACAGCAAACAATTCTTGTAGTAAAGATTAAAATCAAGTCATCAACATCTGTTTTTTTAGCAGAATGTGACCATAAGATGATATTTTTCCGATCCCCCCCCAACTTTATGTGATTACCAAAATAGTTGAGCCTACTGTAGTTGCACCTTGTCCACCTGTCTCCCTGGCAGAAAAGTTGAAACTACAATTTTCAGAAATCCTTGATAGATATTAGCTATCTTTGTGCAATGGTATGTGGGAATGATGCTGAAAGACAGGAGGAAAGTAATGGTCAGATAAGTGTCAGCTGAATTTGCAGAAGAAAGGAGGATGTGACAAATCTGAAGGGACCCTTCCCAGTTTCTTGGATTTAGAGATCTTAGTTGGAGATTTTATCAAGGAGATTAGCAAATTAAATTCCTTCTCACTTTCATTGTCTCAAGGATGCATATATTTTCTCATAATTACTATTTTCACATTAAGAAAGAATGTATTTTATTTCCTTAGTATATTCACATGAACTAGGATTATTAGTTTCATAGTTCTCTTCACCCAGGCTAAAAGTTTTAAACCTACTTTTTAGTATTAGAAGGGACTGATTTATGTGTTTCCATATTTGGTTGAAAAAGTAGCAGAAAAAGGCTAATGCATCATACATGCATCATTGTACATCAATTGTGGTTTGCCGCTGTCCATGTTCATGCAAACCCTTTAAAATTGTTTATGGTTATTAAATATGGAAAATAAATATAGTCTTTCAGCATGTAATTTGTTTCCAGTGTTGCCCTTAAAGCTAGAAACCCTGTTCATCCTACATTTGACAAATTACTGCTGCAATATTAGATGATACACTCATCTTAAGATAAACACATTGGTATTTTTGTCTATGTATGTTGAATGTTCTTGCTTTTGGAGTATGTTCCTAAACACAATAAAATTTCCCATTTCCCAAATTATCTTTAAAAAGACTATTTAGACATTTAGATTGTAGAAATTTATGGCAGGTCATAGATTCAGGAAATAATTGAAGGAATTTTAAAACAAAGATACACAGGATCTGATTTTTATATATTGTTTACTGCTGATGCTACTGGGCTAGCAGTATTATTACTATAGTGCAAAAATATCAAAACTAGATGTTAAGATCTTATGAGTAGAGCATTTTGTTTCGCTGAGTAGATTGGGATGCATTAATAACTTATTACTTATACTAGAATTCCCACTATCCCAACTGGTATCATTGTAACATAATATATCTATAGGATAGTGAGTTGAGGAAATGTCACTAAATAAATTCTTTATTTACTTATTTTCTTTTAGTCCAAAATAAATAGTCTCAGTATGCTATCATAGTATTAGTTTAATACAAGCAGAGCTCGAATTACGACCACAGTTGAGCCCAAAATTTATGTTGCTAATGAGCCATTTATTAAGTTAATTTTGCCCCAGTTGTTAAATGAATCATTGCAGTGGTTAAGTTAGTAACACAGTTGTTAAATGAAACTGGCTTCCCCATTGACTTTGCTTGGCTGAAAGTTGCAAAAGGAAATCACATGACCCCAGGACACTGCAACCATCATAAATATGAGTCAATTGTCAACCTCTGAATTTTGATCATGTTACCATTGGGATGCTGCAACCATTGTAAGTGTGAAAAATGGTCATAAGTCACCTTTTTCAGTGCCGTTGTAACTTTGAATGATTACTAAATGAACTGTTGTAAGTTGAAGACTATCTGTACACAATTCAGTTGCAATAATGTTTGTGAAAATAAAACAAGAACATGGAATGTATTACAAAACCAGCAGCTTACTAATTGAGTACTAGGTAATTCAGGTTTGCAGAAAATTGATAGCAGGAATGCAAAACAGGAACATGGTTGTTCAAAGTCAACTGGAAATTCATATAAAACATTTGTTATTCTGGTGTATAGTTTCACTCTGCAGCCTCAGGAACTGATATTGCACTCATACCGCTTGTATTCATACTGAAAAAGATTCAGGTAGAATTGGTGCACCTGGGTCTGGTAACATAATTCTGCACCTATTATTCTCCACAGATTAATATCTGTGGTATGAAGGGCCATCCAAGACCATTTGGCAACAACTGTGGCATATGGAAAATTATTGATATGGAATGTAAAAAGAGCCAGTTTGGTCTAGTGGTGAAGGCATTAGGCTGGAAACCAGGAGACGGGGAGTTCTAGTCCTGCCTTAGGCCTGTTGGGTGACTTTGGTCCATTCCCTCTTTCTCGCTGAGCCCTACTCACCATACAAAGTTGTTGTTCTGGGGAAAATAAGAGGAGGAAGGTGTATTAGGCATGTTCACTACCTTGAGTTATTTATAAAAATAATAAGGGTAGGATAAAATACCTTTAAAAATATTGTACAAAATAAACATAAAATGAAACAAAAGGCAAATTTATGCAACTGTGAACATAAGATAAAGAGAAAGTATATCATAGATCTTATAAAAGGTAATCAGATCTTATGGAAGAGAGTTGATGAATATATGCAAGTAACGAAAGGACTAAAGTACATATGAGAAAGTGTGACCCAATGTTATCCAGACTGTTGCTGATGTGAACAAAAGTAGGAATAATGTGATTAGAGTTTACTCAGTGCAATACTTGATAATGATAGAGAAATCAATAATGAGTTTTATATGTGAAATCCTGCAACTATGCTTGACAGTTGGAACAATATTCTTATTGTTCCTCTAATAAAGATGAGAGTAGCAAAAAACACACACAAAAACTACAGAGAGATTAGTTTGTTAAGTTTGACGAGGAATCTATTTGGCAGAATTTGGACTGTCGAGCAAAAGTGAAATGAACTTGATATGAGAGTAAAAAGGAGCAGAATTTGGAAAGTGTAAGAGTGTGTGTGTGTGTGTGTGTGTGTGTGTGTGTGTGTTTACCAGATAGAAGGTGTACAGGTGAGATTTTTTATTTTTCAGCAGGTATTTGATAAATGTGAGAACGTTTATTGTATCTTTTTTATTTAGATGTGGAGAAAAATCCACTTAAATTAGGAACCAAAGTATTTGAAGATAGATGCAACCAAGTACCTTTTATGAGCATGCACAGCTGCAGAGATCTCTAAACTCCTTAGTCATGGAACATAGAAGAACCTCAAATCCACATTATAAGGTTTCACATTATACAGTCTCTGAAATGATATGTAAGACATACAAAGGCAATATAAATTACAACATGACCTTTAAAATCAGAATGTAGCATCTGATAAGAACCAGCCAGACTTTCTATCAGCTGCCCCACTGTCTTGAAATTCAATGTTTCTAAGGAGACTTCATGCCTATTCTAGTACCTTCGGACGTAAACAATGTCCTTTCACCTGAAGGAAAAGACAATCACCTGTTTCTGTTATCTTCTTCCCCAACAGGGTCATCAGGAAGTTTCAGCTTGCTTCTTTCTCTTCTATGCAATTCAATATCCCTCACAGCAATCCTGTTTGTAAAGATCTATATATTATTTGTTGCTAATCTAGAGGAAGGGTATAATAAAGTGAGGCATTTAACTGAAGGAATGCTTTACACAACTATGGAATTGGTTGCTGAATGCTATGGATACTATATGATAGATGTGAAGAAAAATTGGAACCCCCCCCTCCCCCAAAATAATTAGAATGATAGTCGAGACCTTAGCCTGACTGGGCAACCTTGCTGGACTAGAAGATATCTAAAGACAAGGGTTAGATTGAGTGGAATTATCGCCGGGGAAAATAAAGCAGTGTGAGCAAAAAAGAAATCTCTGAGCTGGAAATATAGATTTAACTCTCTGAGAAAGAGATGGTGTGAATAGCTGATTGGATTTGGACAGAATCCCAGATAAATCCTAGGATCTTCACAAAATGTAGTATATGCTTAAGTGTTATAATACACTTAGTCTTTGCTAACAGAAAAGGAATCTTTAAATAAAAAAATTGGCTGTGTGTGTGAGAGTAGAAATAAAGATAGAAATATTATACACATATATACTAACATAGTGTGTGTGAGAGAGAGATGGGGGGGGGATGCCATTCTTTTTTTAACATTTGGTTAAAAGCTATGTTTCCTTGATCTATGTTTGTTTATTGTGAACTGTTGCATTGAAGTCCATATACCTAAACTTGCAGTTGCAAATCAAACAGCAACAGGATAAAAGAAGTAATGGGACAAAGGCAATTCAGATGGGGTTATTTTTAATTTTGTACTTCTTGTTCAATTCAGCCGTACCTCTAATAGGTTTTGGTATTGTGAACAGACCTGTAATTTAATTTTCATTTATTCAGAAAGCCATTCTGCTGGTAAATTATGTTTGGAGTAGAGGTGGGAGTTTGAGACATCATTGTACTGTGAATTGATATAGAAACCGCTCTAAGAACTCATTTTAAGTTGATGGATGAAGCAAACCCCATACTGCAGACAGCCATGTTATTACATGGCTGCGTTGCCAAGAAACATAGCTGCAATGCAAATGTTCCCATTACGAAAGGAATTAGTACTCCTTAAGGTTACCACTGGCAATTAGAACAGGCAAACAAGAAAAATGCAAAATGTTCAGGTTAGCCTGATGTTCCTTGGTTTCAAAAGTGATCTTGCAGCATATTCTAAACTCTTTCTGTAAGAAGGGAAAATATGTAGACATTAAAATTAGCACATGCTTAAGTTTTACGGACACATTCATCAAGGGCATATGACAAAACAGAACAAGTGCAATTTATTGGATAATTATCTTCTTTTGCTATGCAGCTTGCTGGCTTCAGCTCTGCTCTTTTACGGCTGTTCCCATTATCTGGACTAGTAAGTTATCTGTACTATAAATTATTAAAATGTGAATGTTGCCCTGCTGAAACATGCTATATATGCTATGGTACTCAATCAATTCTTGCAATAAGTCTTTTTTTTTATTGCTATCTTTGTTATGAGTCTATTAAAGACTGCCCTTAGGCTTAAATCCTGCTTACTTTCCTTTCACAAATATTCCAGTGAAATATGACATCATTAGTTAGGTAATTAACAAGATACCACCAGATAATATTTTATGATTGAAAAAAATCTTATGATTTAGCTGTGGATGAGACTATTTTATATAATTTTTCTATTTCTTTAAGAAGTACAACCGGTAGATAAATTGTTGTCTAAGTTAACATATATGTACAAACATACCCTTAACCATAAATTTTTTTTAAAAAAAGTAAAACTCTTATTAAAATGAATCTTAAGCCTCTATACTTTCTTTCAAAACACTCTCTTCTGAATCATTATGAGAAGATTATTTGGAGATACTGTATTTTAATTTCTGTGTTCATTCATAAAATCTATAGCATTACTTGTTACAAGAAACCAAACATAACAAGACACAGATATAACAAAATTGCATGCATTTATATCCAAAATATGTGTATCCATTGCAGGGATTTTGTGTGTTTTTCTAATATTGAAATTGATGAGAAGTTTATCCTTGGATTATTTTTATGATTTATTTCATTGAAAATGCCTTCTTAAATTCTTTTGATATTAAGATTTGCTAAGCAAAAAGAAATAGTATGACTGCTTCAGATCTGATCGTTCAGATTAGAGATAGTAATATTAAACAGTACATTCCTGTGCTTGTTCATTTGACATAAGTTCTGTTATCTTCAGTGGAGTTTATTGAATAATATGTATAAGACTGCAGAATAACATTGTTAATGTTAGGATAGACATATACTTCATTCCAAAATCTAGTACAAACATTACATAAATAAAAATTACTTTCTAAACACTTCACTTCCAGATTCTGTTGATCTTTGAATAATAGTCAGGATTTGCTAATAAAGTCTTGGCTGTCTTTCTAAAAATAATTTTGTATTATACTTGTTTGTTGGTTTGGGAAATGATATGAAGACAGTAAGCTTAATATTATCCCATTGTGACAATCAGTATAGTTTCTTGATTTATGACAAGCAAGCCAATGTAATATTTTCTATTTATACACAGATTTAAGTTGTAAGCCTTTGTTCCAAGTGACTGAAGTTTGTAATCTAAGGCTTTGAAGGTATGTTTATTTTGGGGTGTTTTCAGATAGTGAGAACCAGATGTGGAATTTGTAGTCCCAGGCATACAGAAGATGTCTTATTGGTAAAGCTGAATTAACATACAAAATAATGCAGCAAGATTTTTAAAGATTTCATGATGTAGCTGGTTCACAGAAAATGAAGCTTTTAGAAACTGCCAAACTTAAAATAGATTTAAATAGAAGTTCATCCTTCAAGTAAAATGCCTGAAAGTTATTTGAGGCTCCTAACATACAGCATCGGTATAATTATGGAAGGAGAACTTTGACATCCATAATAATTTCACATCAATTGAGAACAGAGAACATTTCCCACTCCCTGTTATGGAGATTATCAAGGAATGCTGGCATAAACCTATATTGTGGTATGGCTTTTGGTTTGAGGCTCAAAATGTGTTTTAGGTGCTTAATCAGGAAACTGATCATTAGCTGAACTATTCAATCGAAAAATAGCTTTAGCATATTTTGAATCCTCATGTGCATTGATAAGAAGAAATTTATTTTTAAATATATTTTTATGAAAGATCCAATATTTTTATTTTTAAATAATATTCTGCTGGCCTGTTCATGAATAAGGTATCAGACCTTTGTCTAGAGCAGAGGTGTGACTCGATTTCATTGAGAGTCACATCAGGATTTCATTGAGAGTCGCATCAGGGTTGTGTTTAACCTTGGGGGGCCAGGGTAGGCGTGGCCAGGGTGGACGTGACCAGCTCGACGACATTGTGTCAGTGGTACCTGTGGTGGCCCGAGTGCTCTGCCAGCAAAAACGGGCTCCCAAGCTCTGTTTCGGCTGTGACAGCCTCCTGCAACCCTCTGCCAGCAAAAATGGAGCTTGGGAGTGCCACCTGCAGCCGTCGCAAGCTCCATTTTCAGCTGTGATGACTTCCTGCAACCCTCTGCCAGTGAAAACAGAGCTCGGGAAGTCTGCCTGAAGTCCTCTTGGGTTCCATTTTTGTTGGCAGAGGCACTGCAGGCTGGTCTTTCACTGTTTTCAGGGTTGCCCCACTGACCAGCTCTAAGCACCCTGCAGGCTGACTCTTGCTCCTGGGCCTTGACTTTAACACCCCTGGTCTAGGGTATGAAATAAACTGATTTAGTTATCACATTTACATGTTGTCTCAGTCATCAAAATAATTTTGGCTGGCTAGACAATTAAATAATATTAAATATTGGTGTGATCTTAATCTTTAAATCTAAAAAAAACCCCTCCAGGCCCCAGATTTTGGAAAAAATAAATTTAAAAATAGCAGTACTTGGAATAATATTGTTTGGACTTAGAAGCCAAGCAGAGGTGGTTCTGTATCATATTGGAATACATAGCAATAGCACTTAGACTTACAGTAGTGGCCAAAATTGTGGAAACCTTTTGGGGAAAGTGTATTTTTGAACTTTAATGGCTAATAACACCACTTTGTTTTGGAGTAGTACCATAAAACTATATATCGATGGAAAGAGAATTTAATCAAGAATGTAATGCAACAAAGTTTGTTCAATTGTCTCTATTCTATGAAAAGTTATAGCCAAAAAACCAGAAAAAGGAAGCATAACTTGCTTAGGTTGATATCAGGAAGCTTTCCTTCATCTGATTGTAGCCAATCAGTGTTTAGATGAGTGTTTAGAGAGCCAATCAGGTGTCATCTTGTTTTGGCAATGAGCCAATCACATCACAATATCAATCAGTTATTGATGTCATGTATTGAAGCTGAGAGGAAGACATTTGCCAGTGTGTTATGTGATCGCTATCAAGTTGGTTAGGTTTTTTGTGTTCTTAGTGAGCTTGTAAAACATAATAAAATTAAAGTAATGGTGCAAAGAGTTGACTGATCACCCAGAAAGCAATGTAAAATAGTAATATTAAGTGAACAAGGCTACATTATAAAGAAATTAGAAGAAAAATTGGTGGAAACTTAACCAAAGATGGCATTTCTAAGTTTTTGAAGAGGTATAAGGAGACTCCGTCACTACAAAATCACACTAGTAAAGGCAGGAAAAGGTGTACAACAGCAAGTGATCATAGAAGAATTAAGAGACTGTGCCTATGTGACATAAGAAAATCATCTGGGTGTGTATAAGATGAAATGGCGCAATGCAATGTGACTGTTCAGCACAGACTGCAGAAATTTGGCCTAAAATCTAGAATTCAACCAAAAAAAAGCCACTTTTATCTCTCAAACAAAGGTTGAAAAGCATTACATTCTTGATTAAATTATCTTTCCATTGATATATAATATTATGGTACTACTCCAAAAAAGTTATTAGCCATCAAACCTCAAAATTACACGTTTCCACAATTTTGGCCACTACTGTATATACTGCTTTTCAGTGCTTTACAGACCTAAGTGGTTTACAGAGTCAGCATATTGCCCCCAACAATCTGGGTCCTCAGATAAAAGACTGGGGATGGATAATACCTGGACGGTAGAGTGCCAATTCAAAAAACATTCCAGAAGAAAGGAAGGGCAAACCATTTCCAACTTGGATATACCGTGTTTCCCTGAAAATAAGACCCTGTCTTATATTTTTTTGAACCCTGAAATAAGGGCTTGGCCTTATTATCAGGGGGGATCTTATTATTTTGGGAGTGCAGGAGACAGCAAATGTGGCCACCTCATGGCTTCTGCTGTCCGGCAGCCCCAGATGCCCAAAGCCTGAGCCCGCCTGGCTTCCTTTTCCATAGCACCCGGCTCTTTATTGAGGGGAGTGGCATGTGGGGCGGGGGAGAAGCAAGATGCATCTTGCCATCTCTTCTCCCCCCCACCTTGCCAGGGACCAGGGAGACACGAGACACGAGATGCGTGTCTTACTTCCTTGTAGCCCCGTTGCATGTCTTGCCGTTGTCTGCAGGTAAACACATTGTAGGATAAAACCAAACTTCTTGCGAGTTTGAGAAGTTTGATTGAATTTGCGAAGTTTCTTTTACCCTACAATGTGTTTGCCTGCAGACAATGGCAAGACACGCAACGGAGCTACAAGGCAGGTAAGACACATTTCACATCTCCCCAGCCCCACCCGTCCCCACTTGCCATTTCCAATTGCATCCAATTGGGGCAGGGACAGGAAGCCCTGCCATGCCTGGTGAGAGGGGAAGAAGAAATGGCAAGAAGAGAGCCCTGTCTCGCTCCATGCCTCTTGCTTCTCCCCCACCCCCTTCAATAAAGAACCAGGCACTCTGGAAAAGGGAGCGAGGCGGGCACGGGCTTTGGGCATCTGGGGCTGCTGGGAGTCGCCTGGCAGAGAGGTAGGAGCAGGGCGGAAGTTTGCAAGGGATCACTTCCCTTTTACCTTCTCTCCCCAAAGCGCTCCTCGGGCGCAGCCACTTCTGCAGCAGGAGACTCGCGCCTCATGCCAAAGCAGCAGCTATTGTGGATAGCAGCAGCTATCCACAATTTATTAACCCTTATTTATTTATTTATTTTTTTAATTTGATTTATATGTCGCCCTTCTCCGGAGACTCAGGGCAGCTTACAGTGCGTTAAGCAATTTCAGCTACAGTACCCTTTGGAAGGCCTCCACAAGGCACATGGGGTGCATTGCTTTGCCTCCTGCTGCAGAAGTGGCTGCAATCCATGGCAAAAATGGCCACCCTGACTGGAGGGCTTATTTTCGGGGAAGGGTGTATATTTACGCCCATCCCAAAAATCAGGCTTGGCCTTATTTTCGGGACATGTCCTATTTTCTGGGAAACACGGTAGTCATCAATAGCTGTGGGCATTTCTATCCATGCAATGTTGTAGACAGAACTGGACAAAGTTGTGGGCATGTCTATCCACCCAAGATGTCTGTGGATATCTTTATGTATAAATACTTTTAATGCATTCATAGTAGCAACATGAACGTCAGTTTAATCAACTGCTCAATAGTTATTTTATTTTCATTATAATTTATTATTTTAAAATTAAAGGTTTTTAATTATATTTCAGCTCAAATTATGGCTTTCAAAAGAATAGTTAACCAAAGAAAAAATCTTTTCACTAAATCTAATTTTGATGATAAGCAGACAGCTTTTTTCCACTTCTCCTTCATTTATATGCCACACATAGGCCAAGAGCTTATTTATGCTCTGCATGTCAGTGCATTGTTTTGTCCAAATGTAATGCAAAATATTTGCTACTGTGCACATGTCCTAGTAATTGCTCCTCTGTATTGTTTGCTGTTGATTGTATGCAACATTGCAACATTGAGTACTGCTGTTTGACAAGAGAATTTTGTCAATAGCTCATCCTGCCTTGTCTCTACACATGATATTTGTCATCAGCTTGACAGCTGGCTTTGCAAGCTTTTCAGCTCTAGTGTGATGTTTAACATGATTTTGCTATAAGGTTTGGAAATTTGAATGATCCTTCTATTGTTTTGTTTTCTTCTTCAACCAGGCAACAAATCACTGCTTTCAAACTGGAAGGCATTGATGAGTATTTGTTTAGTGGGAAAACTCTATGGTTTGCCAGTGAGTTCATTGCATCTCTCTAGAAATTCAAAACTTTGGAAACTTCATTGTACATATATATATTTAAAAATAATAATAACATAAAATATATAGTGAGTTTGAATGACTGTCTAGCCCAGGGGTTCCCAAACTTGGCAGCTTTAAGACTTGT
>WNWU01013639.1:12967700-13006234 GCA_012654045.1 Ptyas mucosa
CTAGCCCAATGAAATTTATTTTTTAAATACTGATGGTTGGATTTGTTACTCAGTTGGGTTTTTTTGAGAAGGGCATGAAACCAGAATTCCACTTAACATAACATTTGTGGATTCATAGTCAATAACTGTACGTAAGACTAGTTTACTGTAGCCAGTCTACTTATGTACATTAATGATAACAACTCAACATGGTAAGTGACAACAAAAATAAATCCAATGATGAATAAAAAAGAGAGAAATAGCATAAACAGCAACTGAACTGCCACTTCATAACAAGTAGATAGATTAGGGTGGGGGAGATATCACCATATCCCATTCTTTTCCTTACTGATACAATATTCTCACAAGCTGCTGATAGGGACAAATAAAATGTTTGATTGAATCTCACCAGGCTGCAAGTTCCACAGAAAGCGATCTTTTGATAGAGATAAAAGTTGTGTGATATTACCTGTTTTAAAATTAATTTTATTGAAAATTTTTATATGCATAAAAGATAAAAGTGAATAATTAATATAGAAAAAAAGAAAGAAGAAAATAAAGAACAAAAATACTGTGGAAATCAAAGCAGAAAAAGGAAAAGGAAAGGAAAGGAAAGCAACTTCTGACCCTATTTTCAACAAATATAAACAAACCCATTGTTCTTATATCCTCTTAGCCAAAGAATATGTGCTATAGAATGAATGCCATTCTCTTTAATATATTTATAATTATTATTTTACTAAATATTAACCTTCACCTTACCAGGGATAACAAATAGTAAACAAATGAACATGTGACCAAAAGCATTAAATAAAATAGGATGTTCAATGAACACAGTGTTTTTAAAGGAATTAGAGACTAAAATTGGGAAATGAAATAACATTAAAATGCATCTAAAACAGCAATTAGTCTAAAGTTCATGGAACTAATGTGAGCACACATTAAAAGTAGATGCACAAGGCTACATAGACATTTCCAATATTAAACTTTCATATAGCAGCAGAATGAATGCTGGAAATTGCAGAAACTGGAAAGGAATGTGTCCTATTCTGCCTGTAGATGCTCAATAGTTGTTTATCAACCTTTGAACATATTGGCACTTACCATAAATTTTGTTTTGAATTTTGTTTTTATTTCCCCTGTGTGTGTGTGTGTGTGTGTGTGTGTGTGTGAGAGAGAGAGAGAGAGAGAGAGAGAGAGAGAATATATAGGGGGCTAAATAATATGAAAATAACATGCATTACTTTTATTAACAGGCTAATCACATTTATTCCACACAGCATTATTGAGGAATGTTCACCTTGTTAGGAAAGTAAATGCTCTCAGGGAGTAGCTACGAGTCTGCTGTGCATTAGATTCACTAAAATATAGAGATAATTAGGCCATAGATACCATAGCTATCTAGGTCCAGTTCTTCTTTCTGTAATATATGTGAACATGAGCATGTAGCAAATCTCGCTGACCTTGCCTGACTTCAGAAAACACATAAAGCAGTAGTGACAAACCTATGTCAGGTGCCCCACCAGCCAGCTGCTCTTTGGGTCTCTGCCATACATGCGTGAGGTGTGCACACATGCGCCCATGCCTTGTAGTTTGGGCAGAGTACGGGTAGATGCGTGGCATGCATGTGCATGTGTATGGAGTGCACATGTGTGTGTCCATGCCTTGCAGTTTAGGCACTCGATGCCTAAAAGGTTCGCCATCACTGACATAGAGGATAAGAGGAAAGTGAACAAGAGGAAAATGAACAATCTGAGGAGATGCTCAGAACTAGACAAGCAGTGACATCTAAAATAACACAAATAAATTTACTTTTGAAAAAAAATTGCCAATTATTTTTGTTATAATGTTATAATTGATTATAAATGATGTTATAATCAGTATTTATTTATTTTATTTATTTACTTTATTAAATTTGTATACCGCCCTTCTCCTGCTGGACTCAGAGTGGTGCACAGCCAGAAATTAAAAAAAAAACATTCCAATACAAAATTTAAAAATTTAAAAGAATTATACAACTTTGGCCCAAAATTTAAAACATCCCAACTAAAACCCATAGACAATTAAAAATCTAACATCTCAAAAAGAGGGGGGGGGGTTACGCCAGCCCTGCTTGGTGGAAAAGAAAGGGCACGGCGAAAAGCCTGGAGATCTGGTATCATGCGCATCTCCGGGGGCAAATCGTTCCAGAGGGCAGGTGCTGCCACAGAGAAGGCCCTCCCCCTGGGTGACGGCACCCTGAGGAGTCCCTCTCTGTGGGAGCGTACTGGCTGGTGGGAGGCTATTGGCAGTAGAAGGCGGTCCTGTAAATACCCAGGTCCAATGCCATGGAGCGCTTTAAAGGTGGTAACCAACACCTTGAAGTGCACCCAGAAGACCACTGGAAGCAAATGCAGCTCACGCAGGAGAAGTGTCACATGGGAGCGCCCCCTCGCTCCCATAATCCCCCGCGTGGCCGCATTCTGCACCAGTTGGAGCCTCCAGGTGTTCCTCAAGGGGAGCCCCATGTAGAGAGCATTGCAGTAGTCCAGGCAGGAAGTGACGAGTGCCTGAATGACTGTGCATAAGGAGTCCTGATCCAGAAAGGGACTCAACTGGCAAATCAGGTGAACCTGATGAAAAGCTCCCCTGGCCACATCCATCATATGCTCTTCTAAAGACAGCCGTGCATCCAGGAGGACGCCCAAGTTGCGAACCCACTCCATGGGGGCCAATAACTCACCCCCAATAGCCAACGATGGCACCAGCTGGCTATATCGGGACGCCAGAATCCACAGCCACTCGGTCTTGGAAGGGTTGAATTGAAGCCTGTTACTTCCCATCCAGATCCGCAAGGCCTCCAGGCATCAGGACATTACTTCAAGGGCATCGTTGGGATGGCCTGGGGTGGAGATGTACACCTGAATATCGTCAGCGTACTGATGGAACTCCACCCCAAAGCCACAAATGATCTCGCCCAGCAGCTTCACATAAATGTTGAACAGAAGGGGTGAGAGGACCGACCCCTGCAGCACCCCACAAACAAGGCACCTCGGGGTCAACCTCTGCCCCCCTGCCAACACCGACTGCGTCCGGTCGGAGAGATAGGAGGAGAACCACTGCAAAATGGTGCCCCCCACTCCTAACCCCTCCAATCAGAGTAGCATGATACCATGGTCGATGGTATCAAAAGCCACTGAGAGATCTAACAGGACCAGGATAGAGGAACAACCCCAACCGCATGGGCATGGCCAGCATGTGATGCATTCGGCCTGAGGGCCGCAAGTTTGACAGCCCTGCTATAAAGAGTAAATAATGTCCCATGCCCATTCTTCTGTCTGCATAAGAGATGTATTAATACAGCAAATGTTTCAGTGATATAATTGGTCTGGAAAGCAAATGGATACATAAACCGAAGCTGAACATTTTTCTGGGCAACAATATGGAAAGAAATCACCATTTCCTTCTTTCAGGATATGAAGGAAAAGTTAAACAGAAATGCTAAGTTTCCTGTTGGTGAAAACTTGGCCCAGAACAGTGATGCGATTCAAGTAATTTAACAACCGGTTCTCCCTAACGACCGGCTGGGTAGGAGTGGCTGGGAGGGTGTCATGTGACTGAGTGGGCATGGCCAACTCGACACAAGAAGGTGGGGCAGTGCAGGCGGGCTAAAGAGGCGGTGGCGATGGCCGGTAACTTAGTTGCGGGAGCGAAGTGCCCCTGTACTTGCCTTTGCACAGCAACAGCATTCCGCCTTTGTTCTTGTACATTTGTATTCAAGGTAGCCCTCGCCTCCTGCCACTTCAGGCTCGGAGCTGTAATCTGAGGCCCCGAGATACTGTCCTATCGCATTCACCACTGCAGCCTAATGGCCTGCCCGCTGACCGAACTGCTGTTGCCAGGGGCGAGTGGAGCAGGGTCCCATTGTGGCTCCACATTGTAACAGGCTCCATAAGGAGAAAGGGACCCCGTCTCCCCCATTGTGAAGTACGCTAAATTTCACTGTGTTGTGCAAGGCGCTGTGAGAGCAGTGGGCAGGCCACTTTGGCCATGATGTAGCAACAGCAGCTGTGGTGGTGGCACGGGTCGGGTCAGTGGGCAGGCCATGAGGTGGCGGTGGTGAACTCATGATACTGTGGCAGGCCAGTGTCTCGGGGCAGAGAGCAGGTCACGCGTCTCCCTGTGCGACCAAGCATGCCCAGCTGCACCAACAAAGGCTGGAAGTAGCCGCCCGCCATTTCCCGCTGCAAAAATCTTTTTAAAAACCTGACTGTTAGGCAGCAAGACCCAGCAAGAGATGAGGCCCCAGAGAATCAGACCCGGCTGCTTCTCTCTAACACAGTGCTTCCTGACCACAGCTTACAGCTCCAAGCCTGAAGCGGTGTGAGGCAAGGGCTGCCTTAAGTGCAAATATACCACGATGAAGGCAGAATGCTGTTGCTGCACAAAGACAAGTATAGGGGTGCTTCGCTCCTGCATTAAGGCTCTGGCCATCTCCATTGTCTCTTCGGCTGCCTGCACCGCCCTACTTTGCCGCAGATGCCATTATCTTGCTCCAGCCAGCGAGGGCTGCACCAGTCCTTGCATCATTTCTTGTACCACCCTCTACAGTGGAGATTTCCAGCCCCACCTAGAGCGAGTCTCCCTCTCCCGCTGTTGCCTTTACTTTTTCAGGCCAGGTAAGGAGTGACTTGGAGGGTAGAGTTAGGGGCGGGGTCAGCCAGTGGTGGGATCAGCTGGTTCATGGAACTGTGTAAAAAGTTAACAACCAGTTCGGGTGAACCAGTGCGAACCAGCTAAATCCCCACTATTTGCCTAGACTCCAAAAAACACCACAGAATTGTATATTGATAGATTTTTGTCTTAGTTTACTAGGCGTGTTTTCATGTCATTATAGAATTTATAAAATTGGCAATGGCTCCAGATCCCTTTCTCCCTTTACCGCTGTCATGTATTTGTGTTTCAAATTTCTATTTTCACAAACCTTTTTCTTGTCCACTTACTAGACTGAGCTCTGGTGTAGGTGCATGGGAGTGGGGAGCTATTTGATCATTTTAGTTTGATTTTATTTGTTTTTCCCTGAGTATGTGAAAAGTAACTTTCACAGTCACCTTAATATTTTTTTTTTAATTTGATTTATATGCCGCCCTTCTCTGGAGACTCAGGGCGGTTTACAATGTGTTAAGCAATAGCCTTCATACTTTTGTATATTTATATAAAGTCAGCTTATTGCCCCCACAACCTGGGTCCTCATTTTACCTACCTTAGAAAGGATGGAAGGCTGAGTCAACCTTGAGTCTGGTGAGATTTGAACTTGCAGTAATTGCAGGCAGCTGATGTTAATAACAGTGCTTTAGTCTGCTGCACCACCAGGCTTAGTTTAGCTCAGAGTTCTTCAATCTCAGTTCCTTCAGGTGTCTGGATATCAACTCGTAAGATTTATTACTATATGTCTATTGCTGGGTATTCCTGAAGTTACTATTGGTGGCTACCAAGGTTGTGGGAGGCTTGTTTAAGTTGATATTTCAACATAACCTTTTGTGATCGAAGAAAGCTGTCATTTTTCTATACTACTGCAAGGTTGAGATACATTGTTTTTAAATTTAAATCCCTTCTAGCAGAAATTACAGATTGTTCCTCAAATTCAATTCTGATTTAAATGTGGAAGATGAGCAGAGCGTCTACAGCCTATGATTCAGAACTGGTCTCTGTGTTATAGTATATCATCAATTATTTAATTCTGTTTTATTGACTAAAACACATTTGGCTGTACACACATAATGCTAAGCCAAAGTCAATGATTTACAAATCCACTCACAATTTACTGCAATGTAGGATATTGGGACTTCTTTACATGGGGCTTGGCTTGATCTATATTGGATGCAATTCTTTATTATTCCATGAAAAATCCAGAAACTTTATGTAATAGTACACAATGTTTCCTTTCCAGGGAAGGTTGTAGAGAGGATGATATGCTGCAACTCCACAGAGCCTTGGAGGAAATGATTATCTGGATTCATTCTAGTCTCAATTCAGAGCTAAGTATGGCCCAAAATATATTGACGTATTTGACATTGATCTCTAAGTGCCTTTTAATACCATAGATCCTGATATCCTATGGACTGCCTCCAAGAGCTGGTAAAGTGGGGAACTACCGTGTTTCCCTGAAAATAAGACATGTCTGGATAATAAGCCCAATCAGGCTTTCCAGCACATGCAATAATATAAGCCACGCCCGCAAAATAATCCCCCCCAACTACTTACATGCGTGCACAGCTGGTTCTGCCATTTCCTTTGGTTGTTTGCTGTGCAACCAAAATGAGTTGAGGCATGGGGGGGAGGGGGGACATGTCCTCCCCTCCCTGTTCTTCATGCCGGCCAAGTGGCCCAACATGTCTGACCCCACCACAATGGCAACAGCAGCTTGGTTGCTTCCCTTCCCTGCCATCTCTTTATCGAGAGGGGTGGCAGGTGGGGTGGGGGAGAAGCAAGATGTGTGGAGCGAGATGTGGCTCCCCTTGCTGTCTCTTCCCCCCCCCCCTCGCCAGGTATGGTAGGGCTCCTGCCCCTTGCTTAGCCACCCGCACCCTTTAGGGATGCAATTTAGGGGTGGTAGGTGGGGCAGGCAAGAAGCAGGATGCAGGTCTTACCTTTCAAGCTCCGTCACTTTCCTCACCATTGTGTCCAGGGAAACACACTGTAAAAGAAAACTTCATGGGTTTGAGAAGGGAGTGGGTGGCTAAACGAGGGGCAGGAGCCTGTCGTGCCTGGTGGGGGGGAGGGAGAAGAGACGGCAATGGGAGCCACGTCTTGTTCCACAGGTCTCGCTTCTCCCCTGCCCCACTTGCCACCTCTCTTGATAAAGAGACAGCAGGGAACGGAAGCAGCTGTTGCCATTGGGGTGGGGTGGGACATGTTGGGGCCGTTCAGCTGTCGCGAAGAACAGGGCGGGGAGGCAATGGCAGCAATGGGACATCCAGTCCCACGCTCGCCACCTCCTGCACGCCCCAAATAATAAGACCTCTGATAATAAGGTCAAGCCCTTATTTGGAGGGTCAAAAGAAAATAAGACTCTGTCTTATTTTGGGGGAAACACGGTATTTACAATGAACTCTTTCTTCATAAAGTGCTGACTTAAGCCAGTGGTAAAGGAGAGAGATTTTGCCCTTGGAGCCTCTACAGTAGGTTGTTGTAGAGTTTTCTTCTTTTTAATATCTCAATAAAGACATTGGATGAAATCATCTTTCAACATAGGGTTATGTATTATCGGTGTGGAGATTATATATACATTTACATATTGACCTTGGACTGAACAGGTAATGTTGAGTGCTGTCCCAAGCCTGGAAGATGATCTTAGGTCTGAATGATAGGCTTAGTCTCAGTCCCAGCAAGATAGCATAGCTGTGGGGTTGAAGACCATCCAATTCATGGACATTGTGTTTCATTCTGAATGGGCTTTAGCTGTAAGGACCTAATTTATAATTTGATAGTCCTACTTGATTCATGGCTCCTCCTCAATGAGCAGGTGTCAGCTATGGCCAGAAAGCCTTGAAGTAGATCAGTGGTTCCCATTGTGGCGCGTGGGGGCAATTTTATTTTTAATGGGGGCAATTGGAACCTTGTTTAAACCAAGTTAATGGCCTACTCTGCATGAGTAGGAGTTCACTTTTTGAATAGTAAGAATTATATGTCATGGAGAGGGGGAAGGATTTTAGAGATGTTTCAGTGGGGCATGGCCAAAAAAAGGTTGGGAAACACTGATATAGATCTATTTTGTACACTTGAGCCCTCCTGCGGTAGGAAGCCTTAGTTATCTTTCACTTGGACTATTGCAACATGATTTACTTGGACTTTCTCATGTAAGCCCATCTACATGGCTTCTCCATAAAGAACATTCAGAAACTATACCTGGTCTAGAATGCAGTGGCTTGAGCAGTCATGATCACATCTCAATTTGCTAATATATTGTAATACCACTATCTTGAAAGCTGCAGTGGTTTGGCTTCAATGCAGAATTCAATTTATTGGTTCTCATCTATGCAGCCTACGGCTTAGGACTTAGGTAACTTTTGAGATCAACTATCCCCAATTAAATCTGTTTGTCTAATAAAAACTGGTAGTGTAGGCTTTCTCCATATCTTCTTTCTCAGAGGGAAGTCATTAACAAGGATCATAATTTCTTTGGAAAAACATTCCCTTAGAAATTCAAATTATACTGGGTTTTAGGGAAACCATTAACATTTGGTTTCTATCAAACTTTGTGAAGCAGAAGGTCAAACTCTTTGGTCATCCAATGAGAAGAGAGGAGTCCTTGAAAAAGATCCTGATGATTAGAAAGATTGAAGGTAAAAAAGGAGGGATGGCAGAGGATAAGATGATTAGATAGTGTCACTGATGGAATGAACATGAATTTTAACAAACTCTGGGAGAGAGTAGGGAATGGGTTGGGAACTGGCATGTTATGGTCCATGAGATCATGAAGAATTGGACATGACTTAATGACTGAACACAAGAAATCAGACTTTAAGGTTGGCTTAGAAAGTTTAAATGTTTTTCCCCCCTGGCTTTGGAGTAGTCTAATGTAATGTTTCCAATGTGCTTATATATAGAAGTATACTTTCATGTTCCTATTGTAATTTTCTAATTTTTTTACACCAGTTTTTGTACATTTGTACCAGATGCTGCTCAAAGTCATTGGCAGTAAGTCTAACAAATAAATAAATAAACATTATGTAACTAGGTTTCTTCAGTATTATTAGAAATGTATCTGTTGGACTCATTTCAGCATTCTTTGTGAGGATGTTAGACTTATAACTCTTCAATATTTGATGTCAGTATATATGTCATTAGTAGTATGACAACATTATGATGACAATATTCTATGACAATTTGCTTTTAAATTAATTTGACTGAAACAATATAATTGTCAGGGTTCCAAGTAACATCCCCAATGAAATCAAACTCCGAGGCTTGAAGTTCCTCAAAGCTAACTTTTATTAGGAATGTCATACTGGCACATCTGGGAAAACCCGAATCTGAAAGCTTCTGGGTTTTCTTCACCCACAAGAAAGTTCAAGACCTTTCCCACATCTCCCACTTGTCCACACAGCTCCAATCAGTTCTTTCCCGAACAGAAGAAATCCTCCAATTTCTTCTTTGCACAGCTACCGGACATCATGGCCTTGAACTCCTCATAGAGAAGTTTGTTATGGCTATCTCTACTTCACTCATGAAATCACCCCTCCAAACTTCTCATGGTATGATTGTGGCAGGCCTGGATCCTCAAGGCACACAGGCAATGCTTCCAAGCATGACAATAATTTCTGTTGTCTTTAGTGCTATTGGAAATAACTTGACCTTTTGTGGTAGATTGTTATTAAAAACATATAAATCTCTCTGTCTTTTGCTATTGTTGTGAAACAAGTCATGACATTCCAAGCAGGCTTTATTACGTTATTGGTGTTGAAGGCGGTTTCTAAATGCTAAAGAGGAAAAAAATTAAAATGTCATCAGAATTAATTAGCATATATTTGTTTAAATATACATTGTAGCTTGAGTCCTTAGTGAATTTCAAATAGGACAGTAATGACTGCCATTTTGTCATGGATAACTTTACTTCCCAATCTGTTCAGAGTCCCTGCAGGACTGTATGGAATAACAAGCTAATAACTAAATCTCTCAGGACTTTGTATTGTGCTTTCCTGGAGCTATTAATTACATGTTGTCAAAATGAGACGCTGAACAGGGTTGGTGACTATCTGTAGGATTTAGGGAATGAAAAGATATCCAAATTAAATATTTTACTTTTTTGAGAATCAGCAAATATATTCAAAACTAAAGAAAAACAAATATGGACAGACAGGTAGACAAATTCCCATAGGAAATAGAACAACCCCAGAACAATATCCATTTTTTCAGATTGTAAATGAGTATGAACGTCATTGCCAATGAAACTTATAATATTATTGGCATGCAAAAAATGGATAGAAAATATTTTGGAACTGTATTAAATATTTTTTTCCTGATAGTAGAATGCACAATGTTCCCTTAGTCTGCTCTCAAATCTCCAAAGGATTGAGCAAAAATTTAAAAATAGAAGGAAAAGAAAATTCCTTAAATTCAGTACTTACTTTTGAGCTTTAGTAATTTGTTTCACAAAAGCTATAATTGGCTTGAAACAGCACCATCTTAATGATGATTTCTTATCAGGTATCATTTCTATTGTTCTGTTTTCAGTGGACCCCTGTCTGGATATAATGTAGTGATGAACACTTTGTGGTTCCATAGCTGGAGTGGTGGGATTCAAATAATTTAACAATCAGTTCTCTGCCCTAATGATTTCTTCCAACAACCAGTTCACCAAACTGCTCAGAAAGTTAACAACTGGTTCTCCTGAAGTGGTGCAAACTGGCTGAATCCCACCACTGTACAGTTGCATGAACCCCCAAGTTCTAGAATCTCTCAAAAATAAATGTTTATTTTGTTTATTTATCAGTTTTATATAACTGCCCAGCTCACTAAAGGCAACTCTGTGCAGTGTACAATAAATTAGTTGTCATAAAATTGTCAGAGGGAAAAACTTTTGAGCACCTTGGGAATAATTATATTACTTATACAGCAGTTAATTATAATTAAAATTAAAAAATCAAATTTAGTTTTTGTTTTCATAATAAGCAATGACAGTGGTTGTCTCTTGAAGGTTCAGAATATTGAGAATTATTTATGGACCTACTAATTTTATTGAAAGCTATCAGTTTTGAAAGACTTAAGAAATTGGGCTTTCAGTTAATAAATATTTCTCTGTAACAATTGCTGCAACAATTGCTTTCAAGTTCATAATTAACAGTAGTAAAAAACTGACTAAAAATTCAACAAACGAGAGTGTTAAATTAAGGTCTATCAAAAATAAGGCTAAGTGTAGTAATTATGAGGTTATTGTATTTTTTTAAAAAATTTCTGCTTGGATTCAGTTATATTAACATATGTTTTAAGTTCATTACAAATCTGTTAGGATAATATATAGGTGGATTAACATTGTTTTGTTGTTGTTCAATACATGTCAGAATAGGTTTTTTCATGTCTACCTACTGGCCATAAAGCAATGCCATTAATTTAAATACAGTAGATCTTTTTAGGTAAGGACATTTCAGAAAATAAAATATTTTATTTATAAATGTTACTTATTATTCAAATGACATCAGTTCTTTATGTTTTAATACTGCAAACCCACATGAATCAACAAATAAGTTGCAGTGAGGATGGTGCAGTTCTATTAAAATATTTGCAATTAGCTTGTAAAATAAAAGACACAGTAGATTTGTATTCTCCTCCTTTAAATGCATAAATCCTTAAATGTCAAAGAAAAAAAATGGCAAGGTGGACCATTTTATCACCAGGCCTAATATACCACTGAAAAAATACTATTTTCTTTTTGAAAAATACCAACATTTCTTAATTGTGAGATATTAAGAGTATTGTAATATCTCCTTAAATTATGTTTCTAGTCTATTTCTTTGCTCAAAGACTTTAAAAGAAATTTATAACGTAAAGTCACAAAATATAGAAACATAACACTGGAACAATGTAATAGACAACTTTAAATTTAAAAAAAGTACACTTTTTAAAGTAAAAATGTAATTCTTAAATACACAAGTCATGTGTATTTACCAAATTCATAATCCAGCCAACTAGGTTAAGTTTGAATTGTAGAAAAAGCAAGAGAAGATGACAACTGTGCAAAATTTTTGTGAGGGCTCCAAAGTATTACATTTCAATTTGTTTGGAAGCATCCAATAAAGTTCAATGTTTTTCTTATGCAAACTGCTCAAAACTATAAAGTTTTCTCCTTCATTGCGTTTGCTTCATTGTGTTTCTGTGAGAACAAACTGTTATTTCAATAATAATCTGGTGGTGAGAACAATTTCTTATTATTTCTTAGAAACTCATTCTAGAATTTTTCCATATGCTGAAATAGCTAATACCTATAAGAATTAGTCTGCTAAATTTCAAGTTCTAGTTCAACTAGAACTTGATGGACCCAACAGACTAAAAAGCATTGTGATTAACACTAGCTGTCTGCAATTACTGTAAGTTCGAATCTCACCAGGCTCAAGGTTGACTCAGCCTTCCATCCTTTCTAAGGTAGGTAAAATGAGGATCCAGTTGTGGGGGCAATAAGCTGACTTTGTATAAATATACAAAAGTATGAAGGCTTAACGCATTGTAAGCCACTCTGAGTCTCCAGAGAAGGGCGGCATATAAATCAAATTTTAAAAAAAATAATCTTGAAATGCTCTATCATTCATAAATGGTCATTCATATCCTGGACAAATACAAGTTAACAAAAAGCATTAATAAAGATAGGTATAACACAGCCTTATATAGCAATATTCATACTGTAACGTAATGACTTTCCATACTGGTGACAGTGTTACAGTATATTAGTGCATACAAATGATCCTTCTATTATGACCACAGCTGAGCCCATTTTTTCTGTTGCTAAGCAAGACAGTTGTTAAGTGAATTTTTCCCATTTTACGCCATTCTTGCCTTAGTTTTTAAGTGAATCACTGCAGTTGTTAAGTTACTAACAAAGTTGTTAAGTGAATCTGGCTTCCCCATTGACTTTATGTGTCAGGAGGGCACAAAAGATGATCATATGATCAGATACTGTAACTGTCATAAATACATGCCAGTTGCCAAGCACCCGAATTTTGATCACATGACCATGGGAATGCTGCAATGGTCATAAGTATGAAAAACCAGACATAAGTCACTTTTTTCACTGTTGCCTTAAGTTCAAATACTCACTAAATGAATGGTTGTGAATGAGTACTACCTGTAGTTAAGCACTTCAATAGAGGTGTAAGACATATTCATCAAGGCTAAAGGCCTGAAATATGACAAAAAATATTGTTCGCCTAAAGGATTTTTCCTCTTCTCCAAAATTCATTTTACCATAAATATAAAATTTCACTTAATAGCCCAACTCAAAAAAAGTTGGAAATAGAATAAAAGCATATAAATGAGGTTGATAACTGTAGAGTAATCTGTTTATATGTCAGAAACCTCTCTTAAACTCAGTGGTGGGTTGCTACCGGTTCGTCCGGTTTGGGCGAACCAGTAGCAGCGGCAGCGGGAGGCTCCGCCCACCCACCTGGATGTCATCAAATACAATCTGTGCATGTGCATAAGCTTCATGCGTGAGTGAACCGGTAGCAAAGGTAAGTGAAACCCATCCCTGCTTAAACTGTAGAATTACTTGCCTGGAATTATTATCCCTCTAAGGCAGGGGTAACAAACTCAATTTCATTGAGCACTGCATCAGGGTTGTGTTTGACCTTTGGGGGCTGGCATGGGTGGAGCCAGGGTGGGAGTGGCCAGCTTGATGTCACTTGTGTCGGGGGGGGGACTGTGGTGGTCTGAGTGCTCTGCCAGTGAAAATGGCCTCCTGACTTCTGTCTCTGGTTGCAATGGCCTCTGCAACTTCTGCCAGCAAAAATGGAGCTTGCAAGGGCCGCACGCAGCCGTCCTGAGATCCATTTTCACTGGCAGAGGCACTGTGGGCTGCTCCCTCGCTGTTTCCAGGGTGGCACTGCGAGCCAGATTTAAGCACCCTGTGGTTGGATCCAGCTCATGGGCACTGAGTTTGACACCCCTGCTCTAAAGAGAATCTTGTAATTTTTTCACATCATCTTCTGAAAATATGTTTCCAAGTAAGAGACAAGCAAGTGGCTGTAGGTTTCATTTTATGGGTTTAAATGTTCTTTCTCGTTCATTCTTTTTTCATTTGTATTCAGCATTTCTTGCAATCAAATCAAATGGTGATACTTAATCCTGCTTCAATGTTCAGGTATAAACTATTGTTTTTAGTTCAGTCAGAATGTGAAAACAGTGCTAAGAGATAGAAAAATTTTCTATGCGTATATGTAGAAATATACTGTATATTGCCACAATTAGGTGAGGTGGGTTAAGGTGTTTCACATAGTCTCTTTAATTTGGTATAAGCTCCCATCTCCCTGGTAGAGGGATTCTGGATGGTGTGCAATTTAATCAATATAATAAAACTTTAACAAGCAAGTAATTTAGGATTAATAATTTTTTAAAAATGTAAAACAACATTATACAATTACAAAAAAATGTACAGTGGTTAGGAAGATTAGCAGTTGTTAATACAGGTAGGGGAGTCTCAAGGACCCACCAGCCCTATTGCTGTGTGGCCCCTTTATGGAAGATCAAGAGATTGGGGTCTTTGCTCAACTTTGAGGGCAACGTTGCATAAAGCAGGTGCAGTGGCAGAGAAAGCTGCTTCTTGACCCCTGCCAGTCAAAACTATTTGATTGATGGAGTCTGTAGCATGCCTTCCCTGACTAAATGCAAAGTTGGGCAAGGACCCTCCTGGCCATGGCTGCCACCTGCTGTTTAGTAGGAACTGTAAGACCAAGACCACAAGTTATGCCCTGGTCTGTCTGGGGGTACTGAGACCTCATCCAAGACCTCAACACAGAGGGACTCACCTACAGCTACTATGTCTTACTAGGGTTTGTTTTGAAGTCTATTTTTCCCCATTCAGGACCCTCACAGTCTCCAGGTACCATGAAAGGGCATCCACTGCATCACTACCTTCACCCCAGATGGTGATATATAGGTGGGTATCACCAGCATATTGGTGATACCTTGTCCTGTGATAATGGATGATCTCACCCAGAGTTTCATGTAGATGTCAAAGAGGAGAAGAGTATCAGGTCTATAGTACCCCACAAAGAAGGAGCCATAAGATGAACCTCCCTATTAACTGATTAGGACTGGCTTTGCATGAAGGAGATGAACCAGGGCAGAACAGTGTCATTCACCCTCAACTCTCTAAGTTGGTCCAAAAGGATTCCAGGGTCAAGACTATCAAAAACTGCTGAGATGTCAAGGACAGCAAGGATGGATGCACCAACTCCCTCTCACTCCTGCTAGAGACCATCCATAAGTGTGACCAATACAGTTCAGTTCCATATCCAAGACAAACCTGATTGAAAAGGGTTCAGATTATATATTTCCACGAGGGAGCTCTGGAGCTCAATGCCACCACATTCTCAGCCAACTTTCCTAGAAAGAAAAGATGGGAGACTGGATGAAAGTTGTCCAGAATGATGAATTCCAGTGATGACATCTTGAACAGGGGGCACATTAGCCAGAAACATCCCTCAGATAAAGATGAATTCACAGATCTTTTGGACCCACCTGCATGTCATCTGCCAAGAGACCCTAACTATTCAGGAGGGACATGAATACAGATTTGAACTCCTCAGGACTCTGTCCACTTCCTCAGGTCTAACAGACTCAGACCATTCCCAGACAATTGAGTAAGTCTGTTCCCTGGGCATCTCCATAGGACTTGCACAATACTTGGACTCCAACTGTGAATGAATCTGAATGATTGTATTCTCTAGATGCCTTGAAATTTCCTCCACATGGCCCATCCCAGAGGTACCCTTCCCAAGAAGAGCCTGAGTGACTCTAAACAGGGCCACTGGGTGGTATTCTGAGGATGAAATGGGAAAATTCACCACAGCATTTCTTTCAGCCATCTTGCTGCAGCCAACTCGCATGAGACAATTCACCCCACACAATTCCATGCAGGATAACTCAGCACAATAAATGTTATCTGCCACTGTTTCTTTGACATTATTTCCATTAAAAAAAATGGAAATAATGTCAAAGAAACAATGGCAGATAACATTTATCATGTTGATGGCAGTGGCGAGATGCCCATGGAGAGTAGACTGCGGCGAGTTGTTCTAGACCCTTCTGAGGATGCAATAAGAGTGGAGAGGTACTGAAACTTTAACTGCTTTTATTGCTGAAACTGCTCTTATTGCTGCAAGGAAAACCTTAATAGTGGTTTAATAGCAGTTTAATTCCATTGCATCCTGGTACAATAAAGAAAATTGCTATAGTGAAGCTAGAAGAAGGATATTTCTAATCAAGCTCTTCCTGGTTTATTTTGGATGGAGTTGTTGCAATGCAAAACAAAAAATGTTTTAATGTTTGTAATGTATGGAGGTGAAGCATGTGTAATGTGCCTCAATTTTGCAATTATTTAAGGAAATTAAGAGAACTGGCTAAGAAACTGAATAAACAGATCAATATTGCTTATGAGGCATGTAGTTAATTGCAGGGTAACCAATAATATTTAAATTTGCAAACAAACAAAGTAATAGCTCATTTCATGACAAGCTCCTTACTAATTTTGTAATTATCTCAGAAGATGACATTTTAAATACTTACAATTTAAATGTATGAGTTTTGAAACCTTATTTATGTATAATCTGCCTGACCTTGAATATTGTAAAATGATTACTATAGTATAAATTTGGCTCAGAGTTAGTATGCTTATTTATCTGTTTTTAAAAGCCTGTACTTAACTTCCACAGAGAAAGTTGCCAGAGCAACCTGAAAGATCAATGGTATGACTATCCCATGGTCTTTAGATATTCCAGTAAATAGAGTATGGTAAAAGGATTAGAAGAGAGGAGGCAAGAAGCAAAGTTCAGAGTTACTTAAAAACTGCTAGACTGGAAGCAGTTGAAGGAAAGGAAGAGTCTAAACATCACCTTCATAAGGCTTCTTTGAACAGAGCTTGTTGTCTTTCCTTCATTTCCAGTCTGATAGAAAATACGTTGCTGTTTTACTGCTGATGGAGAAGGCGGTAACTTCTCAGAACTGCTCTCTGGAGTATCCCTAAATTCCTTTGATCCCTTTTAGGATCAAAATCAAAAACTTTTATCAACTACTCATTGCACATCAACTGGCCTCTCTCATCTTATTCCATCCATGCTGGATAAATCCATAGGAAGATAACAAACACAAAATCAATTGTTTTTCATTATGCTGAATTCTTTCCCCATTTTATGCTCAACACCCTGTTTTTTATCCTATTGTGATCATCATAGATCTTCCTCTGGGTTTCATCCAATATGGATGGAATAAGATGAATGAGGCCAATTGATATACAGCGAGTAGTTGATAAATCTTAGTTCTTGACTCTAAGAGTTCTGCAGGATTGAGATACTAAAAGTCAGTGGAAAATTACCAAACATTGACAATAATGTCTGTTAGGAAATAAAGGACCCAGGGTATATTGCGCCTTCAAAAACACTTGGCCTATGTAAAAGATCAATGTTTTCTAGGGAAAGAAACTCTGACTTAGCCTGTCTTCTCCCTCTATCATGTCTGGACATTCAAAAATATGCTCGCAATCTTTCTATTATTTGTTTTCTCATATTTCCTATTCTTATAAATTTATTGATGCAATTTTATGCAAATATTTCTCTTAATCCTGATCTATATTGCTCTCTTTCTGTACATTTTTCTCTCACTCTGGTTTAATTTTCTGCTCTTTCTTTTTGGTCTCTATTGCTTTCCATTCTAAAGCTTACACAATGTTCAATGGTTGACATCTATTACCATTGATATGAGCAAATACCATACAGAAACAATCACACAAAAAGAAAAAAGCCTTAGTAAAATAAAAATAGACATATAAAGTAACTAAAGTAAAATGCCAGATAAGATTTTACTGGAGGAATCAATGACTCTTTTAGTCAAGTAAGTCTTGTCTGATTAATCACCTCTATTTCATTCATTCTTAATGAGTTACACTCTATTTTCCTGATTCCTGTGTCTTAATATTTTTTCCCCCCACAGGAACTATTCTTCATTTTATGCCTTGTAAACCAATTGTCTTCAAGGCAAGCTTTTGGAAGTGCTGCATTAAAAATAAGTGAAAATCTACTGCTTAATTTTTTCCTCTTACCAGTTTCATAATATAATGAAATAATTATAATTCCATGTTATCTTGTATTAATTGTTTTCTTAAAAAATAAAACAGCTTTGTTGTCTTACAAATTGTAGTAATTTGGTTGAGGCTGCAAATCAGCTTTATAATGGGTGGAGGTACATATGTTTATAGCATCCTGTTGTGCTATGAATGTTAACTAAAATGTCCCCCATGAATTCAGCATAGAGCTTTGTTTTAGAACTTGGGACAAGCTCTCTTTGATTAGCTTAATTTATGCTTGAAATAAATTGGGTTCTTATTATACTTGAACACAGGAATTGTTTGTGTTATCTCAAGGCTGCATCTTGCTAATAGAAATAGCTGTTTATTGTCTTAACTAATTTTAGGTCCACAACTTTATTATTACCCATATTTTGTTCTTAATGTTGGCATCCTTGTTCTACTTATTTAAATGGATCTAAAGAATTGAAAGAAATTTGTTTTGGACTGCAGAGATTGCAATCCAGAGATCTTGGACATATCAATCTTTTCACCAGAAATGCTTTCAGCTGTATGAACTGAGAGAAGCTGTATGAGTGTTCACTTTGCCTTTTGTCAATACAGCTCCTCTATGGCTAGGATCAGAAACATTGCTTCTACCATGTTTGCCTGAAAATAAAACCCTGTCTTATATTTTTTTGAACCCCGAAATAAGTGCTTGGCCTTATTTTTGGGGAGGCCTTATTATTTTGGGGTGAGTGGAGCAAGATGGGGCTCCTCTTGCCATCTTATCTGATTTCCAGCTCCGCATTTAAATATTTTTGGGGAGGGCTTATTTTCAGGCGGATGCTTATTTTAGTTCATGTGCTCAAAAGCCCGATTAGGCTTATTATCAGGTGATGTCTTATTTTTGGGGAAACAGGGTAGTTTCTCAAGAATCTCTTATTAGCAGAACCAAATGTTCACTTTTTGTTCTTTGAACAACTCAAGGAGAGTGAGACAGCTGCTGTAGGCAGTAGATGACAGAAGGCAGTAGCGAATTTTGGAAAGGCATCTATTCTACTATTTCAAAGGAAACCAATTGCTTTCAGGAGCACTAATATGTGCTGTTCCATCAATAGTTCTGAGGAGCAATTCACCTTCCAGACCCATAGTTTTGGAAGATGGAATAAAAGGAGTGTCATTTTGTTCTTTGCCAGACACAACAATGGGGCAAAGTTACCTCTATACTTTTGAATACTCTATATTTGTGTGGTATGGTAGACTTTTACTGTTTAGGATTACTTTTATCTGAAGATCTCTGAATCTAGAATTTCATCAATACAGATCACAGAACTTGAGATTGAGGTATAGTTCCATGAACAGTACTTTTCATATGTTATAGCCAGAGGCCATAACTATGAAACACCACAGGTAAAATAAAACATTATTGCTTAAGCATGCCAGTACAGTAATCAATCAAATCAGTTTTACAAATTCTGTTTTGATCATGGCATCTAAAAGAGATACATTCCTTTACATATATGATGCTTTTCACACAAAAGGTGTTACTGAATTTCAGTTAGCTAAGTAATAGCAATAGTACTTAGACTTATATACCGCTTCACAGTGCTTTACAGCCCTCTCTATAGTGTCAGCATATTGCCTCCAACAATCTGGGTCCTTATACAGACCTCAGAAGAATGGAAAGCTGAATCAACCTTGAGCTGGTGAGACTCGAACTGCCAAACTGCTGGCAGCCGGCAGTCAGCAAAAGTAACCTGCAGTACTGCACCACCATGGCTCAATTATTAACATAATAAGGAACACTTTAAATTACAGAAGGTAGCATCAGTGATTATAACATTTACTACCGCAAGAGATTTAAACTGAGAAGTAAACACCAAACAAAATACAATTTATTGTTTTTTCAAAGCTTTTGTTGATTATGGAGAAATATATAAACTCAAAACTCTGACTGAAATTGTATTGGAAGTTTCACTATTGATTTTATGAATTCAACTGATAGTTTTCAACCACAATAGAATACACCTAATTAATTAAGATTTCAAACAGGTCCTGGCATGAAAATGCTTTTTTTTTCTTGACAGCTTTCTATGAATAAAAAGCAAATGGTTTTTACAAAGGGAATGATAAATTTCTCATTTCCTTGATTTTCACACTTTATATTGAATTAAATGATTCCTAAAGTTCTGTTTAATATATCTTTCCTTCAAGGATTCCTGTTAGGATTTCAACCAATGTATGAAACAAAAGTAGGACCTCCCTCCCCTCTCCTCTCCAGCCTCTTCCTCGCTCCCTCGCTCTCTCGCTCCCCCCTTCCCTGTGTTCAGCATAACCAAACATGTATTCCCTACACTGGATTATTTGGTGGATTCTATTTTTCTTTAATAAAAATACTTTGGTTTCCTGAGTGGAATCCTTTATTGAATCTTAGCAGTCTGTTGGTGTTAAACAGCCTGAATCATTAGAAGAGGCAATGCATCTCATTTTTTTCATATCAGCATAATTATCAGTAGTATGAAGTGATGTTCTATCTCCAAACTCTACTTGGTTTGTATCCCTTAGGGCAGTAATGGCTAACCTTTTTGCCGTCGCATGCCAAAAGTGGGGGGAGTGGGGGGGTCGCGGCTGCATGTGCCCACATCCATAATTCAATGCGCCCCGCCCTCCCATGCATGCACACGTGACCCCACCACACTTCCCCCTGCTTTTGGCATGCGATGGCCCGGTAGGCCCATTTTTCCTCCTCCCCAGGCTCCAGAGGCTTTCTAGGAGCCTGGGGAAGGCAAAAACAGCCTTCCTCATTCCCCCTGGAGGCCTTCCGAAGGCCGGAAACAGTCAGTTTCCAGACTTCCGGTGGGACCGGAAGGCCTGAAAATCAGTTGGCTGGTGCGCACATGTACGCTGGAGCGGAACTAGGGCAACACTCACGTGCCCACCAATATGGCTCCGTGTGCCACCTATGGCACCCATGCCATAGGTTCGCCATTACGGCCTTAGGGAATCTCTTCTACTACAGAAACACAATTTCTATGTTGGTATTCCAGTACAACTTTTTGGCAAAATGATATAAATTGTGTTCATGTGTTTGTGTGTTTGTGTGTGTGTGTGTGTGTGTGTGTGTGTGTGTGTTTGCGTGTGTGTAAACCTGGCTATCCGAACTTCAGAACTGAATCATAATTACCTTGGGGTATATGTGTGGAATCATAACGTTGAACACTTGCTAAGCAATTGGTCATAAAAGATTATCTGTATGCATGTGTGTATTTGTGTATCACTAAAAGTCACATACAAAAATAGGTTACTTTTTTAAAAAAGTGTTTACAAAAATATGATTATAAGAAAAAGTATGTACAGAAATGTATACAGATAGTTCTCGACTTACAACAGTTCATTTAGTAACCTTTTGAGGTTACAATGACACTGAGAAAAGTTACTTATGACCATTTTTTACAATTATGACTGTTGCAGCATCACATGATTTATATTTGGATTCTTGACAACTGGTTCATATTTATGACGGTTGCAGTGTCCCGGGCTTACACGATCCCCTTTTGTGATCTTCTGACAAGTAAAGTCATTGGGGAAGCCAGTTTCACTTAACAACTCTGTAACTAATTTAAAAACTGCAGTGATTCTCTTACCAAATGTGGCAAGAAAAGTCATAAAATGGGGTAAACAATTTTCTCACTTAGCAACATAAATTTTGGGCTCAGTTGTGGTCGTAAGTTGAGGACTGCCTGTACATTAGGAACTACACTTTTCATGTTCACTTTCTTGCTCTATGGTATATTGGTTTTCTTCAGATGTGTTGATATTACCATTCTCAGAATTCTAGCCAACATCTTCACACCTTATAGGCATCAGGTTGGGGAATGGTGCCTACATACAAGGTACTCAATCCATCCTAAAAAGGTATGCTAGAAATAGAGTAAACAATTACTGATTCACCAGGTAGTGATTTATATAATTTGTCTTAAGTTCCTGTGTTCCCCTGATTCTTTTTGGTGCAATGCTCGCTTAAATGTGCATCCAAGAACAAAAAGCTCTGTTTGAATTAGACCTTCTTGTCACCTCTTAAGTATATGATAGCTTTAGTTGGGAGTAGGGAAAATGTGCACTATGATCCCATGCTGTTCACAGTATGCATTTTCTTTCCTCTAACTAAAGCCTTAATATACTTAAGAGGCTCGGCTCGGTTGGTATTCCATATATCTAATATAGTACACTAGCACATGTTGATGCATTTGGAGCAGCAGAGAGATATTGCTTAAATTTAAAGCAGTTTCTTGTCTGTAGCTATTGGAAAACAGATTTTCACAATGATTTATTATGAAGACAAGGAAGATCCCAAAATGCACCCTTGCTATTGTGCTCTGCAGATGAATTATTGGAGATTGCAAACAGCATGTTATTTCATATATGATTCCACATGAAATCTCTTTTCTTTTTTCTCCCTATGATGCATCACATATGGAGTAAATGAGGCTTTAATTCTCTCGGGTTTTTAAAAATTCACTATATTGGTTCAGAAAATGTGGCTACATCAATATCTGACTACCAAAACCATTTGATTCTTTCTGATATTCTGGATAGAAAGCCTTGCTAGATTAAACTGATAGCTTTGCTTAAAATCTCTTTATGGACTGTTAATCACCAAAGCCGTGGATTATAATATACCACAAATGTTTACAAGAGAAGTTCTTTTTCTATAACTCTGACTGGATAAGCTGATCAAGATCTGAATGGCAATTTCTTGAGCAATAGCTTTCCTACATTAGAACAAGATTCTTTTGGGAAGCTATTTCTATGTTTCAAAAATTA
The DNA here is from genome assembly GCA_012654045.1 of Ptyas mucosa. Taxonomy (NCBI): domain Eukaryota; kingdom Metazoa; phylum Chordata; class Lepidosauria; order Squamata; family Colubridae; genus Ptyas; species Ptyas mucosa. The sequence goes on from WNWU01013639.1 coordinate 12,990,256, forward strand.
AAAACATTTGGTTTTTTAAATTATGATGTTATTTGTCCCTGTATAAATATTCACTCACTCAGGAGTTCTTAGGGAAACAATGTGACAATTTTTAATACAATTGATGAATACCTTATCTGAATATGTCATATTGTAATTGCCAATATTGTTCTTTTATTAATGTGCAGGCTGTATTTAAATACATATTTCTCTCTCTCTCTCTCTCTTCCTCCCTCCCTGTCTCTCTCCTTACATACATATGTTCACAGCCACTTTAATTTGATTTGTGTCAGTGTAAACTATTGCCTGCATATTCATCTTGACCTTGCCTGGTGTTGCTCCACAGTCTAATGGGGTTGGAAAGAATAAGTATTGTGTTTTAGTTAAGATTATAAATATTAAAAGTGTAGATTTATGTAATTCAAGACATCCATAATTTAATTTTAATTTACCAAAACTGCCGCTCTCCTTGTGGAAATTTCTTTATTCTGTAATGAAAACGATACAAATACAAATTATTCATTAGAGTCAGTGTAATAGTTAAAATATGTCTAGGTACTTAAATATGTCCACATACAATTGAAATATTTTTGATAGGATCTTACTGATTGATTGATTGAATGAATGAATGAATTTATGTTGCTGCCTTTTCACCCATGGCAACTCAAGGCGGCTTACAGAATATAAAACCACTTTTTATATTATGGATGACAATACCAGAATGGATTTATTTTTTGTGATTCCTACTTTCTGTGCCATCAGGTCAGTGTTGATTCTTACCAACTAGATAGATAGATCTTCTCCAGGAAATCTGTTTTCTATGTAACATGTGAAAATTTTAGTTAGCTTGAATGAGTAGAAATCAATGGACACTTTTCCTTCCTTGGTAATGAAAGTGCAAACCCTTTATTTTTGTGCTTATAAGATGCTAACAATATTAATATTAATAACTGGCAGTCCTAATCTATAATACTAGCTTACAATGTTGTTGCAGCATGCTAGTAAGATGGACCCCAGGACTTCTAGTCCCATCTTAGCCATGAAAGCCAGTAAGTGATCTTGGGGCAGTCACTCTCTCTCAGCTCTACTTACCTCACAGAGTTATTGTGAGGAAAAGAGGAAGAGGAAGATGTATTTGATATTTTCGCCCCCTTGACTTATTTGTAAAAATAATAAAGGCAAGGTACAAATAAATACAATTGTTAGCATTTCATTGATTTTGAGCTTACTTCTTTTTCCTCACCCACTTTTTGATTGGGTCACTTTTTGCACTATTGTTCCCAATATGATTTAAAGGTTGCACTGTTATGGAATGATGGGACCAAACAACATTCTGGGTCAACCAGAGCCAGTTTATTATTGCGCAGGTTCAGAACAGATTTGTTATGTATATAAGTTTGGGTGGGAAGTTTGAATTAACTGACCATCAGCTGATTGGCTGACCACCACAGCTGCGAGGTATATAAGGGGAGCTGTTTCCCCTGGTCAGTCGCTGGATTCTCACCCTGAAATAAAGAGCTATTGTCACACACTGCCTGGCTTGCTGAGTCCTCATTCACCCAACTTAACATTGGCAACGAAGGTGGGATCTTGAGGCCAGAAGCCCAGGCAAGAGCTGAAACCACGAGCCTACAGAAAGAGCTGAAGTCACGAGCCAACGAGAGAGCCAAAACCGAGACCAGCCAGGCGAGCGAGCGGAGGACCGGAGAATCTACCTACGATGTCTGCCTACACCCCGCCAGCGCCTTTCAACCCCGCGGAAGAGAAGTGGGGATTGTACATGTCCTGTTCCGAGTGCTTCATGGTGGCCAACGATCTCCAAGGGCTGTTGGACATTCGGAAGAAAGCCCTGTTCCTGAGCCACTGCGGGCTGAAGGTGTTGACATGGCCGAAGCCTTGTCAGAACTGAACACAGTCCACACCATTTCGTGGCAAACACTGCAAATGCTTTTAAAGGACCACTATTCCCCAACGCCTTCCAAGTACGTGCAGAGGTTCGAGTTCTGGCAGCGCAAGCAAAAGGACGGCGAATCAATCAGCGAGTACGTCGCTGCCCTGTGTAAGGCCGCTAATCACTGTGAGTACAGAGACTTGGATGAAATGCTCCTAGAGCAACTAATCTGTGGAGTGAGAGATATTTGCTTGCAGAGAAGGTTGCTCGCAAGGACAAATCTCACACTTCACATCGCGTTGGACAAGGCCAGGGCACAAGACTCGTCTACCATTGCAGCCGAGAAACTCCAGGGCGCAACACAGATGAAAGCAGCACAGAAAGCAGCTCCAGTCCACCAAGAGACCATCTGCATCGTGAGCGAAGCAGAGTCGGAAGAAGAGGTCTGCAGGACCGAGCAGTACCGGCTGGACCAGAGAGGTAACTGAGATGCCTGTGCGAGTTGTGGGAGGCCCCATCTGTGCCAGAACTGCAGATTCCGAGACACCATTTGCCGGAATTATGAGCTGAAGGGGCACATCACCAGAGTCTGCAGAGCTAAGCAGAACCCCCAGCACAAGTCACGAGGCAGCACCAGCCAGTCTGAGATGGCACAGCGATCGAGAGCCAATCAGAGGGGAGGACAGTGGAGCAGTGCGAAATCCGAAGACCTAGAGGCCTGCACCATTCGAATCGGTAGGACCTGCACATCCCCCGGTGAGAAGACCTACACGATGGTCGAGATTGAAGGCCAGGACTGCGTTATGGAGATTGACACCGGATCACCGATAACCATCATGTCCTAGGACAAGCTGAAGCAGACCCTCCCCAGCATCCAGAGATGACAACTACGGCACCAGCGGTTGGGCCTGCGCGACTACCAAGGGAACCGCATCTCCGTGGAAGGCATCGGCGAGTTCCAGTGGCGTATGGGGAATTCTGGGAGAAGCTTCCCCTCACCATAGTCAGCGGAAAGCTCCCAAGCCTGCTGGGCATGGACTGGTTTAGAGCCCTGGGCATGGGATTCACGGGAGTCCGGAATGTGTGGAGCACCCTACGGGACGACCTGCTGCAGGAGTTCCAGGACGTTTTCGATGAGGGGCTTGGCAAGAATGTGGGGACCCCTATTTTCCAACACGCTGCTCCTCCAATCCATTGGCTGGGTTGTTCTCCTCATGTTGCTTTAAACTGAGTGCAGATTTTTTTCTCCGTCCTTGGCTGACCACGCCCACCCTATGTCAATCATGCCAGTCTTTCTCACTCAGTTGCTGAGGAAACTTTGTCTGTGCATTTCTCCTGTCTAGATAAGTACTATTTGGCTGACCTTTATTTTAGTTTTTTATTTTTGTCACCCTTCCTTCTCCCTTGATTGCCATTGCCTTTGGCTACTTTTCTTTAAAAAAATTTCTGCTATTTTTCGTTCACTTTGTAAAGGAGCTGCCCCGTGGGATTAGTAGGCTGCGAGGAGGGTGGCAACGTGCCTGGGGCTCCAGGTTGTTCCGCTCCTCATTTGGACTTTAAATTTGACTTGTGTTGCAGCTAGCCAGATTCCGACCCAGCTGGGCGGTTCTGAGCTAATTTCTAGCCGCCGGCGCTTCGTTGGCTTCCTAGTGAGCCGGGAAAGCCGCAAGCGCCTCAGCTCCGTTATTTCGGGCGGCTCCGGAGTCCCTGCCTATGCCATCTGGCACACTCTGAGGTCCAGGCGATCTACCTAACCAGCGCTATCGGCCGATTGCCTTCATTGACAGGACCACTTCGACGGACTCGTGGGTGGCGCGGCCGCCATTTTGGACACTTTGCATTTGGTGACCGTGCTCAGGAGTACCGCGACTGCTTGCCTTTGTCGCGGTGGCCATTTTTGAAGCGATTGGGTGACGGCCACCATTTTGAATGTTGCCTCGCATCGCGGCCGCCATTTTGGACACTGACAGGGGCGGCCGCCATTTTGAATCATCATTTGTCATAGCGGCCGCCATTTTGTTCAACTGTTAGGAGTCGGCCGCCATTTTGAGCTTCATCTATAGCGCGGCCGCCATTTTGTGCACATTTGGACTATATTTGGAGGTTAGGAGCTGGCCGTTTGTGTCCCTTGCTGGGTACGGGCTCCTTTGCCTGGAAGTTTGCAGCCCAAGAGTCGGCCCTCAGTTGCAGGACGTTATATCGCTGTACAAGCCACTCCAGTTTCATTTGGCTGCCTTTTTTTGTTGGTGGTGCTCAGCTGCTATTGAGCTACGGTGACACACCTGATCAACCCTGGCTGTTGCATATCTGTCTCATTTAGCCTAGCCTGCTATATGGCTGATTCGGACTTGTCATCGGATCTTGAGGGGGAGGTGAGCCCGCCTGCACCCTCTACTCACCACCGGAGGGGGGTCGCAAGCTTACCAAATCTAAGGGGAAAGCTCCGGCCCCCAAGCCTCCTCTGTCCTTGCACCTGGGTCCGCCTCATAAGTCTGAACCAATTTGAGAAGGCCAAAGCTGCCAAAGGTCATATGGCCACTTCGGTAGTCTCGGAGGATCCTTGTACTTCATCTTGCCATGCCTCCCAGGACAGTGTCACTTTGGTCCCTTACCAAGTCTTTGGGGCCTCAGACCACCAGCCGGTAGGGTTGTCAAACTTGGAAGCAACATGGGGGGGTATCGGCATCCTTGCCTAATGTTGCGTTGGCCCTGCAGTCGGACCGCCCTGCTCGGGCTCGATCACCTCCTTCAGCTACATTTACTCCAACAGCTGCGGGCCTACGTGTGGAGGACGCCACTGCTTCATTTGATCTTCAGTCACTGCTTTCTGGTACGCTGGCCAAGATTCTAGCCACTGGCCTTCAGAGTGGTGTGGGCGGAGGGGACTCTTCTGCCGCCCCTCAGCATTCCTTGGGCCGGTCTGCTCATCATGCCAAGGCTTCGGCTTTGGCTCAAACAGATTCTGTCTCCTCGATGGAATCGGAACAGGAGGAGGACTTTCTGGAGGACATAGAGTTCTTCGAGGACAAGGGACTTCCACCCGAGAAGCCTGTTTTCACTGGGATCTTTTGTCCTTCTGTTTTTAAGTCCCTCCTACACAAAGCGAAAGTTACTACCCAATTTGGGCTGTTGACTGCTCCCCCTTCTGCAGGCTTGACACAACCTTCAGCTACCCATGAAGCCTTGTTTCAGGTGTCTAAGCCAGACAAGGATGTAATCCCTTGTCTTCCTTTATTTGCTGATGTGGTCCAGAGCGCATTTGCCCAGCTGGGGTCCTTGACGGCCCCGAGTGGTTTAGACAAATGACTTTATTGTGCAGCTGCAGGAGTTGGATAAGATCTTAGCACTGCCCTCAGTGGATACACCGGTTGCCAACCTTTCTTCCTCATCGGTTGTGTCAGTGGACACTGTTGATGGCCTGAAGGCCGGGGACTGAAAGACTGAACTGGGGTTTCACAAGGCTCATCAAGCTGCTGCGTGGGCGATCAAGGCAGCCACTGCAACATCATTTTTTAATTGGACATCTTTAATATGGCTCCGTCAGCTGGAAGAGCGTCTCCCTGCCACCGAGACTCGCATATATCAAGACATTAATAAAATAGTGGCAACTACAGAGTGTTCTGCAGATGCGTCTGTGAATGCTGCCAAATTCGCCTCCCGGTCCTTGACTTCAACTGTCACCAATTGACGCCTTTTCTGGTTGCGCAACTGGAAGGCTGATTCCAAAGCTAAGTGGTGGCTGGCCTCCTCGCCTTTCAAAGCCCCAGCCTTGTTTGGTGCTACCTTGGAGCCCCTCCTGGTGGAAGATAAGAGAAACGTAAGATTCTTCCATCTTCCTTTCACACACTAGAGCACAGGTATGTCCCTTACAATCAGCGGCAGCTCTTTCGGGCCTACTCTGGACCCAGCGGGTCCTTCTCTCAGCACTCATTTGCCCATGGTGGGGACCACTTTGCTGAACGACAACAGTTTCGAGACCGTACCCGTTCTCAAGCACCATCCAAATGCCCATACCGAGGTGGGGGTTATCGCCCTGCCAAACATGGCAAATGACTCTCATGGGTTGGATCCCATTGGTGGTCACCTCCAGCTGTTTCACCACCAGTGGGACCTCTCGACACCCGAAGAATGGATCCGACGCACAGTCCGTCACGGACTATGTCTGGAATTCGTCGGCCCCCCCTCTGACTCGTTTTTGTCGTTGCCTGGTTTCCCACCTGCCCAACCAGAGACAATTGATGGAAGCAGAGATAGACACCTACTCGCCCTCAAAGCAACAGAGCCGGTCCCCGACGGTCAAGAGATGACTGGGTTCTATTCCACTCTGTTCCTAGTCACCAAGTCTTCGGGCGGACACAGGGGCATCTTGAACCTGAAAAGGCTCAACAAGTTCATCTTGTATTGCAGGTTCAAGATGCATTCACTGTCATCTATCCTGGCAAGCAACAGGCACAACGATCTGCTTCAGTCCATAGATCTTCGGGAGGCCTACCTGCATGTCCCAATACACCCAGCGCATCGCAAATTTCTGAGGTTCAAGTACAATTGCCAACATTACCAGTACTCTGCGATGCCCTTTGGGCTTTCCTCTGCTCCCAGGACTTTCACGAAGCTGGTGGCGGTGGTAGCCGCGGCTCTGAGGTCCCTCCCGATCTGTCTTCTATGCTACTTAGATGACATTCTCATCCTGTCGTCGTCTCCGCTTCAAGCATCGAGCGACATGGAGACGGTGTTCAAGGTGTTTCAGAGTCATGGCTTTACCATCAATTATGAGAAAAGCCATCTTACTCCGACCACATGAATTTGACACCTGGGGGCGGTGATCAACACCACATTGGGCCAGGGGTTCCTGTCACCAGACCGGGTCCTCGACATACAGATGTTGGTAGCTCAGGTGAAAGCCAAGTGGACTGCCCTTCTCCTACAACTCTCTCAACTATTGGGGAAGATGGTGTCCTGCATAGCTATCGTTCCCTGGGCACGCAGACACACGAGATCGCTGCAGTGGTTTCTCCTACCATTCCAGAAGGCCAAACGCAGCATGTCATCAACTCCGGTCTCCATACCTCCTCAAGTTCGAGTGTCCTTAACTTGGTGGATGTCCCCAGCTCTTCTGCACGGGTGCGTGTTCCTCGAGGTCAATCGGCTGGTGCTAACGTCGGACACCAGTCTCCTAGGTTGCGGGGCACATCTAATGAAACAGGTGGTACAGGGTCCCTGGTCTCCCTCAGAGCAAGCGAACAGCATCAATTGGCTGGAGTTGAGGGCTGTTTGACTTGCTCTTCATCACTTCCGTCCCATCTTGAAAGGCCAACACATGTTGATCTGGACAGACAACATGACGACCAAAGCGCATATAAACCGCGAGGGGGGCACTCGATCCAAGAGCCTGATGCTGGAGGCGGAATGCCTATTAACCTGGGCCAAACGACACACAGCGTCACTAAGGGCAGATCATATCTCTGGTCTCTCAAACACGCAAGCAGACTGGCTAAGCCGCGAAAGCATCGACCCGGCCAAGTGGCGCCTCCATCCGAACAATTTCGCAGCCATCGTTCGTCGTTTTGGCCTGCCTCTCGTGGATTTGTTCGCCACCCCTCAGAACACACATCTGCTCCACTTCTTCACACGCTACCACTGTGGAGGTGCAGAGGGGTGCAATGCTCTCAGATGCCTGTGGCCAGTCGGACTACTCTACGCTTTCCCACCTCTTCCTTTGATCCCTCAGGTGATTCGGAAGCTGTTGGGGGAGCGAGCAGAATTGCTTTTGGTGGCTCCTCGATGGCCTCGCAGACCGTGGTACGCTGACCTGATGGGCCTATCCATGTCGCCGCCATGGACGATACCACAGCAGGAGATCTCTCTCAGCCAGGGGGCCATCGCTCATCTGGAGCCCCAGTGGCTCCAGTTGACCATCTGGCACTTGAGAGACTCCTGCTGAGGAGGGACAGGCTATCCGATTTCATCATTGACATCATCCAGGCAGCCAGACATCCTTCCATGACACGAATATACCAGGCATCATGGAAGGCCTTTTTGCAGTGGTGTGCTGTCCATCATGTCGACCCTACGTCTGCCGACATCCCGGATGTGCTGGATTTCCTTCTGGATGGATTGACCAGGGGCCTGGCTCCTGCCACCTTGAGGCACCAGGTTGCTGCCCTCGCCACTGTACTTACCTGTGAACCGCATCATTCCTTAACTCAGAACCCTCGTATCCAGAGTTTTTTACATGGGGCTTCCAACAGGTCTCCGCCGGTGGTCCACCATTTTCCCTCTTGAGACTTGTCTCTCGTGCTTCATGCACTCACCTGTCCCCCCTTCGAACCGTTGGCCTCGGTGCCATTGAAGATTCTGTCGTTTAAACTTACCTTCCTGCTGGCCATCACCTCAGCTCGGAGAATTTCTGAACTCTCGGCCCTGTCGGTGCGGAAGGATCTTTGTATATTTTACTCCGATCTGAGTGGTGATGAGATTGGATCCTTCTTTTACACCGAAAGTAAAAATCCTAGTTTCACCGGGCCCAGGAGCTCATTCTCCCCAACTTTTGCCCCGATCCGCGGAATCCGCACGAAAGTAACTGGCACATGCTGGATGTGCGAAGGGCCCTCTGTCATTACATCAGGAGGACAGTGGCGTTTCGTCTCACAGAGTCTCTGCTTGTATCATTCCACCCGTCCACTATGGGGAGAAAGGTGTCCTCGACTACCATCGGTCGTTGGAGCAAGGCTTGTATCTCGACCGCCTACTCCACCAAGGGCAGGCCTGCCCTTGGCAAGATATATGCACACTCCACTCGCAGTGCAGCTACTACTGCGGCCTGGTCATCTCAAGCCTCTTTTTTAGACATTTGCCAGGCGGCGTCTTGGGCGTCGCCATCTTCCTTCATTTGGCATTATAAAATTGACTCGTTTGCATCTGCAGAGGCTTCATTTGGCCGCAGAGTTCTACAACAAGTTGTTTCTTACCGGGACTCAGGGACCAGTCAGCCTCCCACCTGGGATTGTTGAGCTTGGGTAGATTCCAGCCAATGGATTGGAGGAGCAGCGTGCTGGAAAACGGACGTTGACGTACCTGAACGTCCCTTTTCAGGATGCTGCGACTCCAATCCATGCCTGCCCTGTTGTGGGCTTCCTGTTCCTTAGTTGATTAACTGTTGTGTTTAATTTCTACTACCGTGGGTTCCCTTCTTAGTTCCTGCGCCTTCGTGATGAAAGACTGGCGTGATTGACACAGGGTGGGTGTGGTCAGCCAAGGACGGAGAAAAAAATCTGCACTCAGTTTAAAGCAACATGAGGAGAACAACACAGCCAATGGATTGGAGTCGCAGCATCCTGAAAAGGGACATTCAGGTACGTCAACGTCCGTTTCATTCAATCTTGACCCCAATATTGCCCCCATCCATTTGAAGCCCAGGAGGGTGCCATTCGCGTTAAAGCCCAAGATAGACGCTGAGTTGGACAAGTTAGTCAAGCAGGGGGTGCTGGTGCCAATCGACCACACATGATGGGAAACCCCGATAGTGACCCCAGTTAAGCCAGACGGGTCAGTGCGCATCTGCGCTGACTATAAGTGTACGATCAACAAGGCCCTCCAGCAGAGCGCCTATCCAGTTCCGATCGTACACCATCTGCTACATTCCCTGGGCCCCAGCAAGATATTCGCCAAGTTAGACCTTGCACAGGTGTACCAGCAGCTACCAGTAGATGGCGCGACGGCAGAGGCACAAACAATTGTAACGCACAGAGGTGCCTTTAAATGTACCCGACTCCAGTTTGGAGTCAGTGTAGCCCCAGGACTTTTTCAAAGCACCATGGAGAGGCTACTACAAGGGATTCCCGGGGTCGTACCCTATTTTGACGACGTACTCGTCACCGCAGAAGACGAAAGTCAGCGGGGGGAGAGACTTAGAGAGGTGCTCAGAAGGTTCCGAAGTGCAGGACTCAGAGTAAAACGCAATAAGTGCAAGATAGCAGTCCCTTCGGTAGAATTCCTGGGGTACCAGGTGGATGGAACCGGCATACACCCCACAGAGAGCAAGGTCAGGGCAATCCAAGATGCACCGACCCCCAAAGATAAGGCGGAACTACAAGTGTTCCTCAGACTGTTAAACTTTTACGCAGTTTTCCTCAAAGACAAAGCTACAGTAGCCAAACCCCTACATAGACTCTTAACGAAGAAAGCTAAGTGGGTTTGGGGAAAAGCCGAAGCAACAGCCTTTGCCGCTGTCAAGAAGTTGTTGTCAGCAAAGAGTTTCCTGATCCAGTATAATTCTACGCTTCCCCTCATTCTAGTTTGTGACACGTCCCCGTTCGGCGTGGGTGCCGTCATGAGCCATAGACTGCCGAACAACCTAGAGGCGCCCATTGCATATTACTCATGGACTCTTTCAAGTGCCGAATGGAACTACAGTCAACTTGACAAGGAGGCCCTAGCAGCAGTCTCAGGAGTCAAGAAGTTCCACGAGTACCTTTTCGGCAGAGACTTCGAGCTCATCACGGACCATCGCCCCCTCCTGGGTCTCATCGCAGGAGACCGACCAACGCCGGCAGCCCTATCGCCCAGGATGACACGCTGGGCCATCTTCCTGGCAGCCTACTCGTATCGCCTGGTACATTGACCAGGGGTGAACATGGGCAACGCCGACGCCCTCAGCCGTTGCCCATTACCAGACGGTTTGGAGGACCCGACACCCGGCATTCCAGTGTTGCTGATTGACATTTTGGACTCAAGACCCATTACTTTGGCAGAGGTAGCAAGGGCCTCAGCCAGGGACCACGTGATCCGCAAGGTCTCGAATTGGGTCATGAGGGGGTGGCCGGAAAAAACTGAAGGCGGGGAATTCAAACAATTTGAAAACAAAAAAGATGAATTAACTGTGCAAGGGGGTTGTCTTTTGTGGGGCGATTGGGTCATTGTTCCCTTATGCCTAAGGGAGAAATTGTTGGTTATTTTGCATGACAGGCATCCAGGGATTGTATGTATGAAAGGTTTAGCTAGGAGCTATGTCTGGTGGCTGCTAATGGACAAAGACATCACTGAGTGGGTGGGGAAGTGTCAGCCCTGCCAGGAATCTAGACCAGATCCCCCGACAGCACCAGTAAGGGAGTGGGAGAGACCCCAAGGACCCTGGTCCAGGATACACATAGATTTTGCTGGCCCATTTCACAGCCAAATGTTCATGATTATAGTAGATGCTTACTCAAAGTGGCTGGAGATTAAGCTCATGAAAGCCACTACCACCGATGTCGTAGTGAGAGAACTGAGACAGCTATTCGCCACACATGGGTTACCAGACACCCTAGTTTCGGACAATGGGCCCCAGTTCACAGCCACCCAGTTTGAAAGTTATGTAGCAGGGCTAGGAATCAGGCACGTACTATCCACCCCATTTCATCCAGCCAGTAATGGATTGGCGGAGAGATTTGTAAGGACGACCAAGGAAGCACTCTCATGCCTGGACCCAGGGGACTGGCATGAGTGGATAGACAAATTCCTCATGGCCCAACATTCCACACCCTGCACCGCCATAGGTAGAAGCCCAGCAGAACTATTGATGGGAAGGAAACTCAGGGGGGTTATAGACAGGCTACACCCCAACTATTCCCCAGACAGCTTCAGAGTGAGTGAAAGGAAGCTTAGGGAGTTCACAATAGGCACACCCGTATTCTCAAGGAATTATGGGAACGGCTCTCTTTGGGAGACAGGGGTAATCACAGAAATAACAGGCCCCAAGTCATATAGGATAGATATGGGAGACGGGAGGATTTGGCACCGACACATTGACCAGTTGCGGAAACGTTTGACTGATAACACAGAAAATTTCCTCACCGAGCCAGTCCCTGACTATCAACAAAGCACCGTAGCTAACTCAACACCGAGTCAGGTGGAGGACTTATCTGTAGTTCCGGAGTTCCAGCGCCACCCCATCGCGGAGTATCGACCAGCTGAAGAAGTCACCTCCCAGGAAGAAATCGCGGAGGCCCCATTGGCGAAGCAGGGAGAAACAGGGAGTTCCTCCGACCTGCTCGATGCCGCACCTCCGACTGAACTGCACAGGTCAGCTAGGGTGCAGACACGCCCTAGTCACCTGAGAGACTTTGTATGTAAATAGTTACCCCAAGTGACTTCTGGGAGGGGAGGAGTGTTATGTATATAAGTTTGGGCGGGAAGTTTGAATTAACTGACCATCAGCTGATTGGCTGACCACCACAGCTGCGAGGTATATAAGGGGAGCTGTTTCTCCTGGTCAGTTGCTGGATTCTCACCCTGAAATAAAAAGCTGTTGTCACACACTGCCTGGCTTGCTGAGTCCTCATTCACCCAACTTAACAAGGTTCATACCTGAAAGTCTGAACAACTTATGGTTATAAGACCTTAGTCTTTATACAGTTTCAAACAAAGGATTCTGTGAATTCAGCAGTTTTCAGGGTTACAAACATTCGTTACATCAATTGACATTTCTAATTACTAAGTTTGTTACATTATCTTTAGCAAACAGTCATAATTCTTAGATTAAGAATTAAGATTCTTTAACCTCCAAACTGTTTATCACCAAAATGTTTCTATCTCTTGACAACTGAGGGGCCACTCCACGTAATGTTTCTCTTTCAAAGGAATGTGGCTAACTTTGTACTTTTCCAACCAGATACATTTGCTTCTCTCAAACAAACACATTTTCTTTATTACAATACTATGAATAAAGAGGGCCCTTCAGTGATCATCTAACTGAACCTGCATTACCTACCTTAGCACACCCCTATTTTAGACTAACAAGTAATTTTTCCTAATGGACCTGAAAACATCTTAATCTTCAAAACCCATAAATTTTCTTCTATCTTTTGAAGTTTTGAATTGGGATTTCTAAACTTGATCATGGTGAGATAACACCAAGAATTTAGCAGAATCCCAATTCAACTCAGAGTTTCATATATTCTCTGCTACTGAAACTGTATATTGAGTAATCTCTATTAAAAATGGAAATTGTTTTAATTTGTAACAATTACTTTTTAAAATATATTTTCTTAAGTTTCTTGAATGTAAAATATAATATATTGTTAACATAGATAGGAAGAATATATATTGTATTAGTGATCAATTATTTATTTGAAGTAATTACATTGCGGTAAAACAGAAATGCTTCTTTGTAACATATGTCCTGGCAAAAGTAAACGTATGCAGACTTTGGGAATCATGCAAATAGAATTATGTTTTAGGTTATTCTCACATTTCTTTATTTTGTCACATGTGTAGTTCACGTTCAGTATTTTCAGTTAGGAATTAGAAGCAGACCTAACTTTTTTTTTTATTGATGTATAATTTATGGCCTACTTTCCCTTCAAAGATTGGTGCCCAGATGACTGCAAATAAAGCTTAGAAATTGATCTTGAGCCAGCTCTGTTGTTTTGGTTTTATTTCAATCTTGTGATGATGATAAAAGGAGATGGAATGAAATCCCTTGCTAATAGCTATCATACTGATGGAAAGGATTGATCTATCTACTTTTTGTTTGTTTGTTTAAAGTGACTGGTAGTATTTTTTTAGATAGACATTTTTCTAGCCCTACTTAGAGGTGGCAGAGATTGAATCTATAGCTTTTATCATGTAAAGCATATGCTCTAGCCTTATACTGTACTCCTGCCATCTTTGGAAGATTTATTTATTTAGTTAGGAAATATGTGTAGTTTTGTGTTCCATAATTCTGTGCAGCTCACAACAATAAAAGCATTTAAGGAGCAATAAAAAACCCAACCCCCCCCCCCCCCCAAAACTAGCCAAGTACTCCAAAGAAACACTCTCCAGTAACACAACAAGCACTGGACTCTAGCCTCACTCAATGCTTGGAGAATAGCCAGTTTTTAAAGGCCTGCCAGAAGGGTAGAGAAATCTGCGGGATCTCAGGGGCAGAACCTGCTCTTGAGAAAGTGCACTTTCAGCCCCTTTGGATGTCAACCTTTTAAGGGAAGGGACCTGAAAGGCACCCACCTTACCTAATTTGATGGAATGAGCAGATACTCACAGAGAAAGGTAGTTTTGCAGGTAACGTGGCCCCATGCTATGCAGAGCTTTAAAGATGACAACCAGCACTACTATGAATTGAATTTAAAGTTTGAAAAATAAACGTGTATTATTTTAATTAAATATGACCATAAAGAGATAGTGTGAAATATTTTATATATCAGTCCTTGAATCTTGAGAGGGAGTTATTTTAGTTAATTAATTGAAACATTTATAGCACCCTACTTTCGTAAACATAAGATAAAATTAAGCAGTATATTAAAAATCTAAAATACTACTAACCAAAATTCAATAATGGAAAGTCACAGATTTTTAGCAGTGCCAGTAGGATATGGCCAGGCTGTGGTTAAGCTTTGAATGCAGAGGGAAAACAACAGATCTTTACCACTGAAAAACAAATGCTTTTGATATCAGCCCAGCCTCCAGAAAGGCAACGTTTCAAAGCAGAGGATGCTCCAACAAAGCACATCTTCTTTTACATCCCCACAAAATACCTCCCTCAAATATAGGGTGCTGAGGAGATCCTAATCAACTATGTAGAACTGGAGTGTTAAACTTGCGACGACATATCGTCACATGATGTATCACAACTTTTCCCCCTTCGCTAAACTGGGGATGGGCATGGTCAGCATATGACGCATCCGGCCCGTGGGCTAGAGTTTGACACCCCTGATGTAGAACCTTGAATATCATTGTATTCTAGTAAATAGTATTTTATTAGTGAGATCTTAGGTCTCACTAGTAAAATACAGTACTATTCATTTACTATCTCATGGGCTCTAAAAACGTTCCAGATTATAACCTCATCATTGCCTTCTGTACTACTTTCAGCTTCGGTACCATCTTTAGACTCATATAAAGAACACTGAAATAGTTTAACTGAAAGGTTATCAGAGCCTGGGCTACTGTCCATACAATATTGCTATTCCTGTCTGCAGCTGACATACCAGTAGCAGCTTGCTAAATGTACTCTGGATCGGAGAGACCATTTTGGCCTTGACTAATAATTGAATCTAGCAGGACATCAAAGCTCTATACTTCTCTTTCAGAATTACCTGAGTCCCATACTTTCTCTATTTTCATGAGAAGGAAAGATAACACCAAACTCAGACTCCACTGACGAATTCACTCAATGTGTTTGTAAAGCAAGTGTGACAAAATAGATCACTAAAGGACCCCATAATTTGGCATTTGGGACTGAGCAAGATTTCATAGTTTGGAGAAGAACTGCTGAAAATCAGGGCTTCCTATTCCATTCCTAAATAGTCACCTCAATAAGAAACTAGTTTTGATGGTATCAAAAGGCACTGAGAGAAATCAACAGCATTGTACTTCCACTTCTGGTCATAATTTCATCCAAGAAGCTATGGATACAGGTATTCTGTGATCTTCTATGGGTGATCATGTATTTTTTAAATGGTTGTGAATACATTAGTTTTAATTTGTTCTCTATAATCAGTTATAGTTCTGAAAAGGTCTCCCTATTTTTTATGATAGAGTCTGAAGGATGAAGTTTGCAAGTGAGCAGTAGTTTAGATTAAAGCTAGTAAGTATGATAATGAACAATAGAGGCATGTTTTTATTAGATTAGAAATATTATTTCTTAGAACTCAAGGTGCAAATTATGCTGTGCCATGATGTTTCTTTCAAGCACGTAAGATAAAATTAACATATCTAAATTGGATCAGCCTGAATAGGTTTCCCTGCTGTTTCATCTTCTCAGCTGCAGTCAGGCTATAAAGGCCCGCAGGTGGATCCAAACAGTAATTTCAAGTCCATTTTCAAAAGTCTTACTCCAGTAAATAATTATAGTAACTTCACATTGATTCTGTGCAGTAAATGTCAGCAGAAATATTTTACATACACAATGAAAGCTAATTTGGATTGCAAATATAAATAGTTTTCATTCATTTTGTTTCTAGAAAACAATTCCAATTAATGTTTATATATATATATATGTATGTATGTATGTATATATGTATATATATGTGTGTGTGTGTGTGTATATATATATATATATTTCTTTTTCCTTTTTCGTAGGCTTTATGTGCAATTTCTTTCTAGCCAGGTTCTATCTACGTAAGCTAAGAT
>WNWU01013639.1:13006634-13046007 GCA_012654045.1 Ptyas mucosa
ATTTCTCTCTAGCCAGGTTCTACCTACATAAGCCAAGATGTTATGCACGTAGATGTTATGTAGAACCAGGGCTGCATAACATCTTGGCTTACGTACGTAGAATCTGGCTAGAGAGAAATGCACATAAAATCTACGAAAAAGAAATCTATCTATCTATCTATCTATCTATCTATCTATCTATCTATCTATCTATTTATCTATCTATATCTATCTATCTATCTATCTATCTATCTATCTATCTATCTATCTATCTATCTATCTATCTATCCTTAGTTTTTTTAACACATTTCTCTCTCAAAAGGATACAATTATGCTGATTATGATGTAATTAATATTTAGATCAATAAATTATGGTCAAAGAGATCTAGGCTCCTGGCACTTTCAGCCCCAAACTCACTGGATGACTGTGAACATGTCTGTTACACCTAGCTATCCTGTATTTTAAGATTGTTGTGAAGATGAAATGGCTGATTAGACAAACCCTATTTCTTGGAGCAAAAGGATAGTGAAAATACAATAAATAAAACAGTTTTCCTTTACTTCTTTTCCTTGAAAATCCACTCTCCAGAACAACCATGAATTGAATATATTCCAAAGGTGTTAAACCCAAGGGACATGAATGGCACCTGACTTCTGTGTGCTGGATCTGAACATTGGGTGTCATCTAATTGCATATCTAGGGTGCCTGTAGGCTCTATAAATGATAAAATTCCAAATAAAACTATTAGCATACTAGTGTTTTTCACAGGCTTGGAATGTTGGTAGATTTTATCTTTCTTTGAATGTTTTTGTGCTTTTTCATTTCTTATAACTCAGGGATGCAGAAAGTTCAACAGGATAGAGTTGTTTTGGGGCAGTGGGAGCAGATTTTAATATTTGCAGAGTAAAGAGGCAAAATTGATGTTCAAAGTCTTACAGAAGTTTGTTATCATCTTCAATTTTTAAACCATTCGAGAAAGAGACTCTAGAAAGAGGGCAGAGAAGGGCAACAAAGATGTTTAGGGGACTGAGGCTAAAACATATAAAGAAAGGTTGCTGGAATTGGGTATGTCTAGTTTGGTGAAAAGAAGGACTAGGGGTGACATGATAAAAGTGTTCCAATATCTCAGGGGTTGCCACAAAGAAAAGGGAGTCAAGCTATTCTCTGAAGCACCTGAAGGCAGAACAAGAAGCAATGGGTGGAAACTAATCAAGGAAAGGAGCAACCTAGAACTAAGGAGAAATTTCCTGACAGAACAGTTAATCAATGGAACAACTTGCCTCCAGAAGTTGTGAATGCTCCAACACTGGAAGTTTTTAATAAGAGACTGGACAATCATTTGTCTGAAATGGTATAGGGTTTCCTGCCTAAGCAGGGCATTGGACTAAAAGATCTTCAAGGTCCCTTCCAACTCTGTTATTCTATTCTATTCTGAAATCTCTCCCAAACTTGATGTCACCCACTTGTTAGTACAATTCTGGATAATGCAAGTAATGCTGGTGCAATTATTGCACTCTTATGCTATCAGTAATTTATTTGGTTCTGCATATTTCAAAACCTATATACTTGAGAGAAATGATCTAGGAAAAACTTGAATTTGAGTATAAAATTGAATAAATTTGGTAAAATGATAGATTGGTAAGTAGGTTTACGTCTCTCTCTTACGTTATATACTAATATTAGAATTTCTCAAATTTATTATATGCAACAGAAGGCAATGTATTGCATTCCTAAATGTTTTTCATTTAAGCAGTGTCTAGATTTAGATTTGCTTAACTTTAGTGTAACTGCAATATTATGTAGCTTCAGGCCATACAAAGTTAAGATATCTAAAGCAACTCAGATCGGGAACTCACTGGAGATTTATGTGGTGGAGTCTTCAAGAATCCTTCTGAATAGAAAAGGAAGCTGAGGAAGCTGAATGAATAAGGAAACAAGGTGGAAAGATTCAAAGGAAGTGAGAAGGCAAGGTTGATTAATATAGTAAGGAGACTCAGAGATATGTTTGGAATAATTGACATGTGGAAAATGTCTCCGAACAGAGAAACGGGTGTCTGATTTGACCCTGGCTACTTTTTAATCCTGGACCTTTGGTAAATGCTTCAGAACAAAACACGGTTGTCTTGTTATAAGAGTAGCACAATAGCATTTTCAGTATGACAATAGGATATTTTTAAGGATTCCCATAAATCCACATGCAAAGTTTCATTTAAAGGATGCAGAATCCTGAAAAAATAATGTGTGCCAGTACTATAATGTTCTGGTTCATCCACTTTTAAGGACATTTCTATGAAACTTAAGCAATAGCACAATTAAATGAACATTTTTTAAAATGACAGCTATTCATGGTCCTGATTCTCAATGTGAATAAAGAATAGAATTTTATGTATTTCTACAGGAGTGATTTCCCAACTGTGTCATACCCACTTGAATTTTTATAAGGCAAGAAGAAAAATCCAACTTACTCAGTCTAATTAATGCATAGTAGACATGAGAAATTTAAAATTCATTGAAAACTACATGTAGTAGTAGAGAAGATTGGGCAGCATTTTATTATACTAATACTTAATTACTAGAAATGAATCCTTTTCATGACGTACTGGTATTTTAAACTAGATTTGATAAATGATTTATTCCATAGAACATAGATTTGCTTTTATTTTACTAATCACAACCAACCTCCATCCCCTTTGCATTTCCTTCACTGTTGAAAGCTCATGGAATATTTGGTAAATTTAGTTTGCTCCAAGCTACGATACTTGTACTTAGTTTCTAAGCAGACCTGATGGAAAGATTTTCATGAAGCTGCAAATTAAGAAGCAGACAAGATAAAAAAAGAGGCTGGTTTTGTTCCTTCTGTCATTTTTTTCTTGACATGTTTTAAAAATCTCTCTCTGAAATTGGAGAGATAAAAATAACACATCTTCAGATGTGAAGACATCTGAAACCTCCTGCTAAACATGGACACACTTATTTTGAAGGAAAAATTGCTACCATAGTATAGTATAGTATAGTATAGTATAGTATAGTATAGTATAGTATAGTATAGTATAGTATAGTATAGTATAGTATAGTATAGTACAGTACAGAACAGAACAACAGAGTTGAAAGGGACTTGGAGGCCTTCTAGTCCAATCTCCTGCTCAGGCAAGAAACCCTATACCATTTCAGACAAATGGTTATCAAATTTCTTCTTAAAAACCTCTAGTGTTGAAGCATTCACAACTTCTGGAGGCAAGTTGTTCCACTGGTTAATTGTTCTGTCAGGAAATTTCTCCTTAGTTCTAGATTGCTTCTTTCCTGGATTAGTTTCAACCCATTGCTTTTTGTCCTGCCCTCATGTGCTTTGGAGAATAGCTTGACTCTCTCTTCTTTGTGGTAACTCCTGAGATATTGGAACACTACCATTATGTCACCCCTATTCCTTCTTTTCATCAAACTAGACATACCCAATTCCAGCAATCATTCTTTTGTATGTTTTAGCCTCCAGTCCCCTAATCACCTTTGTTGCTCTTCTCTGCACTCTTTCTAGAGTGTCAACATCTTTTTTACATCGTGGCGACCAAAACTGGATGCAGTATTCCAAGTGTTACCTTACCAAGGCATTATAAAGTGGTATTAACACTTCACGTGATCTTGATTCTATCCTTCTCTTTATGCAGCCTAGAATTGTGTTGGCTTTTTTGGCAGTTGTAGCACACTCCTGGCTCATATTTAAATGATTGTTCTTGCTACTTTAGCAGATGTTGATATGGAACAGGACCAGAGCGCCCCCCCCCCCCAGTATTCCTAATATGAGAATATATTTTGCTACATCCTCTTCCTATGGCTGTTCTTCCTTTGTCAACTAGGAGCAGGAATATAGGAAAGAAAGTGTATAAGAAATAGAAATGTTGCTTCTCTTTTTTCACTTTGGCTCACTCTGTAACCTTTTTGTAAGGCAGAGGACAACAATTAAGGAGGCAAAGGCAATATCATCGCCAGGCAGGAGATAGCTTCTTGTAATCATTAGGTAAATGAAGGTATAAAACCGTACTAAAAATTCAGGATTTTGGAAGTTGCATAATGACTTTTGTGACAAAGGTATTTGTGCATCTATGTGTTAGTGTCTAGCAATGCTAATTATTCTTAACTTGCACTGGCAGTATCAAATTACAACACAACAACAAGTAAAACAAAGCCTGTATATACTGTATACAAGGAGTTCATCTACCACAAGCTACACAACCAAGTATGTATCATGAATGTGATTTTTTTTTAATATAGTAATCTATTCACACTCTTCTTTATCTTGCAGGAGAGTTCTGACCTTGGAGTCTGACATTTCTTGGATGTTCTAGGACATCAATAGAGAGGACTGCAGTAAAAAGTGGTAATTTGCTGCCTTCTTTCTACCCTCTTGTCCTGTTTTGGTCTTCCCAGTTTTATTCCTGTTGTTAGGTAATGGGCTGGATAGAAGGCATGACAGAGAGTTGGGAGATTTTGGGGGCTTGAATTTCTATCCCAGACTATTTATGCTGGATCCCCAATTTTTCCCTTTTCCCATTTCATTATTATATATGTTAGAAAAAGTAGAGCTATGTGTAATTCTATAGGGTTGGTATTTGGAGACCATTGCTGCATTTCACTCTTCAAGCCTAGGAGATGCATAACCACTTGAAGGAGAACACAGTTATTTTTCCATATATAAAAATATACCCCACAATCCTGTGATTCTTGGCATGCATTTCATAGGTTACAAGTGTAGTTGTCAGCAAAAGTTACAAATACTGTGTTGTATTGTGGAAAACAATACACTTGTTTTGAATTGAAGTGCATTCTTTATTTCTTACAATAATTCAATTCAATATTTAAAAGAAAAAAATTGTGAAAGATTTTGTGTGAGAAAAACATAGAATGTGGAAGGGTTTAAAGGGACTTTGGGGTCTTCTAGTCCAACCCTCTGCCCATGGCAGGAAATTCTATACCAAATGGCTATCCAGTCTCATCTTGAAAACATCTAGTGAGGGAGCATCCAAAACTTTCCATTTCACTGATTAATTGTTCTAACTGTCAGGAAAAGCAATTTTGTTCGAAAGAATTAATGTAAAAGGAAATCAGGTTGTCAAAGAATACGGTGACTGGAAATCACTTATCAGAATTGGCATAGAGCATAGAAAAATTCAAAGAAATATTTCAAGATGTGGGGAACCTTCACTGATAGAATTGCTAAGAGTCAGACTCAATTGAATGGATAATGTCATCATCAACTGTCAGGAAATGTCTCCTTAGTCCAAGGTTGGATCTCTCTTTAATGAGCTTCCACATGTTACTTCTTGTCCTGCTTTCAGGTTCTTTGGAGAAATAAGTCTTCTCTGTGACAGCCCCTCAAGTACTGGGAGACTGCTTTCATATGACCCCTATGCCTTCTCTTTGTTAGACTAGACATACTTGGTTCCCTCAATTATTTATCATATAGTTTAGCCATATCATCTTTGTTTCTCTTCTCTGCACTCTTTCTAGTGTCTCAATATGCTTTTTTGTATTGTGGTGACCAGAACTGGATGCAGAACTCCAAATGTGGTCTTGGCAGTGCAGTATAAATGATATTTCATGTGATCTTGAAACTATCCTTCTGTTAATGAAACGCAGGACTACATTAGCTTTTTCAGCGGATGCGGCACACTGCTGGCTTAAGGTTGTCTACTGGGACACCTAGCTCTCACTCATAGCTGATACTATTGAGCCACGTAATACCTATTCTACTGTATATTTTCACATTTGTTTTTTCTTGCCTGTGTGAAGGACCTTATTTTCCTTATCACTGAATTGGATTTTGTTGGATAGGGCCTAGTGTTCAAGTTTGTCAAGGTCCTTCTGAATCTTGAGCTTATCACCTAAAATGTTTGCTATTCCCCACCAGCTTTGTGTAGTCTAAAAATTGGATGTGTTCTCCTTCTATTCCCTCATGAAGAAGTTGAAGAGTACTGGGCCTAAAACAGAAGCTTGAGGTACCCAACTGCATGCTTCCCAATTAGAGGTAGTTCCATTGAAGACTACCTACTGACTGTGGTGGTCAGCCAGTTGTGAATCCATCTAGTGATACTCACTATCACACATTGCTCTATCTTACAACTAGTAGGCATTTTGTCAAATGCCTTAACTGAAGTCGGAGTAAAGTATGCCTACAGCATTTCCTTTAGCCACTAATTTAGTCACTTTTTCAAAGAAATTAATATGTTTTGTCTGGCATAATTACTTTTGACAAACCCATGCTGGCTTGTATTAATTTCTTTGTTCATTTCCAGTTGCTCACAAATCCACTACTTGATTATCTTTTTCTAACATCTTCCCAGGTAGTGATGTCAGCCTGCTTGGTCTGTCGTTTCCTGGATCCACCTTTTCCTCCTTTTTGTAGATGGAAACCACATTAGTTCTTTTCTACTCTTCTGATATTTCCTCAGGGCTCCAAGACCTTTGAAAAATATAGTTTAGTGATTCTGAGATCATGTCTGTCAGTTCTTTCAGAACTCTGGGTTGTAATCTATCTGATTTTGGCAATCTGAACTCATCTAAAGTCGATAAGTATTCTCTTACCATTTTCCTGCCTACTTTGACTTGCATTCCTATGTAATCTCCTACGATCCTAGGATATTTTAGGATATGAGGGAATAGGTGGATAGTTCTGAAATGATCAAGCAACTGGGTAGTGGATATATAAAACAGAAGAGATTAAGCAGAAAATGTGATACTTCTCTTTAGGTTAAAATATTCTGACTATATCTAAAGAAGCTTCTTGAAACAGCAAAGGACAGGACAGTACTCCTGTCAAAATGTCCCAAAGAAGTAGTTTTAACTTTCATTTATAGTTGTACTTTGATAAAAATCTGAAATCTTCTCTAGAATATTTTCCGTGTCAGTGTAACCATTCATATTTATTTCTCTTTCTTTTGCTATTCATTTTCTTAACTAATTGGCAGTGTTAAGGCCAGCAGGATCTGCATTTGCTGCTCAGCACATTAAAATATTATTTGAGTTGTATTATGATTATAATGAGTATTCATCATCCTTTCAGTCATACCATTTCTGCAGTGGAGAAGTTTCATCATTTCACTGAATGGCATCAAAGGAAATGAATTTATGATCTCTAGAAAACAGTCAAAAGCACTTCCCAACCAAGGTTATCTTTCATATCTGAAAACTTCCTACAATGTCAAAGCCACTACTATCAACCTATTAGAAATG
This sequence comes from Ptyas mucosa, assembly GCA_012654045.1. Taxonomy (NCBI): domain Eukaryota; kingdom Metazoa; phylum Chordata; class Lepidosauria; order Squamata; family Colubridae; genus Ptyas; species Ptyas mucosa. Next base: position 13,013,839 of record WNWU01013639.1, read on the forward strand.
TCCATTTTCAGCATAACTAGCATGATGTCTAGCATCACTAACATGATGTCTGCCCTTGTTACAGAAATTCGCATAATTTCAAGTGTCTTCTTAAATTTCACTTGATTTGTTCTGGGGCCAATATAATATTTCAAAACTTTGTTTCAGATATTTCTTCTTTGATTAAAGGTAGTCCTTCTTAACTATGGTAATTGGGACCAGAACTCTGTTCTAAGTGATAGCTATAAAGTGACAGCCATAAAGCATAATGTCATATGACCATGCCAATTTACAACAGCTGTTGTGACAGATCCAGTTGCCATCATTGGGTGAATCTCAAAGGTGCAATCATATACTTATAATTTGCAGCCTTCTACCAGCTTCTCCATTGACTTTGTCGGTCAGATGCCAGGAGACAAGAATTCAAATGGTGATTGTATGACATGAAATACTGTGACATTGTAATTGCAATCTGGCTTTCAAGTGCCTGAATCACATGTTTCACAAACAGGCACAATTTTGAACTCCCAATGTAAACATCTCTTGTCCTAATATTGGATGATTGCTGAATGAATGGTATTTCAACGAGGATGATCTGTACAGATTTCAGTATATGGTATATTGTAAGGAATGCACCCCCCCCACCCCAAACACATGCATGCATTGTAATTGGGCCCTGCATTCTTCTTCCTATAGGAAGGGGAGAAAAAATAAGATGGAAAGTCATTGCTCTGATGATGTGCAGAAAAAAAGGGGAAAAGTCATATGTAGTTTGGAGTTGTACAAATCCTTCCAAGTAGGAGTTTTGCAAAGTTTTGCAAGCTGTTCTTGGCTCTCTCCATGTGTTACCTTTTATAGAATTTTATTATAATGTTAATACAGAATAAAAACTAACAACTAATATTTAGAATGGAAAATGAAAGGAAACTGAAGAGAACAAAAGAGCAGAAACCAAATAAAAGAATTATAGAGATGTGACTTCTGGTTTACTGTTACAGGAGTTAAAATATAAATGCAAAATAACCTTTTATTCTATGATTTCAACATTATTTACATCTTCTCTGTAATCAAGTATTTTTCTCACTAGATTTAGACAATGTCCTATCTCTAATAAAAGCAGACAATTTGATCCTCCTGTGAAAAAACAGAAAGAGGATTTTTGAAGCTTGAAGTAGGAAATGAAAATACAAGGTAGGAAGGTTAAAGAGAGTTTGAAGGTGCTGGCATTGAGGTAGATGGAGGGGACTCAGGATGCCTGAATGCCTGAAAATGGGACATGGGCTCAAGGAATCCCAAGAGACAAAGCAGTGATAGAAATGATTGATTATATAATAGTGGTGACAGTATATTCTCCAGCAGCTGATTTTCTTTCTCCAATCAAATTCATTCCAATTATCTTGTATTACAGACCCCATTATTCATGCTGGGGATCATGAGAAATATGAACTAGTCCTTACAGAGAATGGCCCTTGAAGAAGATTGGCAAGAGATTTTTGATTCCATGTATACAATCAGATGCCATTTTATAGTAAACAATGTGAGATTGTGTTCCAGAAACTCATTTGAACTAGTGAGGAGAAGAATGACATAACCTTTTAAAATTTTTACTTGTTGGAATTTGCTGTTTCCCTAAAATGCATTTCTCAAGAGAGCTTTAAGGGTGTCTTGTTGATGTGGTCCAGTGGTGGGTTGCCCTTGGTTCAGACTGGTTCTATAGAACTGGTAGTAAAACCGACGGGAGGTTCCACCACTGACCCTGACGTCATCAGAAGCGATCTGTGCATGCACGATCCCATTGCAAACCGGTAGTAAAGGTAAGTAGAACCCACCCCTGATGTGGTCCATACATAAATCATTAAATTTTCTTGTCACTATTCTATGATCTTTGGCTTGGTCTGATCTGTGCTCAAAGGAAGAAAAGATTGGGAGAAATCCACCATCTATTTTTAATGTATTAGTATGGATAATATTTACTAGAATTGTTCTAACTCTACAAGAAAAAAAAAACCCTTTATCTCTAACTGATGAAGTTAAAATTGAAATGCTTGAATCTTCAATCAATAATCGTCTACTGAATACAAAATAACCACAGAACCTATTGAATTTGATGACCTGAATGTGGTCAAGTATGACACCTAGAGGCCACACATTCTGCATCTCTGCAAACATGCCTTTGATTATTGATTTGTCTAATACTTACTATTTTAGTCATTTTAGGAGACAGTTAAATATGTTTAGCATATTGATTGAAGATTTCTTTAGAGAAATTATACTTTACAGTTTAAAATATATAATGAGAATATAATTTTTCTTTATTTCCTTCATCTTAAATTGCTACTGGTAATAATGACGATATTCCAAGGCATCATTTGGATATACTACTTAAAATTTTAACAGGGTCCAATCTGATATTCCAACCAAAGAAAGCAAAGGCACATTCCTACATATAGTTTGAGCCAAACAATTCACTGGATTTCTGTATACACATATTGAGGAACAAACCTAACTATGATGGTTTTTAAGAATCTCACATCTCCCTCTATAGATGGGAGAAGACTAACTCCAAATAACAAGCTGAATAAGTGTTTATTGGATGCTTGCTTTAATAATTCATGCAAAGATGAAATGAACCAAGAGATTAATATTACACTGATCAAGTAAAATTAAATTCAATTGGGAAAAAGTCAATTTGTGGCAGCACATTGTATTGCCATTTTTATGGGGTGGGGGGAGGAATTGAACATAGTGCTTCTTTCGAGAAACTGTTCTGGGAAAAACTTGCATCATGAGAATATTTATTCGTAAAATCCTATTTGATGCACCAATGCCCCCCTCAAGTTACTGCATCTTTTACATTAGTGAATAATCACAGAAAATAGGTTACTGAGTTAAATGATATCTCAGAACTTGACTAAACCCAGATTAATCATATTTATCAAAAAAAAAAAAACCCCACCAGGAATTAAATTATTCATAGTAGAATAATTTCAATATGTTTACTATGGTTATTTCAAAAAACATTTTTTTAAAATAATATTGTGTATCACAGCATAACTGAGAAATAAGCCAATTCAGACAAAGAGTAATATAAAACAGTTTTTCAGGGATGCTATCATACAAAAATTACTTCAAAAATGGGTTCAAATATAACCCAAATCCTGTGAGTAGTCAGTGAGCCAATCAGTATGTGGATTTTCACATAATATATGTGAGGCTGCCATAACTTTTCGTAAATTTAGACAAGCATAAAAAGCTCATGGAATCAAAAGAATATTGGTAGTCAGGTAACCAATGAGGCAAAAAGTCATTGTGATGTCATAATGAAATGAAAACCAGTCAAGATTATCTCGTCCCTACTACCAATATGAGTTATCCTAGTTCGTGTGTGTAATCCAAAGAAAGGAAACTCATTAGTCAACTGGGGACTATAGGGCAAATATGGAGATATGTTGGCTTTAATTTACATGATTGAAGAATCATGGAAAGTGTAAGTTTTTAAATTTTATACTTATATTGTAAAAAAGAAACGTATAATATTTTAGAAATCATTCTATTTGCTGATCTTGAACTGTAGTTTACTTAATATTGGGACATTCAAATTACATGACAATACTTCCTCATAATTTATAACTTGTATGAACAGTATTTTACCATTAAACTATATGAGTTTCTACCACAGTACTCTAAACAATTTTGCCTGAATCTTACAATGTGACAATTCTTACAAAATTTTGTTATCTAAGCATGACTTGTAAACAGACTTGTTGAGAGAACAGTAGATTTTAATAGAATTATTGTATTACAGTTCTCCTATAATGCAAACTTTTTCATCAGTTTCAGAAGCAATTCTAGCTATAATTAACAAAGAACATAAGAAGGCACTCATTCTGTTTCTCACTTCTGACAAGTGCTAGGTAGGTTGCAATTAGACTATAAAGTAGAAATAGTGAGTTTTGATGCTTCTAGAATCAATACATGCTCTCCATAAGTGTGATGCATTGGAACACTGATTTCCCATGCTTGATTTATCATGGATAGCAGAACAAGCAATATTTTTGCTCATTTATTTAAGAAGGTAGCTAAAGAGTAGAAGTTTCCAGGAGAAACATAATGAGAATGTTTTCAACAGGGTAAACATGTTAGATGGTTGCTGCAAAAACCAATAGAAACGTGTGACACTTAAAGTCTAAGTTGGGAGAAAAGAGTAAGCTAAAAAAAAGGGGGAGGGGGTTTAAATCAGTAAGATAGGGCCAGTAAAGAATCATGAAAGCTGTTGTGATCAACAATTTGCTCAGCTTTGGATTGATTAAAGGTTGCTTTCTCACCCCATTCCTATTTAGGCAACCATGACATTGGACTAGCCAATAAATATTGGGAGATGAAAAAGATTAAGTTCATATAATTATTCCTATTGCTGCTGTTACTGCTACTGCTGGTATTGCAGTAAGAAAAGTTACTAATGTTTCTTTTCAGCATAGGAGTCAATACAATATGCATGCTTCTGACTGTTCTACAATGCTAGAACTTTTCTATTATATGGGACAACAAGATGGGGTGCCAACTGTTAAGAATTTGATGAATGTTAGACAGAAGATGCTTTTTTTCAAGAGGCAACTGGTCTTTCTGGTTTTTCTTTGAAGACATTTCACTTCTCATCCAAGAAGCTTTTTCAGCTCTGATTGGATGGTAGGGAAGGATTTATATTCCTTGCAGACAGCTAGTCATTTGCATTTTATGCCTGAGCTTGGAAGTTAACTGTTTATTTATTTATATCCAACCTTTATTATTATTATTATAAATATCATAACTCAATGTAACAAACATACCTAAGACTCCCAAAGGTGCTTTTTCAGGAGGCAATTGGACTTTCTGGTTTTTCTTTGAAGATGTTTCACTTCTCATCTTAGAAACTTCTCATCCAAGAACTGAAGAAGCTTCTTGGATGAGAAATGAAACATCTTCAAAGAAGAACCAGAAAGTCCAGCTGACTCTTGAAAAGCAGCTTTGGAAAAACCATGACCTGGATGACTAAGAATCTCCATTGACATTTAGCTATGCACTTTGGGATGACACCTTTTGAATGGTGTGAAAGTATGAAAAATTGCAGGCTACAGGAACCATTTGCATTTCAGTTTGAGATGCAAACAACACAGACTCATCCCCAATAGCCTGTGTCTATGTTCATCAGTAAAGGGACACAGAGCAGAGAACATCCTGCAGAAACGACAGCTCCAACTTCTCAATGAAAGAATAAGACAGATGAGCTGAAGAAGCTTCTTGGATGAGAAGTGAAATGTCTTCAAAGAAAAAACAGAAAGTCCAGTTGCCTCTTGGAAAAAAAGCGCCTTTGGGACAACCAGGACCTGGATGACTGAAAATCTCCATAGACAGTTGGACAGAAGAAAAAAATATTTTTTAGATTTATTCCATATGCTCCACAGCTTGATGTAGAATAGGGCTTAGAAAAGTATTTTTATAATGCCTATTCAGCTTAGCAGCAATAACGGCAGGTTTGGTTTTGTTTCCTTTGCTTACCTTTATTAGTCTATATAGATTTATTAATGCATAAAATCCTTCTATTTAAGTGATGCATTTTAACTAATAACACCTATTAAGGAAATTAATCTGGAGAGTAAATCAGCTTGGATATTAGCAGTAATATAACCAATATTTCTCTTTATGTACTGAAAACTATTCTTCTAGTTTATCCATTTTGTAAGTTTTGGAAGAATAAAACTAGATAAATCATTTGCATTCTATTAGATTATAAGAATATCTATATCAGCTCTGTGAGTTTTTTCTGTTCGGGCAATGTATATTTGTGCATTCAATAAAACTCCCAGTTAGTATTTTTGGCAAAGCATTATGGCTTATATTTCTTTCTTTTTTTTAAAAAAAGGATCTGAATGCCATTGTAATAATGGAATTATAATTTTTTTCTAATTTGCTTTTGATGTATTATAACTATAGGTATGTTGGACTACAGATGTCCAGTCTTTCAGCCATGTTGACTAGATGTTGTATCCCAACATAGTGGAGACATAAGGCTGATTCTGGTTGGACCCCTTTGATTATTTGAATGTCTCTGTGCCCATCCTGATAAATCCCCCTTTCCTCTCCTCTTTCTCACATTTCATTAGAACTGGAAAGATTACTCCAGTTTTGGAAGCTGTTGTTTGTATAGTGGATTGCTTTTGCAAGAAAAGAGAAATGCAGACTTCTGTGGAGTTGATCCCTTTGGATCAGAGCCATGGCAGCATGGAGCTAAAAATAGTTATCTATTGCCTTTGATTATTCAAATCTTTCCCACCTCTGCTTCTCTACCCCATACAAGTCCTTGAACGCTGACAGCAGGCCTCTAATTTGAAGTTCCCTGCTGAGACACATCTTTGCTCTCACATTCAAGAGCTCTTTCTGATTTAAAGCGGCATAAGGCCAGAATAGTCACAGAGCAAGCCTCAGCTTTACACATTCATGAATTTCAGAGTTGAAATTTGATTTGTGACTACAAAAGAGCTTTTATTTAAGTTGAAACTATTTAAATAGTCAAAAGAATGTTCTTTTCATTTAGTAAGTTTATTATTTCAGATGGCCCCAATGCCAGTGGAGTATACAAATGAGTATTTGCCCATCAATCTCTGGATGTAAAAGATTCCTTGACTGTATGTGTGTGTATGTGGGGGGGGGGGGGGCGCTACATTTTCTGGCTGTGAAATGATCAAGCATAATTTGAAATAATACATTCTTATTTTGATTGTACCTTAGGGCTACCATGTCTGGGCTGCAGAAATCCAGACAATCACAAGATGGCAGCAACTGGAAGGTTCTGAAACTGTTGCCATCTGGTGGTCATCTGGATTTCTGCAGCCCATATCTGGTAGCTCTGTTATACTCTCTGATCCTTTGTGACCTCCATCAGAATGCCATACATTTGTTGAACTCAGATTTTCTGTATATCGGATAATCTCCTGACTGCTGCTGCTTTTTTCCACAGCTGAGGAGCAGTAATCTACCCTTGCTTACCTCTCTTAATCACAGCCTCACTGCACCAGGTCATCCTGAGCCTTTAATTCCCTCTTAGAGGCAGACTAGAGTAGAAAGTAAACAAAGACAAATTTGCAGCCTTCACATTGCTAATTTGCTCTGATGTCAGAATATTTAAACAGATAAGACCTGGGAATTATTTGATCAGAGCTGTTTTTAAGTCCAGCACTTGGGAAAATGGGTGAGGCTACGAAGCTTCTGAAAAATGACAGCTTTCCCAAGAGATACTTGCTGAAGCTTGTCTTTTTCAACAATTGCATCCTCATTTTTTAAACCTTTTTGGTTGCTCTGCTACTAGAATAGGGCCTTTCCACTAGATTTTTCTTCTCCTTATAAAGTCTTACAATAGCTTTTCTCAGAGCTATTCTGTGTCTTTTCATTTCTGGTTCTGCAGAACACCAGGCAGCCCTGCCTTTTGTTCCAGTTCATTGGGGTGAATTTAAAATAATGCCTTCTGCTTAACATAAAGTCCGACCGTTGCTGTCTTTTTGCCCCGTCCTGTGTTCTTTGTCAAGCCCAGTATTCTCTGCTGAGATCAGGAACATCTTCAGTGCCCCTTAATTTTATGCTTTGCAAACAGCCTTTCCATGGGGATTGCACCTCAAAATCAGTGTGACTTGACTAGCGGTTTATATTTTGTGAACAAATAAATTATTCAGGCTGGCAGCAGAGATGAGAATCTAACATGCGCTCCCACACATTGTCAGGAAAGCACTTTTGACAAGTAATAATGTTAGATCTGCTGCCTGTCAAAGATACACTCTTACAAGATGACTTAAAATGCCTGTAATCCCCGCTCCCACTGTCCCCCCCTTCCCCCTCCCCCCTCAACAAGATTATTTCAGCCATTCCTTCTCCGCATTCAACATGAGAAGGGGAGGTATAAAACAACTGTAAAATATTGGGCATAAGGTTGTGGGTTGGTTTTTCTTACAGGTATTGGCTGTATTTATTTGCTTGCTCAGAAATAAAGAGACATCAAAAGAGCTGCATTACTATGTAGGTCTATTAATCTTTCCTGGGCATCAGAGATCAAAATGATCCACAAGCAGTTTTCACAGGATTTTTTTTTTAATGATGTTTGTCTTTGCTGTTACATTTTCACTATGCTTGCGTGGATAGAACTAAGTGTGAGTTAGCCTGCTGGCAACTTGCTTTAACAGAGGAGGGAAATCACTGGGGTTTATCAGTTGTTCACACTTGCTCAATAATACATACTGGTGATGGATTGTTCTTCTGAGGACGCACCAGAGAGGGTTGGATCCTTGTGATTGCAGCATTTGGTTATTGGTGTTTGTTCTCCCCCTCCTTTCTCCTCTTCTCCCCTCCCCTCCCCTTCCCTCCATATCCCCTTTCTCTCTCCAGCTGGTGTAAATGACTGCTGTGGCCTCAAAGACCAAGAGAACCTGCTCAGTCAGCTGAAGCCCCCTGTGGACAGCTGTCTCTCCCTCGCTCTCAGCTGATGGAAACTGCTAGTAACCACTGAATGGGGGAGAGTGAAGTAAAACCACAGGACCAGCAGCTGCAGCTCCAGTGGTGGCAGCAGCAGCAGCAGCAGCAGCAGCAGCAGCAGCAGCAGCAGCAAGCAAGAGCTCTATTGTTCCCAAGTCTTAAACAGTTTTCTTCCTTTCCAACTGAAATGCACAATTGCTGGAAAGCCATTTCCAGTCTCCCTGCCCTCTGAAGAAATCCCCGACCAGAGGGGCGGGTGGGAGAAACCCTTCAGGCAAGGGTTCTCCATTGTGCTGCTGGATTGAAGAGTGAGCAGGCTCCTGGCAGGCATGGAGGTGGCAGAGCAGTATATAGCTTTCCTTGGTGGTGTGGTGGTCTCAGCTCACTCAAGCAAGTGCCTGGAGGTCCTTGCACTTCTCTGGTTTGCGATCTGGGTCGCTACAGCACAAAGTGAATTGGAAACTTCAGTGTATTTGTGGAAGACAGGTAAGTGAATCGGGGAAGTGTGTGCGTTGTTCTTTGGGTTATTCCTGGGGTTATCCGCTTATGCATTTCTCCTGGAAAGATAACAGGCTGTTTAAAGGTCCGTTGTTTCTATATTCTTATAGAAAGAGAGGGTCCATGGAATGCTTGAGAAGCAAGGGGAAAATGGGATCACAGCCAACAATTGTAGGCACCATAAGAATGTCCCAAAAACACCACAAAGAGGAGCCAGGAAAATTGCATGCATTTGAGATGGGGTTTGAAGTCTTTGTATTTTAGGAGTTGTGGATTCTTTAAAGTTAGGTGGGTGGGATAGGATATGCCATGTGCAGAAACTGATGATGGATTGAAAGAAATAATCCCTAAAGCTGCCCACATTTCATAACTGAAAAATGTTCATGGCAAAAATAAGATAAGTGGATTTAATATCAAACCAAGCAGTTGATTTTTCTGGAGTAATAATGCGTCTGATTTTAGACAGTGAACTCTTTTCTAGCTCTCAACTTTTTAGTAAATATCAGTGTTTTTATACATATGAATCTGCTGCATGAATGTATTACTTTTTAAATGCCGGCAAATGATATGTTTCTTAAGATCATATAAACTACTTTGTGTCTCAAAACAAACCAGCTGAGTGCAGACCTTAACATTCAAACGATCAGCAGACTTGCAAAAAATAAAAAAAAATTTAAAAAATCAGCTACTGTCTCCTAGAGTTTTTTAAAAAAGTAAACTGAAAGATAGTGGTACTTTTTCAGAAGATCTGCTCTTGAAATTTAGCAGCAGCAGCGAAAATAGTCATATATTGTCTGCTTATTGAGAAGAAAAACCATTGTATTTGGAAGGACTTATTCGCAATAGAGCTATATAAAACTATGCTATTTGAAAGGATACAAAGGTTTGCAGAAATGTGTACAGTATGTGTGTGCATGTGTGTCTTGCTATTTAAGGGACAAAGAGACAGTTAAATATACAGTTAATACCTTGCAGTTTAATGGTTACATCTATCCAGCTGTTCAAAGAAGAGAATGAAGATGAATCTCCTTCAATAGAAGTCAGGCTTTCCCAGTAAGAAATTTGAAAAGGGGTGGGTGAGTAGAAGATTTCTTTGGAGTGGGTGGGTGGGTAGAAGATTTTTTTGGAGAGGAGTCTGGATTTTGAAAAATCAATGATCTAGCAACCATAGTACAAATGTAAAAATATAACCACAGTACAAATGTAAAAGGGACCTTACATTATTTTCATTTATTGCATTATTGATTAATCCAAGAGAATGACTACTGTCCATCAAAGTCAGGTATCACAGGTTAACACTTCATGAAGTGTATATAGCTAGTTATATCTACTTTTGTAGAGTTCCAAAGCCATAAGTCTAACCTGTGAATTTTAAACGAGCATTGATTCTTTGTCTGCACCACAACCATTCTGTGGAATAAATGTTTTCCTTTCCTTGCAATTTTTTACCTAATTTTTCTTTAAAAAATCAGTGGCTGATACTAAATATAATAAATTTACAGTCATACTGTAGTTTATTCCAGCAATAATTGTTTTGCAATATACATTTTGCTTCTTTAGAGAGAAAGGAAACATTTGGGAATAGAAAGTAATTAATATTTCAGTTATAAATCCTTATTTTTGTTCTGTACAACTTTTGTAAATTATCGGAAGTAGGAATTATTTTCCTACTGTTCCCTGTTTCCCACTATAGATTTTTGTAAAATCTTCCTTGCATGTATTTTCATGTTCTGATTCCTCAATCTGCATTGCTCTCTGTCAACTGCTAGAAGATTGATCTTTGGGATTTTATGAAAATGAAGCACCAAAGCTTACATCCATACCTGGATACTGACCATTTATGTAGGTAGCCCTCAACTTATAACTATTTGTTCAGTGGCTGTTCGAAGTTATGATGGTGCTGTGGAAAAAAATGGACTTAAAATCTATGCCTGAAGTTATGGCTATTGCAGTGTCTACATGGTCATGTGATCAAAATTTGAGTACTTAGCTGCCCACCCATACTTACAACAACAGAAGGACTTTAAACTCCCCCCCCCATCTATCTTCCTTCCATCTATGGTGATTGGGGTTCTCCATATCCTATCTCCATGTTGGTGAACCTACGGCACACATGCCAGATGTGGCATGCAGAATCTTCTTTGTGGGCACATGCACAGTCACCCCAGCTCAACTCCAATCGCGGTTCTCCATCGCATTTCACTCAATTCCAACTTCTTGTGAAAGAAAAAGATCTTGCGAAGTTGGAATTGATTGAGTGAACTTTTTCACTTGCGTGCTTCACAATGGGAGAAATGGGATCCCATCCTCCTGAAGCCCATTACAACACAGAGCCATAATGCGACCAGTTTCTTCTCCTGCAGAGCTGCCTGTGTTGAGATGCCCCACCTCCATGCAGTGAGTTGAATATGGGCAAGCTGTTCCTGGGCTCATCGGCATTTGGATGTCATTCCCACCACCCAGCACCACCAGTTCAGGGGTTCCTTCCCCCCGTGGTGGTGGTGGTGGTGAGAGAGAGAAAAACAGAGGGAGGCAGAGAGAGAGATAGAAAGAGGGACGAAAAGAGATAGAGAAAGTGAAATGGAAGGGAAAAAGAGAGAGAAAGAAAGGGAGAGAGGGAAGTAGAGAGAGAGGGGGGGAGGGAGGGAGGGAAGGAAAAATGATATTAGAAAAGTTTTTCTTTTTTATTGTTGCTAAACGTAATGTTTCAAAAGCAGAAAAAGTTGCCCCAAAGGAGTCTTTGAGGGCTGAACACAGAGAGGCATGGATTTCCTCTGCCTTCTGTGTTCCCACCCTGTGCTGAAGTGAACAAAATGGGCGAGGGTATCCCCGCTAAGTGGCCCCATCAAACCCACTTGCAAACTCCGCCAAGCGTGGCTCCAAATGTTCAACTCCTGGCCAGTGCTAGTGCCACAGCGGCAGCAGGGGAGGTGATTACCCTACCTACTCCACTCTCGCTGGCCAGAGATGGGGCTCCACACTGCTGCCTCCCAGACCAGAGCTTGCAGGTTGCCTCCGAGGAGGGAGCTGCGCTAAGTCTGCCTGGGCTCCTACCATGGGGGAGAGTGGGAGAGGGAGAAGGAAGGAGGTTTCCTCAACAGGATCCAGGTTGGAGTTGCCTTATTTTGTGTGGCTCTCTAACGCTTGGCTTTGCCTGCCAGCCTCCACTCCCCCTCCACAGCGCAAGTGTTTGGATTCACACAACACGTGAAGCTGGACAGGACAGCACGGATAGATAGGTAGATAGATAGATAGATAGATAGATAGATAGATAGATAGATAGATGGATGGATGGATGCAGTGGTGAAATCCAAAATATTTTACTACCAGTTCTGTGGGCGTGGCTTGCTGGGCATGGTGTGGCTTGGTGGGCGTGGCTTGGTGGGTGTGGCAGGGAAGGATAGTGCAAAATTTCAATTCCCACCCGACTCCAGGGGAAGGATATTGCAAAATAGCCAAGGTGGTGCAATGGTTAGAGTGCTAGTTCAGCAGATCAGCGGATCAAATCTCACCGGCTCAAGGTTGACTCAGCCTTCCATCCTTCCGAGGTGGATAAAATGAGGACCCAGATTGTTGGGGGCAATATGCTATTCAGTATACTGTCTTTGGTGTAAGCTGCCCGAGATGGTATTTGCCAGTTCTCTGAACTACCCAAAATTTCCGCTACTGGTTGCCAGAACCTGTTAGAACCTGCTGGATTTCACCCATGGATGGATGGATGGATGGATGGATGGATGAATGGATGGATGGGACAGAGAGAGAGAGATAAAGAGAGGGAGGGAAATATATACAGAGAGAGAAACAGAGAGAGGCAGAGAGAAAGGGAGGGAAGGAAAGAGAGAAAGGGGGGTAGGTAAAGAGAAAGATGGTGAAAGAGAGAGAGGGAGGGGAAGATAGAGGGAGACAGAGAGAGAGGGGGGAGGGAAGGGAAGAGAAAATGATATTACAAAAGTTTTTCTTTTTTATTGTTGCTAAATGTAATATTTCAAAAGCAGGAAAAAAATAAAGGGACATAAAAGTGCATTATCACGTTTTTCTAAGAACAATTAGGTGAACTCTCTGTTGTTTATCATTATTTTATGTAGTAAAACCTCATTATTCAGGTTAAATTGCTGTGTTGGCACTTTGCAATAAATAAGTGAGTTTTGGGTTGCAGTTTGGGCACTTGGTCTCTAAAAGGTTCGCCATCACTGTCCTATCTTGTGGAGTGGCAAGCAGCCCAAGAATTGCATGACTCTAGATCTGCTCGTAACACTTGGGAAGCCTCAGCTGCCACTACCCACCTCACAAGCATTTGTTTGTCCGGTTGCCTTCTGTCCCTATTCCCACATCAATTTTTTTGCTTTCTGTGCCAAACTACCGTGGCTGAAACAGAAGTGCCTCACTACCTTTGCTGTTTCTTTTTTGGATCTGAGGTCACCATCCTACTCTGGGTGCTCCAACTTCTCTGGCTTCCTACACATAGTTCTTCAGCCTGCTAGGCAGCATACCCACAAAGCCCCAGTAAGTGCCAGCAAGTATTCATTCACTCATCTGCCTTCTCTCCCAATTCCTTGAACCAGTCTTTCATTTTTTGCACCCAACCACCACAGCCAAAGTAGAAGCACTTCTTTGTCTTGCTTTCTTGGATCCATCTTATCTAAGATCTTTCCTACACATAGCTCCCTGAGCTTTCAGAATTCTGTGCTGCCTTTGGAAAGCTATGCTGCCTTTGGAAAACTTTTGTAAAGATAGTGCATCTTTATGAAGACTGTAGCATTATGAAGCATCAGAGAGCCAGATATAAAAAACAGGAGGAGATGGGTCAGAAAGGTTTCTGCTTCAGGCTGGGTCCAAAAAGCACTTCTGAGGCACGTCCACTTCAGCCCTGGTGGATGGGCACAAAATGCAAAAAGTTGATGTGGTTAACTGGGAAAGAAGACAACTAGGTGAATAAATGCTACCGGGAACTACTGGGTGCAACAGTTGCTAGCATAACTGAGGCTTCCCAGGGGCCTGGCAAGCAGCTCCAGAGCCGCACATTTCTGCAGCTGCTTTCTGCCCCACAAGGCAAGATGCAAGGCAGCTAAAGAACAGAGATAGGGCAATAAGTGAATGGGAGAAATTGGAGGCCATCCTTTCCTTTACTGAGGCTTAGAGTGGGAGGGACTAAACTTGGAATAGCTTGGATTGGGTTGGATGCTCTTTTAATGACCTGCAATTCTCAGGAATTGACTGTAGCAGGGAATGCTGAGATTGCCGTCATAGGTGCATGGTCACACAACATCTAACTTTATAATCACACCAATTTATAACAACAATTCTGTTCCCAGATTGTGGTAATAAATTGAGGATTACCTGTAATCCTTGCCAAACTTGGAATGGGAAAAAAGTGCAAAACTTTCCTCTGCTTGAAGTATTTTATTCACATCTCATCAGAGGTGGGTTTCAGCAGGTTCTGACCACTTCTGGAGAACTAGTAGCAGAAATTTTGAGTAGTTCGGAGAACCGGTAAATACCACCTCTGACTGGCCCTGCCTCCATCTATTCTCTGTCTCCCGAGTCCCAGCTGATTGGGAGGAAATGGGGATTTTGCAGTATCCTTCTCCTGGAGTGGGGAGGAAATAGTCAAGAACAGAATATACAGCACATGGTATAAATCTGACCTAATTAAGTTAAGCAGTACAATTCAATAATGCACTTCCTTGTATCAGGCTTCCAAAATACCAAACTGCCTTGTTGCAAAAATAGTACTGTAATATATTTTTTTAAATTTCAACATAAGTACAATTTACAAATATAATAAATACAGAAAAATTATGTATAGTATTATTTTATTCTATAGCGACTACTCAGAGGGCTGAAAAAAGTCATTTCTGATAGGTCCTCGCACTTTTGACTGGTCTTCACACTTATGACCATCCTCACATATATGCCCATGCATTCTTAACAACCATGTCATTCATTTCACAGCTGCTTCTCTTCACCATGGTAAAATGTGAGGACAGTCAAAAGTGCGAGGACCAGTTAAAAATAGCTTTTTCAGCCCTCTGAGTAGAAAAGAGAGAGGTGGTAGGTTTGAGGAGAAAGATTGCTGTACAATAAAAAAGATGAAAGGGAAGAAAACCAACCCCAAACAAATATAAAGATATTAAGATAAAGAATGAATTGTTCAACTTTAAAGAATAAAAGAGAACAAATATGAATAAATAGCAATAATTAGAAACACACATACAAACATACAATGTATTTTCTTTGAACAGAGTATTTGGCCGGTTCACAAATTTAAATAGTGTTTAGTCATTTCAATTAATTTTAAATTTCTATATTTCCTTTTTGCCATATTTATTCCTCATCTATTTTTTTAAAAAACCAATATTACCCTTCATCCTCATCTCTAATCTTAATCAAATTCATTTTTTCACTTTTATTCTATATTATACCCCTTCCCATTGTCATCTATTTTTATATCCATCCTCACATTGGTTAATTATGTAATATTACAGTTGTTCAATACAATTTCAACATTTTAATATAAATCAATTAGTTATATAACTATCTTTTTTGTATATTAATCAATATGAACATGAATATTCCAATTTCCATGCAATCCAATTTCTTACAAATCAATTAATTATATTTACCAATAATAATAAACCAAATAATTTCCCCCATATATTCTTCCAAACCACTACTTAACCATTTCTGCTTTCAACACAATACACAATTAATAGTATCTCAATTATTACAATTTCCTAGTTAAATAGAGCTTTTTTTGTGTTTTAAAATCATGAATTCTCCTCTTTTGCAATTTGCCATAAATTTCCCATTGTTTGCACCTACCTTTTTTGATGAGGAAAAAGAAATCTGCTTTCCAACGTTGCAAGCAAACAGCAAAGCAAACAACCTGCTTTAGTTTCAGTTTCGTTTTCAGCTTGAATTGCACAAGGAGAAAAAAATGTGCTCCAGCAATACTCTTTGCACTCTTTGCCAAAACAGCTGAGAGCAAATCATCTGAGAGCCAGGAGGCCGATCTAATCTACTTATGGTAATAACCTATGCAGAAAGGGGCTGTTTTTTGTATTTTTGCAGGCACCAGTCTACTAATTAATTTCCTTTATCACTGAACAGCTGTAGGGCAGCCCTTTGAAGCCCTGCGGCAAGAATTTAAACAGTTTTTTTTCCCTCTAGCTATCAGCTGGGACTCAGGAGTGGGCGGGGTAAGCAAATCCCTTCTCCTGCCAATCGGGACTTTTTTAAAACGCCGCGGGACGAGGGACAAATTGTTGAAAATTGGGACTGTCCCGCCAAAAGCGGGACATCTGGTCACCTTAACCAACATCTCACTCTAAGCAGAAGTCCACAATTTGAGGCCCACAAAACTTTAAATATAACCCTCACCTGATATTGTATTTTTTAATATGGCAGAATGAAAAGATTAATAAGCTTGTGGGAAGTAATTATATTAATTTATATTACACTTTTTTAAAAAAATCAAATTTAGTGTAGGTTTGGACATTACTCTAGGCTCTCCTACATGTCAGCCCTTCTTCAGAAAATTGAGTGTTCATGCTTTTAAATGAAGCACAGTGAAGAATTGTAGGATGTGACTGGAAATGATCAGCATTTTAGGTGATGATGCACGTATAGAATCTAAAAGATGCTTATCATATGGTGAAGGTCTTGACTGATTTTGGCCTGATAGTGGTACTGATATTTTATGTTAATATATTCATGTATTCAATGTTTGTTTTGGATAAGTATGCATGAGAATATCTTCCATGATCCTCTATAAGATATATGGTTGACCATTGAAATATTTAAAATAGTTGGGTTATGAAATAGATATCGCAAATACAAACAGCAATTATTCATCCAGTGAAGGGACTGGCAACTCCTAGGCTTCATGGACCTTTATAAAAATATGGGTGGGAAAGGAGTAGTGTGCTTTTCTTTTCTACCTTCAAAATCTCCCCACCAATGGGGGGAAAACATGATTTGGAATTTTTTGGGGCTGATTTGTAGTGAAAAAGACTCAGTGAGATCTTTGTCTTCTATTCCCACCCATGAGAAATCCAATCCCCTCCCCAAATATGCCAGGGGCATCCAGCTTTTAGGAGAGCAGATTGTACCTCCAAGCAAACAACTTACTACTCATCCCTAACAAAATACTATTTTAAATATTAAAAAAATCAGGAGAGTAACTTATGCCTATGTGTGGCCATACTGTACATTTTATGTTCCTCATTTCATACATTTGCATCATTTGGCAAACTCAACTCATACAACTCAAGCCTGAGTTGTAACCAAAAGGGTTTAGCATGTCAGAATAAAGCTTAGAAATTAGTTTCCTTGTTTGATTCTACAAATATGTCAGACCTGCCCCAATCTGATCCCTTAGGAAAGAAAGACCCTCAACTCCATTTGATTAAAGCAAAGGGTTCTTTTACTAAAGGTGTTGGTTGCAATAAAGTCAGACTAGCTCTGAGTTTTTCCTGTGCTCAAAAGATACAAAAAGGTTCACCCGCAGCCATCTCTCTCCCTGTGACAAGTCCATTTTCCACCAGCTGGAGTGGGAATATTTTGAAAACACTGAGATGTTTGGGAATAATCTGCATATTTTCTAAGGGTACCTGGCCTTGGGATGCTGGTACAAACTAGATCTGGCTGCTCTGGTCTGTATAACCTGTCATTCCCCCCCTCCCAATTTCTCACTGTGTACACCCACACAGCTTTATTGCCCTTCAATCCTCCCCCCTCCTTTGAACCTTTGATGGCAGGATGCCTGTGAGGTGCCAAGGCAAACCAGGCAGAGCTGACAAAATAAACAAGTGTTTTGATAAATTGGGAGAAATGTCCATACTCAGACCAAAACATGTATTGTTTCATGATTGAATGCTACTGTTAGCCACTGTTGTATTGGAAATGAATGTTTACCCTTAGAGCTGCTGAGACGTAGTAGTAAAGGATGGGATCCTCACATGGCATTATTAGTAGTACTGCTACTAGAACTGGAACACTCAGTACAATTCCAGGGCTCTGGAATCTAGAGGACCTTAAATTCAGCATCCCATGTGTCCTTGAAAAGTAAAAGTGTTCTTCCCTTCCCTTCCCTTCCCTTCCCTTCCCTTCCCTTCCCTTCCCTTCCCTTCCCATTGAAACTATCACAGAATGTTCAAAAGGAGCATCATATGATTGCAGTAACAGGCCAGCAGCACTGAAGCAGTCACAGCTTCCCCAAATTTAATTCCCTTTGGAGAAATGGGTCCCAGATTTTGGATGTATTCTGTACATCTGCACCATATTACCTACTTAAAGAATACACGAATAAGAGTTTTAATTGTACTTGGAAGATAGACATTCATGGCACTACAATTGCATTTGCTGACTTGGCATCAACCTTTTATAGTGTGTCATTGAGATTTATTAATTAGCTGATAAATTCTTCAGAAAATGAGCTCAGTTCATAATGAATCAAATATCAGTTTACATGACTGGATAAGGAAGTACTATAGTTATAGAGGTCAGTATTACTGAAGATGGTATTGGCCCTGACTGAGGATACTGACAAATCCAAATGGGTTTAATTGACTCTTAATTATATTATTAATTTGGGGGGGGAGGGGCATGTTGCATTGAGCATAGTGGATCCTGCTTTTCAACAGAGCTAAATTTGATGCTTTGATAATCTACTTCATCTCACATGGAAGGATAGTTGGATAAGTATACCATAGAATCAGGAGATGAAGCAAAGTTAGGTAGTAGAGAGATTTTACCCAATTCCATCATTTGGTAGGTGAAATTGTGATTATTTAATATCATTCTAAATGTTGAAAATTACTGATCTTGATTTATGCTAAAATTCTGTGGTAATGAACCTGTGTGTATGTATATTATCATAAAATAATAATCTAGAGTAATCTCAAGAACCATATTTAAAAATCATAGAAAGAATAAAAGATTTGGGGGGATCCCCTAAATTATATTCATAAATCTGGATGTAATGAGATGAGCCAGATGCTAGATATCTAAATTTCAAAATTGCATTGCAATAAAAATTTGAGAAATCTCTTGGGGTTGCTGATAATGACAGTGCTAGTATTTACGTCACATTCACTGTTCTTTAACTTGAGCAACAAGGAGAAGAAAATGGGAAGGTTTGCAAACAAGCTGTGGGGGGAGGGGTGCTGATTATCAGCGAATGATATTTAACTTCAGCAGTAGACAGTTGGAACAAAGGATGAGGCATGTGTCTGGCATGGTGGAGGCACTGTTTTCGGGGAGATGGGGAGGGCCCAGCTGTGAGCTTATTGAAAACAGCAGCTGTTGTTGAGCTGACCATTTTAATATGCTGTGTATTATCTCTTTAGATCAGTATCAGACCATGCTGGACCCCTCTGTGTGTTTTACACACGTATTTATCAATGTAAATTTGACACGTTATTGGAAAATGTGTGTACATAAATTCATGGGAATCTTTCTCACCTGTTTAGCATGCTGTCAGAAGGGAGGTACTGATTGGTTGTTAAAAGACTCATACAAATTAATCTGATGCACATGGCTTCAATATTTAAACTCCACTCATCTTCTGGAGTATCAAATTATAGACAATCAGTTATCCATTAATAAATTGTTGAATACATAACAATGGCCCTTTAACAAATATAAACTTTATCCATTTTTTTTTTGTTTTTGCTATTATTGTATTTTAGTTGTAACCTATATAACAAGTACATAAAAGTGTACAATTATCATTGCAGGAACTTTTGTTAGATGTCTTCCATTTCAAAATTTAATGCTGGGTATGTGTTAATCCACAAGCAGTTATAGTAATGGTGGAGAATCTATATTTTTGGCATCTATTTTTTATTCTTGTATCATGCACCATAATTCTCAGGAATTACTATTTAGATATAAATGGATTAAAAGAAGGTTTCTCCCCTTTCATGTGCATCCATAAAAGCCCTTTGCTCGTGTATCCTTTTTGTAAATGCTGGATAGAAGAGTTCTTGAAAGGTTAACTAGGCTTTTGTGCTTGTTTGCCAGTCCCAACACCGGTTTGGATTGATCTTGATTTTTGTTATGGACAAGCTGATTGCTTTTTTGTGTCTTTTGCTCTCATCACCATCTAGTCACCCTCATGCCTTCCGTCATTTGCTCTTGCCTCTCTTTATATTGAAAAGACTCATCCTAAACATATACCTGTTTATCCCACTCTCCTATAGAGTATTCTTCATCTTAAGCCACAGGGCCCTCAATATATGGCCTTCAGATGGATGACATGCCAATGGCAAAATGCCATAATACCTGGTCAGGAAAAATGCTATGCAGATGAATGCTGCCCACATTGCAATGCTAAGGAGTCCCTGGAATCTAAGAGTAGCAGAGAGCTCAGCCAGTCAGGCACTTCCTTTGGGATTACAGAGCTAATGAAGGCCCTGAAGCAGAGAGAGCAGCCCTAAGGGCAGTGTAGGATTGGTTCAGTTTACTGCCACACTCACCTAGGGGAAATAATCTAATTAAAGGTGGTAGACAGCTGCAGCCTGTACTGATAAACCACTTTCCTTGACATAGTTGAATGGGAAGGCAGCAGCTTGCTCACTAGGGAGGCGGAGGAGAAAAAAGAGTGTCATTATTGTTCATACTGTCACCACCACAAATAATAAAAAGGCACTGATGGATGAATGGACTGACATAGGACAGGTCTGGGGAAATTCTCTTTCCCTTGCTTGATATCCCTGAAATCTGATGGTTGACTCTATGTCAGGTTTCTGGTTCATCATCTTAAATCCCACTAGCCTAGGCAAATCATCATTATCTTTTCTGCATATTTGAGAACCACAAGAAATAAAAGGAGAGGAGAGAGTGCAAGTAAAAATTTCCCTTCTGTTTCATAGTGCTATTTTCTTTTCAAATGTATAACTAATATCCATTGGCCACATGCAGTGAACTATACTGCCTCTACTCCCCGGTTGAACTATGATAACTGTATGGGCGCCTAGAGATGTTGGGGTTGTCCAAAGGATGTGATTTTAAAAAAAAAGACGGAAACCACAACAATCCAAATGTAGGTCTGTCAGTTTACATGGCATTTACATATCAAAACCAAGCTTCAAACATGCTGTTCATGAACACGATTTTGACTTCTTTTATCAAAGAGGAGATCTCTGAATCATATGCAACACTTTTGGATTCACTTTCAAAAAACTGCTTTGAATTCCCTAATACCACTTTGCAATGTTTATTAATGACTTTTCCTATGTGCAATTGTGTAATTCAGGACTTTACCTAAATTGTTACACAACCATTAAGGGACATAATCATGCAATTCTCTTGGACAAAGATACAGCCATGGTTTGCCATTGCATTTCTGTTTTTTTTTCCATCTGAAGACAACCTATAGTCTTAAGATTCCTGTGGGTATCATGTACTGTCCAAGCCAAATTCTAAGCTTACATAAAATCAGTCATCTATATATATGGTCCTGTAGTTTCATATCTGACTTAAATATAAGCTTGGGCACCAGAAAGGTGAGATTTAATAAAGATAGTATATTCTCCATTTTTTAAAACAGATTTTAATTTTTTTTTATTTTTTGTAATTTTGCTCAGACAACTAGGGACACATCTGAATAAAACTAAGAGAAAATAATTTCAGCATGGAAAGGGATGTTGAATAAAAGCTACCAAACGCACTATGCCATTCCAGTCTATTTCTTCAAAAGATAGCCACCTAATACTGTCCTTGGGGCCACCTAATTGAGGTTTATGGGAAAAAAGGAATGTTCCCATTATTTGATTAAATTTTCCCCCAAAGAGCCAGTTTTATTACTTAAAAATGTCACAGATAATTTATAATTTTGCAGTGAAAAAGACCTGGAAAAAAATAATAAAGATTTAAAATGGATGGATCTCTTTAGAAAAAAGATATGGATGAGTTATTTGAATGAAATGTTAACAGGATATAAAACCTTTCTTAGAATCAACCAAAATATTACATTAAACCTTTTTGATTTTCTTAGGGGTTTTTTTGTAGGCTGGATGTTATTTTGTACAAAAATAACAAAATAATAAACAAATTTAAAGAAACAATAATAAAAAGATCACATTTAACAACTTGGTAGAGGAGCCACAACATAATTTTAGAAATTTAGAAAATACAATTTTAGAAGGAAAGATTCTTGCTTTCAAAATTCATCAGATTGTACATAGGTCTGTGTCACAAATTTGAATCATCTTTCCTTTTTCCCAAATAAATTAGTTCTTCTTTACTAAGAATTAAATGCTACTAACTGGCAGCTTTATTGAGTATTCTGCCTCAGTTTTCTCGAGAGAGTTAATATTATAATTTCATGGAATTCAAAAATGTTTTTAATGGATGCAGTTTAGTTCATCCTCCAGGCATGAATTTGGATGTCATGTTCCAGGGAAATGACACATCAAAATAGTTGCCCCTTCATTATCTTTCTTGAGTGAATTGTCTGTTACCGCAGTGATATTTCCATAAAACATCAGCCAAATGATGTTGGGCTGAAGCAACTGAATTACAGAATTAATAGATATTAGAAAAATCAGAAGGCTTAAAGAACTTGATGCAACTTGAGTTTCAAAGGTGGGGGGGCATGATGGCATTAAAGAATGAGGGAAAAATTTTGGAATGAAAGCAATTGTTGATAGTGGAAAACCAGACAGTATCTAAGTGATTGGTTTATAAAATCTAAACCTGCTATTTGTAAACAGTCCAATCCAAGACTGGATTGCTATATAATATGACTGCCAAAAAGTGATTGCCTTTTATTACAATAATTATGATTTTAAAGGAAAGATATTGTTTTATGTAGGCAGCAGATTTGATACTCTGTGAAGTTTCCAACTAATCAATCAGTCAGTCAATTCCTTTATTTTAATGTTTACTCACCATAAGGTAAAAAATACAAAATTGACTGCTAAATTAACAGCCCACAGCTTTAAAATAATCAATATCTATAAACGGTGTAGACAATAATTACAAAGGTTAATGGTAACATAATAATATAGAAACTATAAGTGTAATTTTAAACTATAAATTCTCTCAGACAATATTTAAAGTAACTCTAAAAGCTATACATTGCAATAAAATGTTACAAAGATAGCATTCTGTGCCTTCTATAAAACTAAAAAGGCAAGCTACATTATAAATGATTAAACTAAATATAAAAGAATTGAAGCCAAAATACAATAATAGATCATGTCAGACCAGATTAGTACTTACTATCCATCAGTTCCATTGAATTTTACATACTGCTACATAGAACTTTTATCACATTGTAGTTTATGGCAGGATCATTGTCGCAAATTAAGAGAGAAATGTATAACTGTATAGCCTAGCAGTCTAGAGAGTAAAGGGAGAATAAGAACGTTACAAATGGCCCTGTAGAATAAGCCATAGAGAAGGACATTTCCAGTAGTTTCAACTTGTCCACAGAGACAGATACTCCAGGAAGATTATCTCACTCTTACCTTCCATGTAGCCCCTGCAACAGGAGAAGCTGGCACTGAACCAAGATGAAAGCTATAAAAGTAAGCACTTCTGGTTGCATAAGACAAGTAGCAAGTTTTACTGGATAAATTAGGCTTTAATGAGAAAATCAAGTATTCTACTTTAATCACTTATATGGACATTCTTGAATGTAAATGTTGGCTGTAAAGAAAAGGAAGAATATTATCTGATGATCATCACTAGCTTCAGGGTAGAATAGAACAGAGTTTAGGCCTGCCAGTGTTTTCCTTTGCTTTCAAGTATCATCACATCTTTTCATGGCTTGTCCATGTTGAATTTGAATTCAATTAACTGGGTTCTGTGTTAGTAGAATCCCACTTACCGGTACTTTCTCTTCTCCCGTGCCCTTATTATACTTCCATAGAGGTATTTGATGTGTGTTTACAATTAATAAAGCCAATGATACATATAATAGGGTTCTCACAGGAATGCTGAAACTCAAGTGTCTTAAGTTAGAGCTGTGGGATCTTGATCATAGCCTTGTCTGGAAGCAAGAATACTGTTCATGTGGGTGCTGAATGCTGCATTTTTGGCAGGAATGTGCACATTCAAAACAATGGCATCATTACATGCAATCACAGCTAAATCAGGTGGTTTATGAGAAGCTGATTACACAGTTCTTTATTTACTGGTGCAGGACTTACTGAAATAGATTCATTAGATCTAAGTTAATGGAGTTTTAGCTCCATGAACAGACTAAATTCCCAGTGGGTAGATTTCCCATGCATACATGATAATATTGTTTACTGTTTGAGAAAGCATCATTATTGGGCTGTGTTGTGTTTTGGATTCAAAGGCAAAAAAAAGTATGCAGAGGCCTGATCCCAGGATAAGATGGAGTTGTTTTAAGAAGTTGAAGATAGGAACTCTGTCTCTCATCCAAAATGCTGAATGACTCTATTAGATTGAGTGACGGATAGACAAGAGATGGGAAATTTGTGGCCCTCTAGATGATGCTAAAATATAACTTCTGGCAACTGTAGCCAGCTTGGCCAGTGGCAAAGAAATGTAGTTCAGCAACATCTGAAGAGCCACAGGTACCCTACAATTGGGATGGACTGATGCATTGTTTTCTGTTACTGGCCTAAAGATGTCAGACTTCATGCTAAATATGTAACACCAAGGTTAACTTATGGCAAAGAGTCAACAGTTGATAGTGAATGTGACCAGAACTAAAGTTGGAAGAAATCTTCAGAACTGTTCAATACTTTCTAATTGTTCTCTAGTGTCTTCACACATCCATCACTGTAAACAGGAGTAATTATTCAGAAATTATCCACACTGGTGCTTGATGCAGAAATGAAGCTGAGTAATTAAGAATCATATACCCAAATTTCCCTTTACAAATTTACATCATCTGTACTTTTGTAATATACAACCCCTTCCCATGTCCTATACCTATTTCAAAGATTTGGGAACATGTTTGTCATTCAGAAAGGAGCTGAACAGGTATAGTAAGTATATTGATAAGAATAAGATCAGACACAGTGACATAATATGCACAGATGTTCAGATCTCTGCGTGTCTTGCATTAGACAAGAACAAAACAGTTTTGGAGTGTCCTTCAGAACAGCATATAATGTCCTTCAAAGTGCACTTTCCATATTAAAGCTGAAAATTGTAAGATTGCATTTTATACAAGATGTTGACAGTTTAGTTGGCATGTACTGATAGGCATGTGTAATGATAATTAGTGTCTTTTCTGCTGATCTACTCTATAACATTGACCTTGTACTGTAGATCAATAATAGAAGGGATTCTTCTGGAATATTTCTTAAAACTGTATCTGGCTTCCCATTTGAAAGAAATGGCTAATAATATAATTTAGATATGTATTGAAAATGAATAAACATGTTCTACTGTTTTTCTGATAACAGGCACAATCTTTGTGAGGGTATTTGATTGTAGAAAACACACACACACACACCCAACCAAAAGCATTCACACTTCTCCCCTTCCCAGAGATTTACAAGGTTCATTAGGATGAAGGGAATATAACTTCTTTCTTCTTGTCCATATAGTATAAAACCAGTGCTTCCCCACTTAGTGGCATCAGAATATGAGCCATGCTGAGAAGCATCATTTGGAATAGAGAAGCTACATTCCTCTTGAAACCAGGTTTCTGATTTCCACTACAGACTTATTGGAGGGTGTAGAGCGACATTATTGACAAGGTATTAGGTATTGACCTAATTGGTCAAGGTATGGAAGCAGGATTCCATTAATATTCCCTTGAAATCCATGTTTAATGATAGAGGCAAAGAGATCTCTTGCATTCGGCTGCCTTCGATGTTGCAAAGAGCCAATGGCCAATGGCCCTTCCCTCCTATTCCTGTTATTAAACTTACCATCTCCTTTCCCCATCCCACACTTGGTGCTTATCTGCCACTGTTGGTTTTCTACTGCTTAAAGCTGATTAGTGCTAAGTAAAACTTGTGTGCTATGTTATAGAAAAGCCACTGACTTTTAAGTTGCTGAGCCAGATAGATGAAAGATAGCAGAGTGAGTAGAGTGAGCAGAGTAATCAGTGGCCATGCACATGCCATATGAATATATCGCTACACTCTTAAATCTGTTTTCTCATGATGCTTGCCTATGATTGAATGTTAACCTTTAAATCATTGACTTAACTTATACATTAAGATTAAAAAAAAGTTTTATACTACCTAGCTATACCATAAAACTTCACTTCTTGTCCTTTCTCCTTCCTCAACAGCAGAATACAGGTTATGTTTTAATTCTGTTGTTGCATTGCAAATATACAGCTAGTGAGAAGCTAGCTACAACTCTTGTTGCCCTTACCAAACTTCCTAGTAAATCAATTGTCTAGTTTTGAATGGTGGACCAGCTTTTGAATAGGTTTCTATCTTAGAATAGGTTATAAATCAACAGTAAGTCAGATATCCTTATATCCTCAAGAATAACAAATGCATCATTTTGTATTGGTGTTCCTGAACAATAACAAAAAACACTCCACAAGTGCAGATTCTTCTGGTTTAATGACAGGCTGCCACAGCAGTTGCTTGTTGTTAACACCATATACTGATTAAAAAAACCCAAAAACACCTTTCTTTCAGAAAAAGTGTAGCTTGATGCCATCAGTGCAGTAATACCACAATCCAAGTTTTGGACCTGGAAGTTCAACAAAATGACTGAAATGACTTGCTGACCTGATTAAAGCAGCTGAACCGTGACAGAAATGAAAGAACCTCCATGTTATGCACCTGACAAATCAATGTTTGATCTTCCTCTCTACCACAAGCAATTCAATAGGTCCTCCCTCCCATTCCCCCTGCTTGTAACACGAATGCCAGGCCTACCTACCTCAGATTATTTCTATAGCACTTTTTAAGTTAGTTGAAAAAAATCATCCGTAAACCTAGTCATAAATGTCAAACAGAAATGGGTATAGTTGAAACTGATATATTTTGAGATATGCCGCTCTTATATTGGCAGATAAATCATGTGGAAGAATGAATAGAAATGCAATAGATCATTTATGATCTTTTAGATGGGATTTTTTTTCAGTCACTGCATAAAGCACAGTGATATGTTTACTGGGTAAATTCACAAGAGAAACAAAAATTGATCGGTTGAGTATTTCAAAATTTCCAGTGAACATGTGTATTTAAAGCAATGTTGTGATGGCAAATCTCAAATTCAGGTATGGTTATTGAAATCTAAATGTGATAATGCTAACAGGTAAATAAGGAAGTTTTAGAACTAT
Source organism: Ptyas mucosa (assembly GCA_012654045.1). Classification (NCBI taxonomy): domain Eukaryota; kingdom Metazoa; phylum Chordata; class Lepidosauria; order Squamata; family Colubridae; genus Ptyas; species Ptyas mucosa. The sequence continues at coordinate 13,041,056 of WNWU01013639.1, forward strand.
ATACAGTATTTAGAATAATATGATTAAAATCATATTCAGCTAGTCCTCAATTTACAACTTTGAATATTCAAAGTTACAATGACTTATGATTATTTTTCATACTTATGATTGTTTCGCTTCTCCAAGATCACATGATCAAAATTTGGATGCTTGACAACTGACTCATAATTATGACGGTTGCAGTGTTTTGGGGTTATGTGATCCCCTTTTGTGTTCTTTTGACAAGCATAATCAGTGTGGAACCCAGATTCACTTTACAACTGTGTTACTAACTTAATAACAGTAGTGATTCACTTAAAAACTGTGGTAAGAAAGGTAAAATGGGGCAAAATTCACTTAACAAATGCTTGCTTAGCAGCACAAATGTTGGGCTCCATTGTGGTCGTATGTCGAGGGCTACCTGTATTTATAACAATGTGCTTAAAGAATTCCTGGAATTCTTTCAATTTGGAACTTTCAAAGGTTTTAAACCTTTGAATGAAACATTTAAATCCTAACACATGTCAAAGAGGTTGTCACAGAGACTTACAATTCATGGAATATTATTGATTTATCTATGCGTATTTATCTAGTTACCTATGCTTTCTCACTGTATTTATCAGTGGGGGGAAGCCTGTGTTACCATTAGTGGTAAATATGATATAAGATAAATTGTACAATTTCAACTGAGTTTCTTTGGCATGTCCTTTTCATATTATTTAGAATCTTAACATTCATTTGAAAAAACAAAGGCCTTGCTGAAATTCAATTTACCAATGTATAAATGGTACTATGGAAATAGTAAAAATAATTTAAAAAGCTGTAATCTCTATTTTCACTGGGAAATTAAAAACAAAAGAAATATTGGGGTGAGCTTTTAGATAATTTTTTTAAAGGAAAAATCTTAGTGTACTTTCTGGATAGCTTTATCTAGATAGGTTTATTTATTATATACGTTTGTACTCTGTGGCTTTCTTTTTTCCCAAATTGATCAGGTCCTTTGGCTAGTTCTTAGTTAGGTTGCTATGGGTAATAATGATTGGGCACATTTCATTTCTTACTTTTGCTATTTTTCTCTGGCTTCTGTCAGTTTTGAAGATTTACTGTTTTCGATTGCTCTTGGGCGGAAACCCTCTGTGTATAATTCTTCCTCATTTTGTATAGTGCTATATGTGCTATTAGTGTGGTTTATACGGTAATGGAAATGCCTTTGCCAGATTGGAATCACCTCAGTTTATGGGGGTAAAACTGTGAAACGGGACATGATTTTCTCATTCTTGTATCATTTTGGAAATGAAGTATATGGGCTCCTTTTGTGTAATTTGTTTTGAAAGGTGAGAATAAAAATAAGTAATTGGACCTGGTGCAAATTAGTTACATTGGCTTTGAAAGACATCACCTATGAGTAGACATTAACACTTGGGTGCATTATTTAGAATAAGTGAAAAGTTGATAATTAAAAAGGATCATTAAATTCCATCAGTTCAATGAGAAATACTCTTTTTCTTATTAAAGATATAATATTTTTTGTTCTTGTATGCAGAATGTAATGTTTTAATTATCTAAATGTTAATTGGATTTCCTCCCTATTTTTTAAGGCATGCTGTAAAATGACTCTAGAATTGAGTAATTCTTTGAAGTGGGGGATTTAAATCTAAACCAAAATAAATATAAACTTCTATAAAAACAGAATACAATTATATGGATCTCTTTCCATTTTTTTTAGCCTGGATAATTTGTTCATGCAAGACAGAAATAAGTATTAGGATCATTTCTGGTTTCTTGGTAAAATACTTAAGGCTGCTCATAATGAGCATGATTTGAATTAGCTTCATTTGAATGAATTATGGCCATTCATAAAGTAGTTCCCTTTATGTTCCACTCTACATTTTATTTATGTGGCAAGTTTCAAGGGCATTAAATGAGAGAGTTTATCTTTCATATCCTAATGCTCAGCAAACAAAGTATAGACTTAGGTATAAAGAAGGCTTCAGCTGATGTGTGGTGGCTGGTTTATTCTGTAACTAACCAAGTAGTTGTAGGTGATCAGGATAATCAGCAATAAGTAAACATCAGTTTCCTGGTGCATCCAGGACAGTAGCTTTCATTAACCTTGTGCTCTTCAGGAGTATCCCATAGCTAGCAGCACCAAAGATGATGAAATCTAGCAAACCTAGCATAGGTGAAAAATAACCAGAACTTCTCCCACCCACAAGTTATAAAATAGGATACTGTGGAAAGTTCTCAAATAGTGACTTGTAACCACTTGATAGAAGAAACCCAGTGAAGATAGTAATGCTGGTGCTTCAAGCTGGATATCATGAATGTTGTGTGCTCATACCAACTCTGTCCACAGAGGTCTTATGAAAAAAACTTATTTTAATGAGTCATCACAATCCAGGGTGATACCTCAACCTTTTAGCAGTCATCTAGTACAGATATTGGACTGCAAGGCGATCAAACCGGTCAGTCCTAGAGGAGATCAACTCTGACTGCTCTTTAGAAGGCCAGGTCCTGAAGATGAAACTCAAATACTTTGGCCACCTAATGAGAAGGAAGGACTCATTGGAGAAGACCCTAATGCTGGGGAAGATTGAGGGCAAAAGAAGAAAGGGACGACAGAGAATGAGGTGGCTGGATGGAGTCACTGAAGCAGTAGGCGTGAGCTAAAATGGACTCAAGAGGATGGTAGAGGACAGAAAGACCTGGCGGAACGTTGTCCATGGGGTCGCGATGGGTCAGACACGACTTCTCAACTAACAACAACAACAGTACAGATATTATAAACAAAATACATATGGCTAGCTTTATCATATTGGGGGCTATCTCTGAGAAATCCATGGGTGAACACTGGTTTTAACTGGGAAATTCATTTCTGTCTTTGCCCTGTGAACTCCTATTAAATGTAAACAAAACTGAAAATCCACCAGATGAAGCATGGGACTTTTTCAGAATTCTGCTATTATCGTTTTGGTAGTGTTGATCAGGTACTGTATCAATGATAGCTGGAGTTTGAGTTTAGAGCATGCAGGAGAAATTAGTTATTTGTCCAACAAGTTTTATAGTTGTTGTTAAGGAACAATTTTATGGATCTAACCTCTAATTAAAACCAAAATATAATGCTGTGCTTAATATACAAAATCCAATTCCTGTGCTTGATATATAAAACCAAAATATAATGCTGTGCTTGATATACAAAATCCAATATGAATGTTTTTGAATTACATTTTGTTCTGTTATATTTTTGTGTTCCTTATCGTAAAAACTCCTTAAGAGAATTCATATTGATTCTGCTAAATAACATATTTTGAAAATCTACAATTCTCAGCATTATTGTATTGATTGGCTAGCAAATTGTTTTTTGTAGACAGGTTTCCACCAATTTTCTCCGAGAGTCTCTATAATATATTTAAATTTGATGAATGGAAATTGTGGTCAGCTGGATCTCACATATGGTTATTCATGGAGATTCATTAGCAAGTGCTCCAGACAGAATAATTGATTACATAAGTTGTTTTAAACCATGGGGAACATATCTTTCACGTTTGGTTTTCTGCTCTAATATTTTTTTTATAGATACATTTCTTTATTTGTATTGAAAATCATCAAAGTATATAAAGTTAAAATAACCCAGAGGATTTATACCACCTTGAAAAAATTATTCAAAAACCAGTTCTGCACAATTAATTAATTCCTCTTTCTGTTTGCTTCCAATGTGGTATCCATATTCATTGCCATGAGTGACGGCCTTGCAAACTCATTAGAAGAGCTGTTGACATTGTTTTCAGCTCATTGTTACACTGCTCATTTGATAGGCTAATCAGTTGCATTATACATATGCATTCAGAGAGATAAGCCTCCCTTAGCTATCAGTGGTGGATATGACATGATAAATTGTACAAATTCAGTTGACTTTCTTTGGCATATCATGTTCATATTATTTAGAGCTTTAAAATTCATTTGAGATAACAAAACCTCTGCTGAAAATAAGGTTCCTAATTAAAGTTCTGAAATAAATAAAGAAAGACAGTTTGGTTTAGGGGTTAAAGCACCAGGCTAGAAATAGAAAACTGAGATCTTGTCCCCCCCCCCCCCCCCACTTAGACATAAAAGCTAGTTGGATAACTGAGAGAGTCATTCTCTCTCAGCCCAACTCACCTGATAGGAATGTTGTAAGGAAAATAGGAACAGGAAGGAGTATTAGAGATGTAAATTGCCTTTTATCTTTTATCAAAGAAATCTTGAATCAAATCTCAATTTCGCATCCCATCCCATCAATATCCCATCCCATCAATATTGGGATGAGAGTTTTAGACAAGGACCAACTAAGATTTTTTTTAAAAAAAAATTCAGTGAACCTTCTGAAGTAGCTTATGTAGATATGTTTATTTAGTGAAAGCACTTGGCAAATAAATATTGACATAAGGAAATCAATGTATAAAGTCTAAATTACTGACAACCTACCTGAAAGGAATGACAGTTTCTTTATTTAGTAGATTCCTTCTGTATCTGCTACTATTGCATGTATATATTGCATTTCCTTTTGTTATAATGAATGTGTGCTTTGAATGTAACATTGAACAGGTCCTATACTGTGACTTAAAAAAAAAAATAATAGTTCAGGCTGAAAAAGCACATTAAATAACACATTAAAGAAACTCTTTGGAAAATGCTTTCTAATTTGTTGACTTGTTTTCATATAGTATACCCTGAAAAAGAAATACTAATGTAAATGAAATAATAATGCAACTCATTTTTTGAAAACATAGGTGTGTCTCACATTATTCTGGAATTAATTTGAACATAATTAGTTGGAATAATAATTAATTTGAACATAATAAAAATGAACTAGTCAAATTGTGATACTTTAGTAATGTTGTATAACTTCTTTCTATGACTATTAACCTGAAAACCTGAAAGAGCCTTGGATAGTACAGTGGTCTAAAGCACCCTGTTATTAACACCAGCTGCCT
>WNWU01013639.1:13046407-13085394 GCA_012654045.1 Ptyas mucosa
CCCGTCTATTTAGAATATAGTAGTCAGTGTTGATAAGCAAAATGTTGGAAACACTCAACAAGTAGAAATAGTTTTTAAAAATGCCCAGTTGTGTACATAGAAATGTTTAGAAAAATTTCATGTTCTCATACTGAGTAAAAAGAAAATTTAAGAAAAAAAATCTAGTTTCTTTACAGCAACCATTTGTCAATATTAAATATATTTTGTTTTTTGTTTTATTGTAGCTTTACATTATTATCTAATAGATCTGGGTGAGCCGACTACAATTTGCTTTTAGTCAGTTGCTCACACTGTGCAGAAACACTATTCAATTTGTCCAGGTACTTGACAGCACTCCACCTGAGTTTTTCCATGCTTATAGAAGCTCATTGGTAGGGTTAGATATCAAGTACAGCACTTTTGCTTTTTAAAAGCAGACAGAATTTCATATAAAACTTTAGTCAAATTTGAAGCCTTCCATTGAAGTTGTATACAGTTTTGTGGGCCAACACTTGTTCTTTACTTCTTCTTTTACCACTTTGGGTATTGAGAGAGATACAAACTTCTGCTTCTTGATCTTCTGGTGGCCTCAACACTCAACCAACATTATTTGATGCTGTTGTGTGTCTTTGATGTTGTCTCTCTATCTTCTTCTGCGTTTGTCTCTTGCTCTTTGACCTTTTCCTCTTTGTAGGATTCCGTGCCTTGTACGGTACAGAATCCCAAGACATTCTCTCCAGGTGAACAAACCACTTTATTTGTTCTTTTTGTATGTAGTTTAAGTTTGGTTGTATGTTAATTCTTTCTCTTATGATCTCATTTCTGATTTTAGCTCTTCTGGTCATTCCAACAGCTTTCCTCAAACATCTTATATTTGTTAATATCAATATCAAATACTTAACATAAAATTCTTGTTAATTATAACAAATTGTGTTTGATAACATTTCTCTTTAACTTGATATTCTAAGTTTTTGTTGAGTCATCACACTGAATTTTAACCTTTTTGAAAGTATATATTCCATCTGGAAGGTCAGTGAGAGAATTTGATAGCAAAAGAAAACCCATTTGTATATTTCTTTGTTATCTCTCAGAGTCTACAAAGTAGAAGCAAAATATAGAAAAATAAGATTGCTTTGCTTTAAATTCCTCATCCGGGTTGTAAGTTACATATCATATTTCAGTGACAAATATGTATACAGGGAAAATGCTACAGTATATTGTGGTAGCAAGTACTTTTACACATGTACACTTCATCCTAGAACAATATTCTAGCTATATGCTTGAGACAAAGGAGTGGTATTATACACCTAAATATATGGCTTGTATTTAGGAAGTGATAAAGATGCCTAATGTAATAGAATGTCACTTATAATTGCTTAAACATTTGCTTAAGACATTTGAATCATTGTATAGCTAATGCATCAATTACATATTTATGATACAGTAGCTATTAGTTTAATGAGAACATGTTTTTTTAAAAAAACAATTCGTTAGTTTCTTTATTATCTTTCAGCATAGAATTAAATTATACATTTTGCAGGTTAAATTAGTGACAGTACATCCTATTGCATCTCACTAATGTGATACTATTTTCAGAATTGCTTTATGGCATGCAGACATTATAGCTAAATGAGTTAAACATCATTTTATGCAGGTTTAATGATCTATGCTGTCCACTTCTCTCACCAAAACACTAATTACACAGCCACCTGATAGATTATCAGGTACTCAGCAGATGGGAAAACTGTCAATTATTAAATGTGCTGAGTTCCTGTTTTGCTTTGGTTTCTTTTAATTTCAGGGACCAAACTGAGATAAGGCAGATGAATTCCCTCCTACAAACAAAATGGCACTTAGTGCAATAAAAACTGTGATACATATAGAACTAATTTGGGAGTTTGTAATAAATGAACACTTAAGATGAAAATAGCAACTAAATTCTTGTACCATTAGAACTTCAGTCAACCTCCTTTTTATAAATACCGATAAATAAGGAATTAAGATAATTGCATAGCCATCTATGGTGTGTGTGTGTAGCAATTCTTTCAGATTGACTTTACTGCATTGGTTGTTTAAAATACTGAAATAAATAAATTTATACAAAAGGTAGACAATCTTCAATTTACAAGAAAATGTTAAACAGAAAGAAACCACAACTGCATCCACTTCTGATATTCAAGAAATCTAAGATGTCCATATTTTAAAAGTAAATTATTCAAATGAGAAAAAACTCCCTTCTCTACAGTAAATACAGCATTTATATCCTGCCTTTGTCTCTTGACAACAAGGATTTGAATCAGCTACCAATGATGTATATTTTAAAAGTGCTAATTATTATTGAAAACCATGTGTACCTGTGCACAAACATGGGGAAGTGGTCAAAGATAATAATAAAAAAATCTGATTCTAATGGTAGCCACGTGGAAGGAAGTTTCTTTTCCAAGACATATAGTTCCTAGAAGCCCAAGATAAATTGCACCATATGTTTATGTCTTTGAGGAACAGAACGTTTTCTCAATCACACACACACACACACACACACACACACACACATAAAATAAGTCTTGGCGTATTCGGGTCTTTTCCCATGTAAGATTGAGAGCCAACTATCTAGGATATTGCAGCACTGGACTCAGGATGTCACAACACTAGAGCTCAGGATGCTACCACAGAACCCATTACCCAGGTCGTTACAACACAAAAGGCTAATGGGCACACAGCTAGGACCTTGGCCACACAGGATGTTATGAAACAGACAACTAATCTGCAAACATCAACTCCATCTACTAATCAAAATGTAACAACACAGCCAGCCAACCCACTTGCGACAACAAAGCCAGCACTCCCCACCTCCCACCAGTATTTATAGAGAGACGGCATTTCTGATCATGCTTTGCTTGCACAAACACGAAGCCGAAGACACTAGCCTGAAGATGACGAGTTGGACCTCTTCGAAACGTCGCCAAGATACTCTCACTTACACAGGAAAAGACCCGAATACACCAGGACTTGCATACCTGTACCCGTGAAAATCTGTGTCCTATTTTTCTCCACTTAATTTGGGGAATAATCAGTAGCTGAGTTGAGGGGAGAAATGAAAAGGCTGGCTAGCCTTGAATCACTGATGGGGAGGAAGCTTTTGAAATATGATCCACCCAAAAGCTTTGTAGTATTTGTTTAGTACTTTTCTGCAGTAACTGCATTAGTCTGGTGAAATTCCTGTCAATAGATGAGTAACAGTAAATATACCACTGCTGATCAGCTACTTGTGTAGTTTCTGGGTCCATACCCCTGACATAATCTAATTTAAATCAGTCAGCCTTTCAAGGTAGCCCATAGGAGGGAACCAAAACCAAGAATACTAATATCATCTTCACTGTAAGTTTATAGTAACAGAATTTTGAAAGTCTGAAAGCATTTCTCTCCTTCCTTGCCTTTATATTTTAGAGAATTAGACAGGTAAGTTTTGAAATCATTTCTCCATCCTCATTCCAGTTTTGGACTCATATTTATTTTACCAGAATACTCTCTAGGTTGTAGCTATTCCTCCTGCTCTCAAGGTTATTCTCTTATCCCCTTATAAAATTGTTAGATTTCTGACTTACTTTATGTACAGCTTGGAATGGCATCCTAGTTTGGAAAATGACTGTTTCCATGCTCTGGTGCTTTTTTTTGGTGAACCTATAAAAAATTGGGTGTGCATGTATAATTTCTCTGTGTATAGCATGGATACTTAACTATATTTCCAGTATCAGTACTGGAACTCAATATGTAGAATTGATTTGTCTATTGATAATTGTAAATTGCTATGGATTTATATGCTTCCCATTGTACAACCCATAATCCTTAGATATTCTTGGAGATTGATTTACTTATGGCTTACTTCCTGGATAGAAGTGAAGAGGAATAGAGTTGCAGCTTTCAAGCACATTTAGGAAGATTTGATGATTCTTGAAAGTATGTTTAAACAAAAGAACCAAATTAAATATAATGCAGAAATACTTATCAATAGAAGAGAATACATTTACCTCAAGATTGAACTGTGAAGCCCTTGGTGCTTTCTGGGTTTGGTTGCAGATGTTTCATTCCCAACTAGTTAACTTCATCAGTGCTTTTGATTATGAGATTCACTCTCTCATACACACTAGCTTGATCTGTCAGTATTGGTAGTTTCTTCTTGGAAGTTTCTTGATTAGGATATTGTTTTTGTTTATTTGTCTGGTATTAATCCCTACTTTTCTAGGTGTTGTCTGTTGGAGTGTGTATCTTTTTTGTTTCCTTCTTAGCTTTTTGTTGTCAGTTTTGAATAGTGTGTAAATATGATAATCTGTTGGCATCTTTTAAAAATATTATATAATGATATAAATATAATACTTAAAAATATAGGTACCTTGGTGAGGCAGAAAGTCCGTGTTGCCAATTATTTTGGAAGTGATTAATGAAAAATGGATTGAACTCCTTTCCCATCACAATTTCCTGGTCAGCACTGATCTCAAAGCTATTATTTAATGTGGAAAAAGAGTTAGTCATATTATGCTTCTATTAATCCCCTATCCAACAGGCTATCAAAGTAATTTCTACAGGACAAATATCCATTAGGTTAATCCAATTTGGGCAATTCACCTCTATTTTGTAAGGCAACCCAAAACAAAAACTTGACAACTGTTCTTGATATTGAGTGCAAAATGGAAAATATTTTCTGTTTGAGCTCAAAATAAAATTGTGAATAGCATAGTTATGTCCCGTTACTTAAATTATGTTTTAGATGATCGATGTTTTTAACTCTGTTGTTATTTTGTAAGCTCAAAGCTCACAGAAATTGAATGGCATAAAAGCTTTAGCAAACAAATATATTTTAAAAATTGATCTCACTTAGAATGTCCTAATAGAACAAACACAAAATAATTTGAATGGGCCAGAACAAAACAACTATTTTGATTGTTCCTGCTGCAGAAACAATCTGAATAATTAAAAAGCCTCTTGCCCTCTTGACTTAGCCTAAGGTTTCAAAAAGGGTTGAGACTACAGCTGAACAGGCAAAAAAGAGAAAATCTATTCAGATTCTGTTCCTCCCAGCATGGAAAACAAATAAACACTGGACTAGACAGGCAAATGCCAATAATGTTTTCTTCCATTTTTGTAAGGTTTTCTTAATATTTCAAGTTTTTTTTCAAAACCCCCCACACCTTTTATCCTATTTTTCTATAGACATTGCTATCCTACTCACCAATTAAGACAAGGAATATTTTTTCTTGTTTTTGTTTTATTGCCAGGCATAGGCGTAACAAAAATTACTGTGCTACTGTTATAAATATATTGGAAAGGAACCAGATTTTTTTTTAAAAGATTACTAGAGTGGCTCAATTTTATATTTTAAAATAATGGTTCATTAAATTTTTAAACAACATAAAAACTAACACAAACCAACAAAGAGTAAAAGCAAGGAAGAAAGGAAGAAGAAAGAAAAGTGCAGAAAGAATAAAAAAGAGAAGAAAATTTGATTTCTTTTGCAGCAAATGTAAGTAAAATTACAAAATTGTTTTTCAGTGATTACAACAAAAGCTCATTCTTTTCTAGGGTTTTTTTTCTAGTCATCAAAATGACACATTGTAAGTCCTTTTTTTTCATTTCATTTCATGCAAAAAAGTGTTTAAGAGGTTTCCAGTCAACCATAATGGAGTGACTTAATTTCGTGAATAATACTAATAGTATAGCAAGATGCAAGTCCATGCACGGTGTACTGTATGCATGTTCCATGTTAATGAGTATTTGCATTTTTAAGTATACTCTTGAACAATGTTGCTCAATCTCAGAGACTTGAAGAATTGTGGACTTCAACTCTCAAACTGTTGGCTGCGGAATTCTAGGAATTGAAGTCCACAGGTCTTAAAGTCACTGAGACTAAGAAACACTGCTCTTTAAGCTTAACATCAGAAGAACATAAGAACATGCATATACCAAAGCTCAACAACAAAGTGTTATAAATGGGCATTGTATTTGTATCAAAGGAAAGGTGTTATTAGCAATATATAGTAGGAGCAAGGAAAATAACACATATGCAGTTCACTAAAATAAAATTATTTCAATAGTGTGAAGGACAAAACAAAAGTGTAGATCTGCAACTATGAGCAGCCTTCTGTCAGATCAAATGTGAAAGTGATTCTTTCTTCATTCATCCAATCTAATCTAAACCAATAGCAGCAGGAATGCTTACTTCCCCTGCTGTGATACTTGCTACTCTTGGAAAAGTCTGAAAGAAACCACAACCCAATCACAGGACACAAAACAGACCAATCACAATGCAGACAGAACACTGAAAATAGGGTTGTTCAGGATAGTGAAGTTTCAAGGTTAGAATGTGTAAGAGAGATTTCTGGACTGACACTAAGGCTAAGAAATAAATGAGGGAACATCTCAGAATGTTAAAAGCAACAAGCAGATGGATATTGTAGGTCATTGTATCTGGTTAAAGGTTGATTAGGCATCATTCTAGGGAAAAAAAGGTTCAGATAGCTCTCAGAAACCCACCCATAATGAAATCACTAATAAATGAATGCTCTACATTGGCTTGTTCAATTTCAAGATTCTCTGTGCTAACCCCTTACCTTGACAATAAATCGAGCTAATGAAACCATTGTGAATTTTTGGACCTTATACTCGTCGTTAGAGGCTTGGCAAAATGATTTCTGATCAATATTTTCATCAACTGTCATGTCCATAATCCGGCCCTTATTAAACCTTTCCTTAAGACCGACCTTCAGGAATTTGCCTGTAATTCATTTAAGACTTTTCAAAATGACGGTGTGATGGCTCAATGGTTAAGATGCTGGGCTTGTCCACTGGTAAGCCAGTAGCCCAGATTCGAGATCTGACTTGAGGGCCATGCAATGGGGTGAGCTCCAGTCCTTGCCCCGGTTCCTGTCAACTCAATAGTTTGAAAGCATGCAAATACAAGCAGATAAATAGGTAACACTTCAGTGGGAAGGTAACAGCGCTCCATGACATCATGCTGGCTACATGACCATGGAAATGTCTTAGGATAGCACTAGCTCAGTGGCCTTGAAACAGATGAGCACTGCACCCTGTAATTGGCAATGACTAGAGGAGTAAAATCTGCAGGGACTCCTTTATATTTTCAAAAGAGTGAAGTTCAAATTGCTGGAACTTAATTAAATCATAGATCTTGTCAATATATTCCCTCCATTTATTATTTTTTAAAACATTCTATGCTTATGAGCTCTAATTGTCTAACAAGAAAAGAAAAGAAATAATTGTTTATCCATTTGCTAGAGGTAGGGAGAAAGAAGATGCCAGTATAGTCAATCAGAATAGAGCTGGAAGGGACCTTGAAGGTTGTCTAGTCCAGCCCATTGCTTAAGCAGAAGATCCTATATGATTTCAGATGAGTGACTGTCCAGTCTCTTCTTAAAAACCTCCAGGGATGAAGTACCCACAACTTCTGAAGGCAAACAGTTCCACTGGTTAATTGTCCTCACTGTTAGGAAGTTTCTCGTTAATTCCAGGTTGCTTCTCTCCTTGATTAGTTTCCATCCATTTTTCCCTCTGGCACTTTGGAAAATAAATTGATCCCTTCCTCTTTGTGGCAGCCTTTCAAATACTGGAATATTGTTATCATGTCTCCCTAGTTCTTCTTTTCTCTAGACTAGCCAAACTCAAATCCTGCAACTGCTCATATATTTTAATCTCCAGGCCTTTAATAATCTTAGTTCCTCTTCTTTGCACTTTTTCCAAAGTTTCAACATCTTTTTTGTAATGTGACCAAAACTGGATGCAGTATTCCAGGTATGGTCTTACTAAGGCTTTATAAAGTGCTACTAATACTTCACATGTTTTTGATTCTATGCCTCTGTTTATTACAAGTATAAATTGTGTTAGCTTTTTGGCGACGGTTGCTGCACACTGCTGACTCATGTTTAAGTGATTGTCCACTAGGACTCCAAGGTCCCTTTCATAGTTATTGTTTTTGAGCCAGGTTTTACCTAATCTTTACTTGTACTTTTGGTTTTTCCTGCTCAGGTATAAAGGTATTAATATTTTCTCAATATTAAATTTCACGTTGTTGGATAGGGCCCTTTGTTCAAGTCTGTCAATATCTTTTTGGATCCTGAGCTTGTCTTTTGGGGTGTTGGCTATTCCTGCCAGTTTAGTGTCATCTGCAAATTTAATGAGTTTCCCTTCTATTCCCTCATCTAAGTCATCATCAAGCCAAAAATAATTTTATCTAGTTGGAGAAAAAAAAGTGAGATTCCACCTTTTTCCAATTTATTTTGGCAATTTGGTGAGCCTCAATAACACTTTTTAAAGACTTGAAAGGAAAAAAAAAACTATATTACATTTGAATTTTGCCTATGTTAGAATGTGCAGTGAAATATTCTTTAGTTAAAAGTGATACATGTGGCTAAAACTCCAGACTTTATTTTTAAGAGAAAAGTTATTTCCCTTCTCCCCCTCCTTTTCTAGGACAAAGAGAAGCGACAACTTTTCCTTTCGGGCATTTCAATCACAGTAGCACAATATGTGCAATTATTGAGCTTGATTGCTCTTGTGCAGGTCTATCCCCCTGGGTCACATTTCATTTGGGAGGTCTGTTTCAGTTTTTCCTAACAATATGTCAAACAGCCTAGAGAAAGGAAACTGAAATTTACCCCTTGGGTTTCATCCTTCTGTTCCTTTAAATCAGCCTTTTGGAAGAGAAAACTCCACTGAGATCCAATTTGCTATTCTGTCTTTATGTGCATTAGATATCCTAGTTTTACATATGACTAGCTAAGAACCACTCACAAATGACAGCCCATATATATATATTTTCAAGTGCATCAGGCAGGGAAGTGAAATTAGTTTGGGGAATACAAACTAAAGCTTGGGATGCATTGAAAATTATCCTAAATAATACTTTAGGCCTCATTGGAACATTGTCCTGTCTACTATTCATGAAAACTGTCTTGTTTTAGACTTCAGAAATCTGAAAAAGATGCAGTTGCTTTAAGAGTCATATTAGCCACTTTAATAAGATGGCTCTTAAAACAGCTGTGTCTTTCAATCTTGCTTAAAATCATGAAAATAGTGAATGTTAACGAGTTATTCTTATATGAGGTCTGAAATTTGTCTTCCAAATACATTTTGAAGCATGAATAGCTCTAATACAAGCTCTTAGTTTATAAATTTGGGTTGTATGCTTTATAAAAGACTATCATGTATTTGACCACTTATACGAGAAAAATGAGTGTAGAAATAGGTGTGGATTTTTCCTTCAGAGAAAGGTAGGGGTTTATACTTATATTAAAATCATTGAAAATTATGCTCAACATTCTCATAATTGCACAAGTTTTTTGGAAAACAATGATAGCCTATTTTAATCTTTAAAAAGAATGGTATTTTTTTTCTTGTGTTTCAGTATTGTGGCACCTAAGGGAATGCTGAAGAATTGTTAGAATTCTCATGTTGTGGTGACACAGTTCAGAAACTGGACCATTAAATGACATGGATTAAAATTGTATTCTTATTGCCATATATTGATTTGCAATTAATAGATTCTTAACCTGACTTTAGAACAATTTCTGCTTATAATCTGTTGATATCCACAGTATTGGGAATTTTTCAAAGTTTCAAGAATGATGGAACATGGGGTAGCCCAAAAATTCTATTATTATAAAAAAATGACAAATAAATTAGTGCTTGAATTGCTGCACTAGATTGCTAATAAGTGATGTCAGTCACATTTCTTTTTGACAGAAGGACAAAATCAAAGTTATTTGGATTTATCACATAATTTGTCATGCTTTTGAGGTAAAAATGACATTAATATTACAGTATTCATTGTTAATTACCACAAATGGTATATAGATATATAAATTGAAGTATGCATTTCATATTTTAGAGTTTATAGTTCATATAATATTATGTTTGTAGCATAATCAGCCACATATTTAAACTGGATTTTTTTTTATCCACTTATCTAGTCTTTCTCAAGGAGTTGGGATAGACAGATGTGGATTTTTGTTGCTATTATATTTAGTTATTTAATCTATCCAGAACTACAGTGCTGTATTTTTAGAGCAGATTTTGATATATCCATGAAAAAGAAGAAATAATTCAGTACTTTTCTTTCTATCAGAAAAATATGAATGCACTCTTGGTCTCTATCTATGGCTTGTTATTATTCAGCTCCAAATGATTTAAGTGACTTTTTTTAAAAAGTTGGCTTTTTGCTTA
This sequence comes from Ptyas mucosa, assembly GCA_012654045.1. Lineage (NCBI taxonomy): Eukaryota > Metazoa > Chordata > Lepidosauria > Squamata > Colubridae > Ptyas > Ptyas mucosa. Next base: position 13,056,620 of record WNWU01013639.1, read on the forward strand.
GTTACACAAATTTGTAAAAGCAATGTTCAGGGTATCATCAAAAAAGTAAAATGGCAACTATGACAGTTCAGTTGTAGTTCCACCCATTGTTTAATGCATATAAAACATGGGTAGAGCTTTGATTGCACCCTCAATAGCTGTCATTTTGACTTTTTTGCATCCTGAAGATACCTTGGCAATGTTTCACCTTATCCAGAAAATAAAGCCACTTTATTAAAAATGGTAACTACCTATGTCAGAAACCATAGGTCAGAATTCCAGTGTATTTTAGCTTTTACTCATTAAGAAAATTGGCAGCATATATTCTCCTCTCACTGTCAAAAGGTGATAGCAATCGGTTTCCCACAATTTACCAATATACATTTTATGTTTAGTTTATTCAGTTAATATACTTTCTGCTGTATATTTATCTCTCTCCTATCCAAAATGAAGAGATCAGAAGATGAGGGCTTGACAAAGAGCAAGGCTTATAAATACTTGCTATATATATAGTTTCCAGTTATGTAGTTTCAGAAGCTTTGAATGCAGTAGACAAAACTAATTGGAATTCAGCTGTTCTTTCAACATACTTATGATGTTTCTCTATAAACATATTTACCAAGTCAACTGGAGTACTCTTGCTTGCATCGGGATACGAGCAAATGATTGGGATAATGCTCTTTTACCAAAGTTAGTGTACTATTAAGCAAAATCGAATATATCCCAAAGTAGCTGCCAGAATACTATGTGATAAAAACATACAGAATGCTACAAATTTTCAGTATTAGAATCTGGATTCATGAATTAACAACTATGGTGGCTTCAGAATGGGTTTGCTTACATGATCCCTATTTGTGGTTCAGTATATGTATGAACTGCTGAAATTAATGAAAATGCTTCAAATTAAATTGAATGCATATCTATGCATACGTCTGTTTATTACAATTTTCCCTATTAAATCTAAAATTATCGTTTTAGACTTCTATAATATTTCATACAATCAATGCTTTGTAATATTAAATCCACAATATTTCCAGTCACTTGCATGCTCATTTACATATTTGTTTCCTTATCCTTTATTTCTGAGCAAGGATGTTTTGCCAAAGTGGAATGTTACTTGCCAGGAATGTATATTGAAATATTCTGGCAGAACATCAATCTTGAAGGAAATTATCTCTCTCTCTATCCTTTCCATAGACAGTGTTGGCTAATCTGTTTATGTAAAGTTTTGCATATGTTTCATTTCAACCAGTAAGTTTCAGATTTAGAATGTAATTCAAGGTTGACATTTATATGTATAAAGCTATAAAGTACTCTGGGCCATAAACCAACAAATGGGCTACATAATCTTTGAATATGTTTGTCCATCTGTAACAGAAGTAATATTGACAGGATTCATTTTATTTTATTATCTGAGGTCTTCTCATGATCATCTAGCACAGATGGAAGTGGAAAAAATAGGGTTGGCATTATAGTTACTTGGTATGTCTGTGTTGGAAGCCAAAACTTTACCACCTGTTAGTTGGAATTCTAAAATATTTTCAGCTGCATGCCTTTACTGTTGAGTTGAAATCTCAGTGCAAATGAATTAAAAGCAAGAGTTACAAGAGTTGAATAAAGCCTATGACTTTCTAGAAATATTCATGGTGTAGGTGTCAGAATCAATCAATTATATCTTAAAAGTACGTTCTCAGGTCTGTTACCCAAGAAAACACATTATCTGTCTTTCCTGTCACAAAGGAGCGGGAGCTTATGAGATTTGGATGCTGGGCTGACAATTGGCAGACTTGTATGTGAGACTTGGTTATTACCATGGGATGGGTTGAGCTTCTGTCACATGCTTCAGCTCCTGCCAACCCAGCAGTGGGTAGATAAATAGGTACTACTTTGGTTGGCAACTTAATGGGGTCATGAAAGGAGCCCTCAGGTATCCCTTGACAAAGTTATGTCACCCTTTCAACGTGGAAGCATTTCAGTGCCCTCGATATGGCTGTAGTAGTACTAGAGAGAAGTGATCTTTGTGAATCAACCATCCTAGTAAAACTAAGGAGAGGAAGAACTTGAGTTTTGTAATATTCCTGCTATTCTTGATGTCCCTCCTGGGAGAATTATTGTGGAGATAGACTGTGGACCTCATCCCATGCTCAACAGATGGAGAGGAAATGTTGTCTGTGACAAAACTGCACTGCTGATGTGGATTCCAACCAGGATTTAGAACATCGATTTTCAATGACTAAAAATGCCCTCATTAATTCACAGATTCTGCATGAGCAAAGCAGGTTTTCTGCTACAGAAGTTCATCCTCCCACTTGTTCTGGTAATGGAGAATGCAAAAAAAGGAAGCTAGCATGCTCACTTCTGTTCTTTTTCATGTGATTCTGCTTATGCATGCAATGAATACATGTTTAAAAGACTATAGTTACTTCATTGTTTCTTACTTGTATTGGCTCTCAGGAAGCTGTGATATTCTTTCATAACTAAACAAACCTCACCCTTTCCATTGTACCTCAAAAAATGCTATGGATGCCTCTGGCCATGTTCAAGTAAACTTTTTTTTAACTGTTAGCTTTTCATAGTATTCCCTCTCCCTTCAAATTCTCATGATTTTACAGTAAGCAGTTTGAAATATCTTGATCTAGACACATCACAGATTTACTTTTTACAAATTGAAGCACAAACTGATGTTTTCTGCCAGTTTTTTTTTTAAATAAAGACTTTGCAATTGTCAATATAGATAAGACTTTTTCTTAGCTGGGGCATATTTCCTGATGCCTCGAGAAACATCAGGATAAGGAACGAATCTCTCCCTTCTCAATAAAAGCAAATTTGGCATAGCATATATGTAGTTTGGAGGTGGCTCAAATCTGTTGACTTGCCTTTCCATTAGCAAAAAAAGCCTCTTTTGCTGATGGAAGTGATATTTTCAATAACATAAGGATGTTATATGAAAAAATATTCAGATAGTGCCCTAGTTTGGGCAAAGTTTTAAAATGGCACTGTACAATGTTTTTCAATGTTTTTTTAACCCATTAGAATTCATACCATTTATTTAATACTAGAATTGCATTATTTCCCAGTTTGGTATAACCCAGAAGGATCTCATGCTCAAATGAAGATGGAGACCTCATTACACAAAATGTGCTAATAAATGAGCTTCATTCATACAGTGGACAAACAAATCAAATATTTGTTTTCAATATCAATTATTAATTAATAAAATAATAATCCAAATGATTATTTAAACTTAAATATTAACATAGGTAATGGTTATTAGAAAGCAAAAATATGTTATCTGCAGTAAAACATTTTATTGCCATGGGGTTCTCATGGTGAGCAAAACCAAAGGGAATATACTTTTGCTCTCCCCTGACTGCAATCCTGTAATCTGTTTGTTGCATACTTCAGTCAGTTTGTTGTTCTATAGACATCCCCTCACCCCAGTGCTGTCACACCCATCACATAAATTAGTCTTATGATGAACTATCTCAGTTTTCCGTTTTTCTCACCAGAGAAAAAGGCAGGTCTGTGAAGAAAGGCATGAGGAAGAAAGACAGCAAAGACAGGATGGCATCAAAGAGCAGGGACCTGCAGACACAAAAATCATGGGCAGACAGGCTGACACAGCTATTCTACAAAATAGTTTTGCCCAATACAAAAAGGAACTCAACCGCCCATGAGTTACAAGTTGGAGATCCTTGATGTAATGCAAGCTTCTTGCAAGAAGATTTTGGCTGCTCATAGTTCTTTGGATTTAGACCATATGACTGTCAGTCTGAGCACATTTCTCCTGAACCAATGCTCAAGACAACCCAATGGCAAGCGAAAGTGCTAAATTGATGACAATAATAGAATAATTATGTATTACAGATTTTATAAGATGTTGTTGATTCTTTTAGATGCTTTTAACAAAATTTTGACTCCTAGTGACTGCCTGGATAGTCCCTGCAGATTTTAGAAGTTGCTTGCTGTTGCTTATTTCCTAGGGCTGAGACAGATTGAATGACCATGGTCATTCAGCTGACTACATGCCCTAAGCAGGACTAGAACTCACAGCCTCCCGATTTTTAACCTGATGCCTTAATTACTACAGCAAACTGATTCAATAGATAGTAAATAAAAGACTATTATGTATTACAGAATTCTTAGACTGTTTTTATACAAAAATATTATATAAAATATAAATATTTTAATGTAATATAATAATATAATATAATAAGATATAAGATAAGATATAAATATACAAAAGATACACTACCACTTTTGCAGGCTTCACCTTTGCAGCAAAATGTGAAAGAGTTTATTTTTTTGTAGACAGAATTACATTGCCCTCTCTGATGTGCTTCAGAATTGTATGATTTAAAGTCATTCTAATTGGATGGCCTATTGATGAAATTGCTGTTTGGATCTGATGAGAATTTAATACAGTACATGGTAACTGGGCTGGATGACCTTTGCTACAATAGATGTTGGTCTTTTCAAGTGTTAAGTAACTACTCAATTTATCTAACTTATTGGAAATATTGTGATTGCTAAATGAACTGTCCAAAGCAAAGATATCTACTATTCATCTTGAAAAGGTTCGGTAGGCACAAATAATAAAGAAAGGTCAAAGAACATGACTTTGTAGATTTTTGAAAGCACATTTTCAAAAAACTGAAAATCAAATGCAGCATCATAAAAAACAAGGCACAATTACAACTAGAAGATTATAAATTTTGCTCAGATTGAATTGCTGCTTGTGGAAGTTTATTTATTGAAATATTCTCCCATTTTTGAAAAAAACCTAACTACCTAATATAATTGTAGAAATCAGATGATGAAGCATAGGTTTGGATATTTCCCCCTTGCTATGTAGTATTGCTTTAGTAGAATTTTTTTCAAGGAATATTTAATTACTTCTACACAACTTACAGTTAGTAAGAAAATGCTCCTCCCGCTATCAGTTATATAAGAGGCTATATAAAATTGATCAATAAACAAAAACAAAATTGTAACAATGGATTTTGTAGTTCACATTTTAAAGATGATAATAAAGTTGAGAGATGGCTAAAATATATGTGGAGGAAAATCATCTTGAACTTGATTGAAATTAACAAGAGCTGTCCTTGAATCTATTCTAATGTTAGTAAAGGTAAAGAAGATATTTTTGTTTTTCAGCATTGTATTCTCTCTATGTTGTCCAGCAGATGTTTCCTTGAGTAGTATAATGCTTCTAAGATCTGGCTTAGCTCGAGTTCAGACAGAATCCTCAGTAATTTACTGTGATATGTTTGCTAGGTACTTCAAAGATACAATCAATGATATTCATAATAATTTATACTTCATAGTTTGAGTAGTTCAGTGTGCAGAGGTACACAGCACAGGATCTGGTTAGATTATTTTGGATTACTTTCAATTTTAAAGACTGATAATATAAACAAAGGGCTTACTATATTTTGGGGAGTTGCAGTTCACTTGCTTCTACCAACTTTAGCATCTAATTAGAAGATGTATTCTCATAGGCCCAGGAAGTTATAACTCCCTATCTATATGAAGAAATGGTCCTTCATATCATTAAAAAGTCTGTGATAAGATCTCTTCTGAAAACAACAACAAGAACAACAACAAAGTAGATATCAACAATTATAGGCCTGCACAATTTTCTTGGAATTCCTCTCAAGTAAGTAGTAGTTAAATCAAATTCAGAAATGTGTCTATTATGCTGAATTTATTGAAATACTTTATTATGTACACCTAGCTTTGGCACTAAAACTAAAATTGGCACTAAAATTGCTTTATGGGGTGAATTTTGTAAAGAGAACATAAGAGGAACTGATTTGAGGAGCTGAGAGTATAGGAGGAGTTAACCTTGCTGATTCTCTTGGATATCACAATACTTTTTTCTACTTTGATCATATACGTTTCACCTAACTCTTGACATTTATACTGTGGAATTACACAGAGTTCTATTTTATCATGTATGCTTTTTGATAACGCCTTTTTTTTATATAAAAGCCTCTGAATAAGGCCACAGAGATTGAGAGCGAAGTATCATCAGCATGCTGCTGATACTTAGTCCTAATTCTTTTCATCATTTAATTTTAAAACTAGTGCAATGAACTGTTTGGGGGTCAACAGACTGAATCCCAGCCTAGGCAGGGATTTTGCAAGTAAATAGTTTATCAAAGCCAAGTTTTAATACCCTTCCAGAAGGTCAAAAGGATGGGAGTATTTCTCATCTCTAGTGGTAGAATGTTCCACAGGAATAGGGCCATCATGGAAAAGGCTCTTCTCCTTGATCCTGCCTGCTGGTATTCCTTAACACAGTGGCCTCCAACCTTTTGGGCACCAGGAACTGGTTCTGTGGAGAATGGACCTGAGGGAACATGGTTTTGTGTGCTGCCTGCATCCCATAGATGGGGCTTCACTTATTTGTGTGGCCCAGTTACTGGCATGTCAGAACCTGGTGCCTGTCCACATGCCGGAAGTTGAGGACCCCTGCCTTAACAAACAGGGTCTAGTATTTTTGTCAACATTTTGTCAATGTTGAAACAGTTTGGTATTGCTGAAATCACAGTATAGAGTAGAGTTGTTAACCTGGAGTTTCACTTTTGTAATGAGATTGCTTTAGGACCACAAATGGAATCAGAATTTTGGTCACTAAGCAACTGTATCCAATGGTAGGACCATTTTTACTGCAGTTGTTAAGTGAATAACATGGATTTGCCTGCTTGTTGAAAGTGGCTGGAAAAGTCACACATTCCAATCACATGACTGTAAGATTCTGCAACCAACTATTCTAAATACATCCCAGTTCCTAAGTGTCCAAATTACAATCACATGAGCATAGGAATGGTGCAACAATCATAAGTAATTTTTTCTAAGGGTATTGTAACTTTAAACCATTGTTAATAAATGGTTATAAGTTGAGGACTACCTGTATATCCAGACAAGCCAGATCCATTTCATTTGGATTTTATTCTATAATTTATATTTCTCCTTTTCCTTAGTGTATAGAAGGTGTGGTTAAAAGCTAGCTTTATTCCTTACATTACCCTGAATTCTTGAAGTATTGGAGAAATAATTGGAACAAACATTTATTGCTAGATTAAAAGATACCCCACTCTCATGTAATCGGAAATTCTTTTCGCTGGCTAGTGAAGTTTCATTTTAAAAGATTAAGGCTCCTTGAATCAAGTTTATCTCCTTAGCAACAAAATGTAAGGTTTTTTTGTTGTCTTCTTCTGGATGCCTTTTTAAAAAATTTTCCATTTTAATCTGCAACCTTGGATTTCCTGGTGTACTCCTAGCCAAGTTCTGATAGGGTTAGTCTTACTTACTTACTTACTTTTTGAAATTGGCTAGTTGCTGCCTGCCACCTGGTTGGGCAAAATTTCATTTCAATCATTTGGAAAGTAAGCTTTTAATAATGCAATTGTATTTTTAGGAGCATATATTATGTGAAGAGGTATCAAGATAAAATATTTATTAGAAATTCAAGTCCGTAATAATAATAAATTATTATTAAATATGCTTTATAGATGGAAATTGGATGTCAGAAATATCTTTGAATGATTAAGCCAACTATGGGGGAAATATACATATAACATTTTATAATTATTATGTTAAACTTTTGGGATTATGGATAGATCAGATAATAGTTTCCAAAGTCTTTAACTTAGTTTTAGATACATTATTGAGTAAAGTTTCACAAGAATCAAGTGAGCCGGAAAGTCACATTGTTCTCCAGGAATTTAATTTAGTGGAGTCTATAGATAGTCCTCAACTTACAACCACAATTGTAGCCAAAATTTATGTTGCTAAGTGAGAAATGTGTTAAGTGAGTTTTCCTCCATTTTACGACCCTTCTTGCCAAGTGAATCACTGCAGATGTTAAATTAGTAAAATGGTTATTAAGTGAATCCAGCTTTCCCATTGACTTTGCTTGTCAGAATGTCACAAAAGGGGATCACATGACCCTGGGACATTGCAACTGTAATAAATGTGTCTCAGTCGTCAAGCATCCAAATGTAAATCACATGACCATGGGGATGCTTCAATGGTATTAAGTATGAAAAAGTCATGTCACTTCTTTCAGTGCCATTGTAACTTTGAACAGTCATTAAGCAAACTGTTGTAAGTCAAGGACTACCTGTACACAATACAGGTAGTTCCAATACACAACAGTGTACATTTTTATCTATCTTATTAGGCAAATATTCAAAACTGGATTATTTTTTAATATGTTGTTTAATATTTAATTTAGTTGAGAAGTACAAGATCGTTTCAATTTTAATTTTTGACCATGGACTCAACATAATGTCATTGACTCTGAATAAAAATATCTCAGTTATTGTGAGATGGTACTTAATGTCCCTTGCTGGAAAATTTGAAGTTTGCAAAACAATGAAAGAATGTTGTAGATACATTTGTTTTATCTAAACAGGGTTTCAGCTGATCTGAGACAGATACAGATGCATTTAAAAGCTTTCAGTGCTAAGACTCTCCTAAAGTGACATTAGCTTTGGCAATTTAAAATGCATTTTATTGTTTTGAATTGCAAACTGGAATTCAACGGTCATTTTTGTTTGCTTACTGAATTGCTAGCTGCTGCATTCTTCTGAGTATTGTTATTTTACTGTTTCGTTGTGGCTGATGTAACATCTCTGTTTGTAAGGCTGACATAAATATTTATTTGTACCAATAGAACGGTGCATGATATAATTATGTTGCCATATATCCTCTGGTTGCTGTTTTTCTACGCAGCATCTTCTTCCTTCATTTCACTAATTTAGCAACTCAACTTTTCCCCTTCCTCTTCTTGACCTTCCTGCGATACTTGCAACCTAAACATTTCATTAGGACAGATTTTTGTGTTTAATTGCTTATTTGGGGCACTGGAGGTTCTTGAATTATTCATAGTGTCTCCTCATGCTAGATCAGTATGCTTATGCTAATACTAAATCAGAGTTGGAGGGCGGAGTGCAGAAGAAGAAAGGAAAAAAATACAGTTTTCTTTCTCTGCAGTATTTGCATGGCAAGTCTATCCTTTAATGTTAAAGGATTTATTTTCAGTCTATTTTAGTTTTTCATGTTTATGTTTTCTTATGCAGTCAAAATGGAGGGAAAATTGCTTTGTGACTCTTTACCCTTCCCTTCCCTTTATTAATAGGATGGGATCAGCATAAAATTAAGAGTCGTTGCATCAACAACTCATCAACTGACTTGTGTCCACTGAATCCAGTGATTACTAATAGTCCATAACTACAAAATTTTTGTCTTCAGCATTTCTGAACTACTATTTCAATAATTAGCAGTTCAAGTTAATTAGTTGTGCATCAATTATGAACTATTGAAATAGTTATTCTCCTGTAGAAATAGATGAACAGACATGAAAGATCTTAATTCTATACAGGCTGTATGTATGTATGTATGTATGTATGTATGTATGTATGTACGTACATACATACATACATACATATATACAGCCTGTATGTATGTATGTGTAGACACCCATTTAAACTCAAAGTAACTCTGGGTGACTTAGTCCTTGACATACAACCATTTATTTAATGACCATTTGAAGGTACAACAGCATTGGAAAAACCTGACTTATGATTGGTTTTCACCTTTATGACCATTGCAGCTTGTCCATGGTTATATGATTGAAATTCAATCATGCTTGGCAACGAACTCATATTTATGATGGTTGCACTGTCCTTGATCACCTTTTGTGACCTTCTGACAAGCAAAGTCTAATTTAACAACGGCAGTGATTCACTTGTGTCAAGAAAGGTCATAAAATGGTACAAAACTCACTTAACAACTGTCTCACTTAGCAACCAAAATTTTGGGCTCAGTTGTGGTCATAAGTCAAGGACTATCTGTAATGAAATGATTCTAGTATATAGCTATAGCAAAAGAAGATCAGCATTGGAAAATTATTATCAGTCCAAGGGCTCTTTTGCCTTACAGTGACTTTTTAACTTTTTGAAGATCATAAATCAGGAATGATTGAGTCTTCCTCAAAAGTAGCCAGAGCAACTACAACAAGTAGGCTTACAAACTTATCTCCCTTCCTGCACATAGCATGGAATTAATTTTCACAAAACATATATATTTATTCAATGTATTTATTCAGTTTATATAACTTCTCAATATGTGATTCTTGGAGGTGAACAAAATTAAAATAAAATAAAAACAATAAATAAATAAACTTTACAAAAGGTAAAATACTGAATGGCTGAGTAACATCACCCAAATCATTAGCAACCAAGACGTGGGTCTCTATATACCTTGGAATCCTTAGCCTGGCTACAAAACCAGATTTTCAGGGCCTTACGAAAGGCCAACAGAATCAGGTCATCTTGATCTAAGGAGATAGTAGATGGATGAAAGATGGAAGAAAAGTCACATCTTTTAGGTCCTGCCAACCAGTATTCTTTGGCCAATGGGACCCATAATATGCTCATTCTTCCTGACCAGATTGGATGGTTAGAAACAACTGGGGAAGCCCAGTCCTAAACTATGAAGAGATTTAAGGGTGATAACCAGCACCTTGAATTGCATCTAGAACAGGGCTGTCAAACTCCCGGCCTGTGGGCCGGATGCATCACACACTGGCTATGCCCACACCCAGTTTATTGAAGTGGGGAAAAGTCCCAATATGTCACATGATGCCGCCGTGATAACGTGAGTTTGAAACCCCTCATCTAGAAGCACAATGGAAATCAATGCACCTCATGGAACAGTGATGTTACACCTGTTGCATAACTGGTGCCACTGACTATCTATGCTATTGCATTCTGCATCAGTTGAAGCTTCCAAATGCTTTTCAAAATTGTCTGCTACAACATCCTATCTGTCAATAACTACTTTCAGCTTCAATCGCAATAATACATGGGCAAATAATAGATACAAACTCAAGGTAAACCTCTCCAAACTCGACTGGAGAAAATATGACTTCAGCAACAGAGTGGTCAATGCCTGGAATGCACTACCTGACTCTGTTGTTACATCCTCAAACCCCCAAAACTTTAACCTTAAACTGTCTACCGTGGATGTCACCCATTCCTAAGAGGTCTGTAGGGGGGGGGTGCATAAGTGCACCAGCGTGTCTACCATCCCTGCCCTACTGTCCCCATTTATTCGTACTCATTTCCTGTGTTCATGCCCATGTTTATACATGTTCATATGTTCATGTCCATGTTTATATATGTTTTCTCATACATATTTGACAAAATAAATGAATGAATGAATGAATGAATGAGTGCATGAATGAATGAATGAATGAATGTAGAATGCATGTAAATATTCAGTGTACTTGTAATACAAACCTAAGTATTTTTTCAGCCATAAATTCATGAACACAGAAACAACTTCTTCTTCAGCAAGAGAGTCCTGGGAGTTTGTGACAGGGGACTTATCATGACTTCTAGTGAGATACTCTCACTAGAGATGAATGCTCCCCAAGGAGATGTTGGCATATGGTAGGGCTGGGATCACAGCCTAAATAAGTTAAACTTCTCTTCTTAGTTTCAGTCTTTCCTTGCTTCACTTCTTGGCAAGAATCCTTCCAGGAAGAGGATTTTATTATTTCAGTTCAATCAAATAGAGTCATTTTATTGATACCAACTAAAACAGAGCCATATAGCTCTGGCTATACCAGAAATGAAACATTTTAAGAAATGTATTTGTATTTATGTTTGTCAATCATCTATTTTCATATGGAAAATTACTGCCTTATACCATTTTTACCACCATTGTTCAACACTAATATTTCATGTATATGTTTTGCTTACTAACTATGCAGTATCTTAACCTCTACTACTTAAAAAGCCATATCCCCTATTTTTGATACTGATATACTAAATCACATGCTACCTCAGTTTCAGTGTATCCCTGTTATTATCTGCAGGATTAAAAGCATTATGCTAAATTGTGCCAGGTGTTCATTCACATACGTTTTCTGAGAAGTTGAAATCTCTTCCATTTTCATTCAGAATCTCTGTTTCTAGAAATTCCAGGGAAATTGTGGTTTTTGAAGATGATAATTCTAGCAAGTTACTGTAACCACTTTTTAAATAAACTCCTCAAACAGACAGTGATTTTGAGTGATGCTGGCAAGGCCAAAACCAGCAGTTGCCAGGCCAGTGAGAACCATTATGTAAACTTTTATCAGCTGCTTCCCAAGTCTGTCAAGAGATGAGTCAACTATTGTGTTTGTTAACTTGGAAAGGTGGAAAGTGTAAACAAATATCTCTATGGTGTTGATTCTAATTGTACTAACTTGGCAAATCCTCTGTGTATAGAAATCCATGCATGTCTGCAGTAGAATCCATGTAATATTGATTTTTTTTCTATATACATTTCTAATTATTAATTTTAAAAAAGAAAATTAAAAAGTATATGATAAAGAATTTGATGTAATGCCACAGAATGTAACTGCAAATAACACTTTCTGGTAAATAAAACCAAACTTATTTGATAAGTATAATGAAAGATAACTAGTATTTCTACTATTCTTTAAAAGGTACAAGAAAAATATTGTTCCATAGAGAAAATAGAAGAGTCCAATGTGCTCCATTTAACACTAAATTTCAACATAGCTGGAAGGAATATTTTAACAAATCTGCTAATTTAAAGAAAAATATATCTTTTTGAGCTGCCAAAGAACCAGTAAATCTTGACCTGATTAATTAATGTGTACAAAATTAGAATGTCCCCATCTGAGATTTCTCCATGCATTTCATTTATTTAATTACTTTAAAAATTGCCATGAAAAAAGAAAAAAATGGTCTGATTTAGAAAAACAATTCATTATAATTGATGCTTTTTCATAATTAAAAATCACCCCAAGCTGCATTTGTAGAAATAATTATACATAAATGAAAATACTAAATTTAATTTAGTTTAATTTATTTTTATCCCATTTTTTATTATAAGTAACTGAATGATTTTCTTGCATGTTGTTTTCCATATTATTGCATGTATCCAAGCTAACTTAATCAATCACACTGAGTTCCTACACAGTTGCACACATACTGTATAATACATGAATATGGGAAGTTGCCTTCTAATAAATGTGAGTGTTGAAAATGTTAATGTTAAAGTTGCTGGCAGTAGCTCTTTGGAATTTCAGCAGGATTCTTTTGTGAGATGTCAAAGATGAAATATTGGACATTTTGATTGCAAACCATGTGGGCCAATACTAAGCTTTATCTTCATTGTTGGCCTCTGGAGGTTCTTAGTACAATCAACATCTAGCATTTGATTTTATGCTAGCTAATTAATTGATTAGGAAGAGGCAAGCCATTTCTGAACAAATCTCTCAAGAAAACTGGGACTAGTTCAGGCAGTCATCACAGTCAATGATTTAAAGGCAGAACAACAACAAAAACATTAATGATTACAATACAATATTGAAATGTCAAATATTCATTTTATTTTTAATATGCACAAATGTTGAACTTTATACAAATTGAATGTTATATAACAATGCAGAACCCATTTTTCATGAGAATGTTAACTTACTGCTAGATCAAATTGATCAAAAAGAGCGTTAATATCAAATCGTGGGTTTCCCTCTACACTTTTTGGATTTGCAGTGTAGTGGGAAGAATAGAAAGTGTTTGGAACCCAACTTAAGTTAGGAGGTGGTTAAGGGGTCTGCATTTCGGCTGGAGGATTAGAAACTCAGGATCTCACTGAGAATTTGAAAGGGAACTTAAGAATTTGTTACAAGTTGCAGGACTAATTGCTACTACAGTTTGGGGTTCTTTGTTGCAAGAACAAACAGTAGACAAGTACTATTTTCCAAAATGGATATTTTCATTATAAAAATCTAAACTCTGTAAATTTTTCTTAGTTACAAAAATTCTGATTGCCAACATAATAAGATGCACTATATATATTTTAGAATGAATTCTCGGTTTTAAAAAAAGTGTTCAAAAAGAATATTTCCTTTGAGCATCTTTTTTATGTTCATTGCTGCAGTAATATCAAGACGTATTGCTTTTATTCTTCACATAAGCAGGTATGCCTGTCCAAAAAGCTGTATTATCTTTTCCTAATATATTTGATTTGAATGCAGTTTTTACAATATATACAATTTTCCTAAATACACACTCAATGAATTTTTAAGCACCTAAAGCACTGCAGACGTTTTAGTGCATACACTGAATTTTTATATTTTGCTTCTGATGGATTTCCAGTTCCTAACCTGCAGCCTATATTTCAAATGGCAGAATATCCCCAAGAAAAATATATCATCCCATTCCTCTTAATGCACAGATGCTGTTTCCAGTCACAAATATCTGATAGTGTAAGATTATATTGGTACCAACATGAGATTATGCCCACCAAAAGAAAAGAATATACATTTTACGAAGAGCCACAGAATCTCTAGTATATCCCCACATTGATGGGTTTGGTAAATGCTGTTCCTAACAGAAGTGTGCTTTGTAGTTACTTTATAAATCAAATGAGACAACTAAAATAATTGCCACTTAGACATTTGGTGTTTATAAAAGAGAACTCTTCAAATTACTTCTTTATTTATTTATGTCCAAGCACTTTCTAGAAGTCCAGATAGAGCGGCAATATATTAAAGTGAATTTCCAACATAACTTTTAGCTGAACAGTAACCCAAAGAGACATTTGCAAGTTTCTGTTTTAAATCTGTCATGAATATATTAGCTTATCTCTAACTTTGTATTCTAAAGAGTGAAATATTTAACTGTCCACAGTAGTGGAGGTTAGATACAGAAAGCCAGCTGCTGACTCTTTGAGGTCAGGAATGCAGACCAAAAAAGCTCGTGATGGCTAATTGCAGAAATACTGTTATTAGGCTAAGTAACAATCGTAGCACTGCTGGCATTGTGCTTAAATGCAGCACTTTTATTATATACATGAATGAACATGTTTGTGTAGTCTATAATTAAGCATGCATTACTATTTTTCCCCATACAATGTTGGTTTAGGAAGCAAAAATGTCCTCTAACCTGGTATTTCTCAATCTTGGCAACTTCAAGATTGGACTTTAGGTGGGGAATTCTGGAAAGTGAAGTCCACATATCTTGAAGTCACTAAGACTGAAAAACACTGATGTAACCCTGATTTCTTCCCATTGGAGGAAAAGGGACAAACCTTGACGAAGTAGCATAAGCACATGCTTATTAGTGACAACTTCAGTTCAGCTGTTCTCCAAATGCAAATGACATTGCAGGAAAGTTTATTTCCCTCCCTTCTTTCCCCATGGAAGAAGCAAGAATTCTGTATTGAACGTCTTGGCAGTTTCATATACAGGAATTTATAAACCTAAATGGTGAAATTCCATTCATTTTGTATCAAATATCTCTCTTTTTATGAACTAGTATTCTAGATATCATCATTTTCCTGAACCTATATTATAGTCTTGAAAGTTGAGACTTGTTTATATGACTCCAACCCTTTATAATTTTTTATTGATAGCTGATTAAGGCAGTTCTAAAATAAAGAACCATAAGAAGGAAGAGAAAGAACCTAGTTAGACTCTGATGAGTGATAATTTTCCTTTCTATGGAGAAGTTTAGTTTCTTGCTATTTAAATTATACGAGATTCTGAATTTGAATCCATAAACATTCATATGTGCACTTTTGTCCTCTTCACAGTGGTGTCCTTGCTCCATACTTATATATTCAGGGACAAACTATTTACCTCAGCCTTATGCTTTAAGAAAGTGAACATTTTCTTAGCCTATTCATATCCTAACAACATTAAAAATCATTCCCAAATCTTGTATGATGCAAGCTTCTGCTGTACCACCAATTTCTAGTTTGAGTGAAAGTCATCAACAAAAATAAAGTTCCACTGTCAGCCAACAATTAACCTTTAGCCTCCATGCTCATACTTTAAATTTAGGTATTCCTGTGTGGTTGAAATATGATTTTGCAAATGTAGAAAACAAGGAGTAGTATTATAATGTTTAAACTAGGTGTAAGATTACTTTTCTTATGTCGCCCTTTTATTTTTTTGTTTGTTTTGCTACTTCCTTCTTTGAATTGCCAACTCTTGAAAGGAAATAACATGATTGATCTAAATGCACATATTTTGTTTTTACTCTGTAATTGTGGTATTTACATTATGAATGCACATAAAGTAAACTTACTTTCATGATTTGGTACAATTCCAGCAGAAATCAAAACTTTGAATAGATTGGAATTTTAGAATGAGAAATTTCAATTAGTGTATTGGAGAGGCTTTTCTGCCCACAGCACCAAAAGAGAAATAATTTTGGTTTAGAAGGCCCTTTGCCATATTGTCTTCAAAGTTAGAATTTTGTTCTTGCATATCTATAAGCTTGACAACATAGCTAGATACAGTTACAACATGGCAAGATGTACACTCTAACATGACCAATATATTAGATAGTTTGGCCACCGTGATAAGTGTATTGCAAAAGTGCTTGTTTTCCAAGATTCATCTCAAGTGAAAACTTTTAATGCCATGCTTTAGGTTTACAGAGACATTTTATATGTCACATCTCCTGATTTTATTCTACCCGCATGCTTATTTTCAATAAAACTCATGGTAGGGAGTTGATAGTTAAACAGATAGCAAAAGGTCACTGCTTTAAAAAGATTTTGAGAAGAGGAATGTTTTTAAGGTTTTGAGTGAGTCTCTCAGAGAAGTTATGATAACTCCAGGCAATTCTGTCTTAATAATTTAATTTGCACCCTTTGTCTCTATGCTTTCCTTGCATTTCTCTATTTAATTGAATGTTCTAATTAAAACAGAATTGATAGTAAAAAATAATGGTTAGTTTGCTACATTGTTTTCCTGGTGATATAGGTGATAAAATTTATATTTCAGTTTGGCTTTTTCCAGTCAAATAGGGTGTAATAAGATCAGGCTAGACCATCCATGTTGTATCTATTCCCTTTTAATAGGGGGAATAGGTATTCCAAATAGCTCTGTTTACTGCATTTTAAAGGAAGCAAACTATAAAACTAAAAGCTAAAAACTAATATATATATAAAACTGAAGGTTTTTCTGAAAAAAAGTCAAGACTTTTCATATAATACAGACTGCAGATTTAGTTTATCAACATTTCACATTTTCTTCTTCAGATCACAGATCTCCAACATGTAAGAGGATTTAGAGAAATGGTGTGCTGGCTGAATGATTTTAATTTGGGATTTATTTTTCACAGAGCACTGGATTTAGCCAATAAAAATATAGACTACATGTATTTTAAACTTTTTTCTTGAAGAATTAATTGAAGGCATATCTCTGGTGTTCATTCACCAGATACAATTTAAGCAGATAGTAGACTAACAGCACAAAGAAATAAGACACTTCCAACAAGTAGCTATGTCAAACAAACAATGCCTGTTGCTTATCCATTGTTTTGAAAGCAGTATTAAGTCATATTACAATAAATTACATATAATGGAGGACTGGAAAGGTGAAGTAAGAATCGTGCAAAGAGATAATTGCTAATGGTAAACAGATAAGAACAAATTACTAGTGATAAAAATGATGAAAAAAAACCTGATAGACTCAAACAAATAAGCAACTTCCTAATTCAGATTGTTTAGAATTTAGATGGCATAGCCCATCATGAGAATTTTGCTTGCAGCGCTGGTGACAGAACAGCAAAGCAAATTCATTAGTCTCACTTAAATGACTTTTTAAATGTATATTGCTTGAAGAGGTGGGCAGTGTTATAAATTTAATTGTGCTAGAAATTATCTTGCCTAAGAAAGAGTTTAAAATTGATTCAAAAGATAATATATTCCTTGTCAAAAGTAGGATTTGAAAATGCCTTTTTGCTTGCAATATGCAGTTGTCTTGATAGAGTACTTTTATATTTGAAGTGGCAATTTTATAAGCCAGTTATTTTATGGTGATCATTGACCACAATTGACAGACTGTTATATTCCAATCTTTAATGAATTATCTTTAAAAATGTTCTGTCAGTCTTATAGTGAGATTACTAACACAACTGTGTAATGAGGGTTAATGCACCTGCAGATTAAGAACTATATTAGTATACAATCTCTTTCCAACTGAGATTTGAGGTTATTGGATTTGACCTACAAAGTCCCAAAGTGTTTTGATCTCCAAAAGACCATTTTCCCCACAGAATCTTACTGCCAATTGAAACCTAGAAGGGCCTTCTTTGCATATGTGTTTCTTCAGTGATAACATAAGTACTGATTGAACCTTCTGCCACATTAAGGAAATTGTGAGCATCTTTTTTGTTCTACATTTTCACAATAAGTATTCAGATGCGAGATAAACCATTTCTTCTTTATATTTTTTTTAAATCAGCTTATTTGGCTTTACCCAAGAGTTATTATTCTGATTTTTCTTTCTTAGAATGTTTGATAAACTTTCTTGTAAAGGTGGCTTTCCATATTAAAAATAATTGGTCAAATCACCATCATAATTGTGAACAGTCATTGTACAAGACTTTTGCTATCTGTAGTAGCCTGATTTTTAAAAATAAATGTCAAAATGTCTTTCTCCAGCTATTTATAAGAATGCTGGCATACATTTTTTGTAACGATTGCTGTATTCTGATCAGTGATTTCCTAAGGGTATGTATGTACACCTTTTATACGTATGTTTTTATTAATTAATGTATTTGACTAAATTAGAAAAATAAGCTTTTGCTCACACTTGCATAATAAGACCTTGGTTGGGTAAGCCAGGGATGAAATCCAGCAGGTTCTAACAGGTTCTGGAGAACCGGTAGCGGAAATTTTGAGTAGTTCAGAGATCTGGCAAATACCACCTCTGGCTGGCCCCAGAGTTGGGTGGGAATGGAGATTTTGCAATATCCTTCCCCCAGGAGGGGAAGGAATGGAGATTTTGCAGTATCCTTTCCCTGTAGTGGGGTGGGAATGGAGATTTTGCAATATCCTTCCCCTGCCACACCCACCAAGCCATGCCCACAGAACCGGTAGGGAAACATTTTGGATTTCACCCCTGGGGTAAGTCAATATGCTTACCTGAGGCTTTACTTACTGGTCCTGTTTCACTTCTCTGTAGCAAGTGATGAATAAACTAGAAAATATAAACAACTATATTTTATGGTAAACCCTATGATCACTGGCTTCCAAGTCAGCTGAAATATGAAATAACAACTTTTTGCTTGCTATATAAGGAAAAAAATGAAAGTGGCCGTGTTTAGTTCTTGAAACATGTATATTTATGTGTGTGTGTGTAAATGTGTGTTTATGAAGTTATGATTCAGGATTATAGTAAAATACAAACTAAGTTTCTTTCAGGAATAAGAACTCCAATTTAGTAAATCATGAAACTGTCCAGATGGTAAAATAGTCTGGCCAAATGTCATACTTGTGCAGATGACAATCTTCTATTTGAAGTATTGTCAGAGGACAGTCCTTTTTAGAAGTCATCCCTTAACATCATCTGTCTGAAGAGTCCAAATTAGTTTTAGGGCTTAAAACCATAATTAAGAAAAGCAGACTTTGATATTATCCATTATCAGTTAACATCTGTATGACAGATTGGGCAGCTTGTATAGATAACAATTTTCACCAGTAGGATGAGATAATTTCTATTTCTGTGAAAATGTTTATACATTTCTATATTTGCATCCATGCCTATATTAGTATTTTTATCCAGATATGTCCTTTTCACTCTGGTAGTACTTCTCTCTTTTTTAATAGCTATGCATTTGAAAGTCTCATGGAATTTTAATAAAACTAATACGTGCTTAACTGTTAAGGGTTTTATAGATTGCCTCAGAAAAACTTCAGTTAGATTAACTATAATCCATTTCATTACCTTTAATACCTTTATGCAAATAAATCTTTTCTTGTTAAAATAATACTTTGAAAATTGGAATTAAAGAAGTCAAGTTTAATTATTTTGTAATCCTTTAAAATGGAGGGAGAAGAGGGGTTTCATGCTGAGTTGGGTTGCATAAGTATGTGAATGGGTTTTTTAGACTTCATGGGAGAAATATTCCCCTCAACAACGGGGAGGACTTTTGGTCTTTTGTAGAGAAAGTTTTTCTTCATCAGACTCTTATGGAGGGAGATTATATTCCTTTAATAACCAAAGTTAGGGTTTTTTTAAAAAAAACATTGGCAAAAATAACATAACTAAAACATTTCCTAGAGAGAGCACTAATAGATATATGCAGGCTTTTAATTATGCCAAAATGTCATACATTAGATACGTTGTATTCTTGATCAGTCTTGACTGGTTTCATAGGCTAAACATATTGGGCCTAGTTAGATCACAAGGCAAATGTCAGAACTATAAACTAGGCTGAAAGGTATATTAAAAAAACATAAAGAATGTAGTAAGAGGAAAAAACGATATGGACACTTCTGACTATCGTTAAGGTTAATAACAATAGTATATTTTTTATGAATTCTAGATTTATTCCTTTATTAAATTAATATACAATCAGATTCATGGTATGTTGTAATATGCATTTCCTTCATGTGATCCCCCATTCTTTTCATCTCCATTTTGCCAAACCTGAATACCAAATGGGAACACGAAGTACTTTATTTTCTCCCTAGCTATTTATATTCACCTCATCTTAGTTTAATTTAGTGTTGATGCAGATTTAAAAACACAGAGTGGAATTCATTTACCACTTCTTAAAAATGGACTTCTAAATGTTCATGCTATAATTTAATGGACTTTTCAAAATATTGGGTTTTTGAAGGATAGAAGTTACTGAAAGGCCTTTGTGACCAGAATTTCTTTTCTTCGAAATGGTTCTAGAAGTCAGGTTGTGTGAGTCTCCTTTTCCCATTGTTAAAGAATAATTTAAAACTGAAATTCACTCAGGCTCATTGTATATATTTATGTATACAGAGTTATTTCAAGAAGATTCCTTAATGCAAAATAAATTATAGATTATGATGTAATATACTTAGGACTTGCTGCTACTTAAGCAAGGACTCTAGAATTCTGGGATTTTCTACCTGAGCCATTCTGCATGTCAGATCTCATCAGCTAAAAAAATTAGCTTCAATTACAGTTCTTAAGGGATCAATTCTAAGTAGTTTATTTGATACAAATTATTTTCCCTATAGTAACAAAAGAGAACATATTATTATTACTTGTTGTTTTATTGATTAAAGCAGTTTTTTGCTATTTAAAACCTTCTGAGTTTTGAAGTATTTTAAGACAAGGTCTGAAGCTATTAAATGAGCTAATATGACGGGAATATTTCAAATCATATTTCTGTGAAGCTTAAGTATGTTATATTGGCTGAATATGATTTCCTAACGTGCTGTAAAGGATTCTCTGCCATATTTATTCCAGATAATCTGCCACATACTGAGCAAATAATGTAATATACAAATAGGGGTTGAGATGAGAGAAGTAATTCCACAACCAAAACTACTTGAGTGCAATGTAGTTAGACCTAATAAGCCAAAGCTAAACAAATAAAACTGTATACTCTCCCCTTATTTATTCACATGCTGAATATATATTAAGGAAGACTTTATTGAAAGAAGATGAGCATGATTTTAAAATTGAGCAGAGAAATATCAATAACCTGTACTGATAGCATTACTCATAACTGAAAATGCAGTAGATCTGAAGGTCCTAGTAATAAAAGTCATGGAACATAGTGAAAATATCTAAATGGTACAGAGTTGTTTGCCTTTTAGGCTCAACCATCAACAGTAAAGGACTAAGCAATCAAGAAATATATTGAAGATTAGCACTTGCTAGAGCAACTATAACAGTCTTTGAGACTAATAAATGCTAAGATCAGAATAATGCAGGCCATGGTATTCCCTGTGGCACTCTATGGAAATGTAAGTTGGACTCTGAAGAAGCAGAATAGGAAGTATATTGATGGTTTTGAAGTTGAGTATGGGAGAAGACTCTTGGTAAGAAAGAGAAGAGGACAATCCACATTAAAGTAGTTGGATTCAATTACAGTGGCAATGTGTGTACCTTGGGAAAACCCAAAAGACCAGGTTAGGGACAGATCGTCATAGAGAATATCTGTCTTTGTAACTGCCAAGAGTTGACACCAACTTCCTTGCACATAAATAAAAAAGAGATTTTAGGCTAAGGTTGAAGTTTTGAATTTTATTTGAAATTTTAAACAAACTTACCCAGTTCATATTTCTTGAGTTGAAATGTGTTCCAGAAGCAAAAATGTCTTGAAATCAGTGCTTTTTTAGGATTCTGTGATGCTGTTCACATTTTAGTAATACAGACATAGTTGCATATATTAAAGAGAAAAATCATTTGAGTCCAGCTTCTTGAAGGGTCAAGTATAAGACAAAAGCTTCATAGAAAATTACACCAATCCCTCTTCAGGATTCTTGGCAGCATATTGTCTCTTTCTGTAGATCATCTGTATATTGCCTTTGCTAAATCTAGTTCTTCTTTTAATAAGCACTTACCAGCTTGCCATTCCTGCAGAAAATTGAGACATCAGAAATTGCAATTGTAGGAGCACTACAAATGGAATGGGAAACCCTAAATCACCTGAAAAGATCAGTGGAAGGAGGTACTGAATTGTTGTAGGAAATACTGCAAGTGGCAACTGTTCTTTCCACTTGTATTGTTGATAAGAGACCTCAAGCTTAAGGAAGAGCTAAAATATGAATCCTACTCCAATATTTCGTGTCCACCACAAATGGTAAAAAATCCCTTCTTTACATTTATATTTACAACATTCATTTGAAGTACCTTTATACATCGTTGAAAACGTATCTGGTGTTAAATACCAATGATACATCATCTTATAAGATTTTTCTTTTAAATTGTAATTTAGGGTAAATTTTAAACCTTTCGTCCACATATTCTCCCATTATTCAAGCTTTACATTATATATTATATTCAAAGTTCCTTGCTCACTGAATCATACAATGTTTTACATATTCATTTCCAAATTCAACTTCAATAATGTTTTATAAACCTTAGCAATAGTATGTTCATCACTACCACATAGTAGGTTTTCCAATTCATTTTTAATGAAGTCAAACCCATAACTCTTTTTGCCTAATTTAAATATTTATTTCAATTGTAAATACATAAACCAATGGCAAACATGCTCTGCTGATTCTACTACAGAAAATTCTTAAAGTGAATATAAAGTTAAAACCAGAAACTTTAATAGAAAAAGGCTTAGGAAAAAAAATTGGAACTTTGATGTTATATATGTTGACAGAAGCAAGATTACTTTATGGTCAAAAATGGAAGGACACATTGATCCCCACAATGGAAGAATGGCTGCAAAAGTTGATGGAGTTAGTAGAGATGGATAAATTGACTGCTCTGATAAAAAACATAAGTATTTTTGTTTCTACTTGGACTTTGTTTCTATTTCTGGACTTCGTGTTTGAGGTGGAAGAAAAACTTCGATTTTGGGTTTTACAGATTAGATAAATTTGTTAATATAGACATGGTTAGTTTGTATTACTGTATGTTGAGGTTGGATGTTACTATCTTATTATACTGCAACAAAGGGAATTAGAAGTCAATGCCTCTTTTTCCCTTCTTTTCTGCACTCTTCCTTTTCCCTCCCCTATTTTTCCTGTTATTTGTTTTTGTATTTTTTGTATTTTATTCTATAAACAACAACAACAACAAAGAATAAAATATGATAAGAGACCTATCGCTTTAAATATTGTTATATTTGGCAATCTTTAAAAAACTTGGTTGTTTTCCCAGGAATGAGGCTAGATGACTTTAGTGGTGGATATATTGGGGGAACATTATGGTTTGTGGCTCCCTCCATATAGCTGTGTTTTATACCATGCAGAGTATTATTTTCTGCATCTGCATAATTGTGTTTTTAATTTGTGAAGCAGTTGTTTAGACATGGTTGCCTAGAAATCTACTATAAACAAATTAGTATTAAGAAAATAAAATGAAGACTGATTTGATTTGAATGAATCTTTAAGGGCATCACAGTAATGGAATGAACAGTTGCTGTGTTTTCGATAGTTGCCAGTTAATACTTCTCTTTGCCTTTATCATTATAAGTGGCCCAGTTCCTAGGTGGAACTTGCTATGTCAAATTGAGACTATATAATCTCATGGTAATGGTATTTATTTCATAATTGAAAGTTGTTCCTTTAAATCAGTGGTTCTCAACCTGTGGGTCGGAACCCCTTTGGGGGTCGAATGACCCTTTCACAGGGGTCGCCTAAGATCATCCGAAAACACATATTTTCAATGGTTTTAGGAATAATTTTATGGTTGGGGGTCACCACAACATGAGGAACTGTATCAAAGGATCGCGGCATTAGGAAGGTTGAGGCCCACTGCTTTAAATTATAATATTGCACTTCTTTCTTGATCTCCCATTGAATATAACATCCTGAGGTTTTTTTTATTAAGGAAAAAAAAATCAATTCTTAATTTTAAATATCTCTCCAAGCAAGATTTATTTTCCCTGTAGCTTTTGCAATACCAGGTGATCTAGTTTTCATCAGAGTCTAAATAGCACAGCACATTTCAGAATCTTTATTTGGGAGTAAAAAAGTAGATACAATGTAGCACATTCAGATACTGATCATACTTTCAGGAGGAAATAAATTTCAAAGACAAAAATGGTACCCTGAACTGCAATTTAAATAAAAGGACTGCTATTTTGCAAGCTGTTCAAGACCAGAATGCTAGCTGCATAAGACATTGCAAAAAGAGTATTTAAACTTAGATTAAAATAAGGTTTAGAAATTTAACTGTGGAAAGCACTTAATTCTGAATATGATTTGGGCTTGGTTAAAAAGGATGGAACTATTGGACTCTGGGAAATAGTTTTCTCCAGAAAATGAAAAGTAAAAGTAATACAGAATTCCCTGTGGAGAATGGAAAGATGCCATTATTATACAACCTGAACATGCTTGGCCAAAAATTTCCAGGCTTATAAATATTCAAGAGCTAATAGGCTCATGGCCCTATGAGCCTATTCCATATTTTGTACATGAAAATGTGACTTATTCTATGTATCTACTTTGTAGTCACTCAATATTACTTTTATCAAATCTGCCATGCTTTGTAGACTGTACTAAGCCAATTATGAAGATTTTCAGTATGTATCAGTCATGCAATCATCTCAAATCCATTTTATAGATGATGTAATCACCTTATGGTGACATGGGTGGAGAATAAGTGTAATAAATATAATAATAAATGAAATGTACAGTATACAAAACCACTATAGATAGCATAAACTTGTTAGATATTTGCTCTGAGCCAATATCTGACAAGTTTATGTATCAAAGAAAAGTTTACATAACAAAGAAAAGTGTATGTAACAAAGAAAAATTATTAAATACTATACTTGGAGACTAACCATATTCCATTTTAAAGTTAGTTTTTTTTCTTGGCAACATCTAGCTTTCTGTACCATTCGACTTATTTTTAGAGCTTTAGGGCATTTTTATATAATTCCAATTGGAAGATTTTCAGTGGCCTACAAGAAGGCAAGTACATAAAACAGTATCATGAGATTAATCCAGCTCTCCAAGATGGATGCCAATAAACAGAGTTGAAAGCACAATGGAATAAAGTAGTTTTAATAAGGGAAATAAGTTCCAAAGTGTGGAGGCCACTATGAAAAAAATCCACCTGTATATTTCTTGGGGCAAAGTTTTGTGTCTCTTTTTAATTATTGTAGTCCATACTTACAAATGAAGTTTTCAGACTTCATTTAAGTGCATCAACTGACATGGGGTCACTTTTCAGCAGAACTCAGACTGCTTAGACAGTTTATCCTAAATTCAGTTCTTGGCATACTGCAGCTATTTTTAGAAGACAAGGTAACAGATGGAAAAAAACTTTTTGCTTCTTAAGGTCTCTAGCAGGTTTGTTTTTTAACTGAAGAATTAGATTAGAGCAGTATTTCTTGAGCTTGGCAATTTTAAGATGTATGGACTTCAACTCTTAGAATCCTTCAACCAACATACTAAATTTGCCAAAATTGAGAAACACTGGAGTAGAGGGACAAATAATTTGCTCTCTAGACGGTAGGTTCTCAAGTAATGCCACTTATGATGTATAACCTATAGGATGTGTGTACTAATAAGGAGCCATACCAGTAGCCATTTCTAATATTCCAGACATTTTACAGCTGTAGTCAAATCAATCTGCTTGTTGGTACTGTACATCTTTGGTATTTGGGTCACAATCTGGATAAAGTTAAATAATATGATGAAGGAGAAGCAGAAGCCTAATCACTTTTCTAAATATAGTTAGAAGTTAAGATTATGAGAAATCTAGTGGCATTTCTCTTCCCTGGTTAGCATGTCTCTTTGTCTCTCTCTTATCCTAATCCTAATCCTAGTCTGTTAACAGTCTTCTCAGAAGGCAGGCTGTTTGAAAAGATTTGATTGGAGTCATGCAATAACTGAAACAAATGACAAACAGGAAAAATAATATCAAGGTTTCTTCTTTTAAAAGAAAACGAATGATTTAAACTAGAAATATTTCTTGGAAGTCTCAACTCCCAATATTTATACAAATATTGTAAGTATTACTTAATCATAATTGCAACATCATAGAAAAAGAAAGTTATTGCATACATAACTGGATATGTACAGTTATCCATATGTAACTGAATAATTTTAATATTAATTAAATTTATCTGTAATTGAATGTAAATTAAAGCAAAATTAGTTTTTAGTTGATTTGGAGTTTCTAATCCAAGATTCTTAACTTCGAAAAAGTTACACATTGTTGCTCTAAAGAAAGCTAGGAAGTAAAAAGTAGTAAATTTGCTGCCAGTTTCTTCCTCTTTTTGATATCTTCAGATTTCTTGAAAGATTCTTCCTCCTGCAAGTTGTGTGTATGAATTTGTCATGGTCAGGATAGGTTTATGCCTAAACTGGAGACAACAGAAGAGAATCAGTGGTGCTATGTTCATTAGGAACTAATGGCTCACTGTGGGAACAGAATGTTAACCCAGATAAGTCTTGGTTCTTATCTGAAATAGTTTGTGATGTATGTATGTGGGGTGGGGTTCGGTGGTGGCTTTCTACTGGTTCGCCCCAGTTCAGGCAAACCGGTAGCGGCAGTGTCAGGAGGCTCCACCCACCCACCCAGACGTCATCACCGACACTCTGCGCATGCGCACTCACCGTTCCGAACCAGTAGCGAAGGTAACTGAAAACCACCACTGGTGGGGTTGTTGAGAGAGAGAGATTTACAATCTGTATTTGCTAAAGAACCTCATTCTGCATATAAAATTAAAACTGTTACTATGTAATTCAGGACTAATCTTCAGGACCTACCCTTCAGGTGTAGGGTAGGCATAGGCATTAAATAGAGAACTAGAGTATATCAGGACAAAGAGGTCTGTTATCCTAACCAAGCTGAAGGAGTGCAAAGGAACCAAGGGTTCCAAGCTGAAAAGTGCAAAGCAAAATATATGTTAAACTGTGGGAATGGGTCTTCAGTCAGAGAATCTGCAGCTGAATTCCACTTAGGAGCTGAAGATGTAGACTGTTTTGGATTTGCAAGCTGTTGGTGCTAATTTATTTGTTGCCACCATATTTTCCAGGATTTGTATAATTACTGTGTGAGTTCAGAAAGTAACGGTTTCTTTAAAGTACATTGTACATTGACAAGTACAAATAGGTTTTTCGTTTTTGTTTCCAATCAGTTTAACCTAGTTTCACCATTCAGTTCACGTGACTAGAACAATTTTATTATTAAATTTCATTTAACTGACTTTTATGGACACTCATCTCTACAAATGACTCTGGTAGTAAACATTATTTTTTTAAAACACCTGCTAAATATATAAAAATTAAAATGTGTAGCAGCTGAAAAAATCACAACAATCAATTAATATAGCCAGGAGATGGATTCCTTTACACAATTGGGGCCCCAGGCCCAAGTACAGAACCTGATCTTTAGGGTCTCACAGAGCCAGCAAGGTTGGGGCCAGAATAAACACCAGAAGGAGAATGTTCCAGAAGGCGATTGTTATGACAAAAAAGGGGACCAGTGGAGGATATCTATCCTGCTGAATAGATTAGGATAGGTAGAAAGATTGCCAAGTTTTCAGTGAATTTGACCCATAGTCTGTCTCAATGTACTCAGGCACTTGGGAATCTTGAGTGTTTGGAGAAATGAATTTACTATCTCAAATAAATAAATACTATGTTGATAGCTGTCAAATAGCAGCTGATTATGCATGATGTATCTCTTAAAGGGGTGGTCATTAAAGATAACTTTCTTGTGACATTTTCTATGGTGACAGGTTGTCATCCATAGCATTTCTTTTTCCGTGATTGCCTTCACCAGTTGGGTGATTAATCCTGTTATATAATTGTATGAGAAGCAAGCAACCAGAACCCAAACAGCAGGAATATAGAATGTCTAGAAATATTATTTTAGAACTAAACTAGACTCACGATAGGTTTAATAGATAAATGTCTTATTCCTCATAATCAATCTTAAACAATTTATCAGCAAACGTAAAGAGTTTATAGGGGGAAAGAGGCCTTTGCATTACATATTTTGCAAGTTGAGATTAACATTAAAATGTTTTATAGCTCAGAGTGAGCACTAATTAAGTGATAAGTGGCATGATTTGCTTCTTTTTTTTTGTTCTTTGTGCCAATTATAATCCAATTAATTTTTGTTTCCTTGTCAAAAGTCAATATGCATTTCTTTTGTTGTTGTTGCTGCTGCATTTTAAAATTTTTAAAGGGCAAAATGATATACAAGGGCATTGTCCTAGCAATCTTGCAACAAAAGACAGCTTTTCCTTATCTTTTGTATGTCATTAATGCATTATTACTTCATTTTATCTACATGGTGCCAGAAGTGTGTGTGTGTGTGTGTGTGTGTGTGT
>WNWU01013639.1:13126453-13199403 GCA_012654045.1 Ptyas mucosa
GAACAGACCCCGCTGGTCTTGTCTTCTTTCCTGCGCCTGATCTAACACTTAGTATGTTTTATGCATTTGATAAGCCCTGGTTTAAGGACAATATTAACCCAATCAAGACATACCTCATCCCCACTCAAAGTTTATATCATAGAAATTACAGTGTGAAGACAAAAACCTGTTGTTTTTATTCCCATTTTGAAATTTGGATCTGAAGAAAGAGCCTGGTAACTATATTGTGTCTTATATTAGCACAGCAAAAT
Organism: Ptyas mucosa; assembly: GCA_012654045.1. NCBI lineage: Eukaryota > Metazoa > Chordata > Lepidosauria > Squamata > Colubridae > Ptyas > Ptyas mucosa. Next base: position 13,126,705 of record WNWU01013639.1, read on the forward strand.
ATCTGCAAAAATGCATGCAATAAGATTGTTTGGTTGCATGCAAGTCAGGGTTCCTAATTATTATCCCCCATAATCTCTCATAAATGTTCTGAAGATTTATATAGTCGCTGAGAATGTACACATCTTCTGCTGCAACATTTTTATTATCCTCATGTTTTAAATATACGTGTCTTGGGACTAAGGGCTTCTTTATATGTGCCCTTGTGTACTCCTGATAATGGAGCTATTTAGGAGCTCCTCTGCTAAAGTTGTGGCTCAGCTGCCACATAACAAGAAACTATAAAGATGGATCTGCAAGGTAGACAGTTTTCTATTGACAAGAACTCTTGTTGTTCTTTCAATGATCACCTGGAGGTGGCGCTAGTTCACTGGTAGACTACTTGGTCATTGAGCAATGGCAGCTGGGAGATACTTGCAGTATGGTATAAAATGTGTAGAAATGCTTTGGGGGTGAGTAGGGCGAAAGAAGTGGTATGCAGAAGCATACTAAGATCAAATACTGAGTAATTAAGTCATTTAATAGCACTGTCATTGGATTACAGTCAGATTTGTGGTAGATAAAAGATGTGAAATCAGGAATTTGTGAGACACCTATGATTTTTAGCCACTGACTGCACTAAACTCTTTTTTTTTTTTAGCTCCTGCCTTTCTTTGGCCAGTCTTTGAAAAATACTTGGCGTGGGAAACATATCTCTGTTTTCTGATCTTTATATAGTCAGTGGAACTTATATCTAAAGTTAGCAGGTTGTTTTCCCCAAATATTAAGTCTGTACAATATGTATACAGTTGTGATGAATTCTATGTGAACTCCACTTAAGTTCTTTTTAAAAAAAAGTATTTTAAAAATAGTAATAAAAAGTACTGTTAAAGAGGTATAAATAATACAAAAAGTATTTTAGAGAGATATAAATAATTCAGAAAACTAAATAGATGTACAAATGAAGGCAAATATACGCAACCCAAGATAATGTTGCAGGATCCAATCTGAATCAATCACCGGGACTAGAGATTTAGTCTTCCAACCTTTCAGACTCTTACTGGATTGTTGGCTGAGCAGGGACAAAAAATAGCCAGGGAAATGATTGAAACCTGGGAAACAGGCTCCTTGTCTGTCAACAGGACTACTGATTTATTACCAGTTTACCAGGTGCATAGGAATCAAGGGCATAGCAACACAAGGAAACCATAACCAATGACTTAATAGCTGGTCATCAACACTCCAATTAACAATTAAAAAGCCACACACAGCCTCATAAATACTATGCCTAGAATAGTCCAGTGCACACATAGAGAAAAGTTTTCTGAGGAGGGACTCCAGCATGAGTCCAAACGCTTGGAAGACTAAATCTCTGGTCCTGGTGACAGACTGAGATTGGATCCTAAATAAATAAATAAGGAAACTCTTGAATTTCCATATTTTACCATAATCTGAATCTCTCAGCTTTTGGAATACAAAATCAATCCCTGCTTTATGTAAAGATAATACAGTATAACTAATTAAATGTACCATTTCTGATAAATGAGATGTTCTTATATATTTAACCTGGAACTATTTAGTTCTTTGCATGTAGGAGTGTCTTTTTCTTTCCTTTCAGTTTGAAGTGGAAAGAACAACTCAGCACTCAATTGTTGTTTCTCTACGTGTACCCAGAGATTATGTTGGCAGCATTCCCCTACTGAATTTAGTTACGTTATTCACTCCAGAACAATGGAAGAATCAGTCTGTAATCAAAAGGGAAATCAAGTAGAGAAAAATAAGTGTTAACACTTTTAGCAAACAAGGAATAAAAGAGTGGAATAGTATGGAACTGCCAAAGTAAAATAATAACAATAAACTCAGGAATAAATAGGCAGTTTACAGCTATTGGGAGGGGACTGGGTGAGAGATGGCAAGGGAGCACTAGATAGAGGAAAGATCTGTTTGAAACCTAATATTTATGTTACTCAAGTTGTTACTCGGTGCTCCAAGTATGCCTTTCTATGAACTCTACCCAGAAATTCTAATAAACAACAATAGCTATTTAGAAGAAATTGAGTTAACAAGGTACAGAAAGCTCTTTTTATGTAGTTATATACTTTTCATCAGAATGAGGTGGAGCCTGCATTCCTACAGGTTTCTTCCAACAGAATGCGCTAAGAGTCCAGCCGTAGAATTAACTTGTTGAGCAAAGTTGCATGTGACAGATGACGGCATTCTAATTTATCATCAGATATTAATGCTGATAGCAAAACTAAATGGAAATGAGTATCAGGCCAACCATTTAAAAAGTGAGCATTTGGAAGTAAATAGTTTAGTTCTGACCCTGTGCAGGGGATATTCAAAAGCCCCTTTCACAGGGGTCTATGGAATAGAAGACTATAACTGAGATTTGTTACTTGAAAAGGGGATAGCCTATATTCATCATCACTCAAAGCACTGAACCAGAGGCATATGCAAAGTTTGGAAAAGGGCAAGTGGGGAAAACCGCATCATGATAACATCAGTGATGGAGCTTATGTCACAACTGCATGATTCTATTTTTATCATGAGACATGAGATCTTGCCATTGCATTAGATCAGGGGTGTCAAACTGGCGGCCCAATGGCCAGATGAGTCATGCACAGGCCACGCCCACCCCAGCTTCACAGATGGGAAAAATGCCATGAAACGTAATGCGCGGCAACATGACACGGCGAGTTTGACGCCCATGCATTAGACTGTAGCAGCTTAATTTGAGAAACATTTTTAACAGTTTTCCCATCTATAGTTTTTTTTTCCTTTTTATGGCTGATGACCTGTCTTTTTTTCGCTATACTACAGTGTATTATTTTTTAGTTTTATTTGATAGTAAAAAAACCAATAAATAAAATGGCTAATTATATTGAAATGGGTATTTTGATGGGTATATTGCTAATTTATATTTTAATTCTGCATGTGTATCTGTTTTTTAGCACCATCCCTACAAAATTATTTAAATTTATAACTAAAAATAAAACTATGTAGATATTGAAATAGCGTTTGTTTTATTAAATTAAATATTTTAACTGGTTTGTTGAAGTTCAGACTTTAGGCAGGGGGAATATTTTGTTTTATATAACCAGTTTATCAATTTACAATATAATATATCGTAGATTGATAATTTATTGTACATTATATTGTATGTTTGTAATATGTTACTTGAAAATATTATCTGATACTTAGACAATGGTGGTGGTGATTTCCTGAACAATTATCACTCTCCACGGATACAGTCTGATATTGTTCTTATGTTAAAAATGAAGTTAGATGCTCCAGTAAAGCAGACTGGAAACTAATTTATGCATATTACATCTTAGTAGGGTGTTTAGAATCAATTTATGAAACAAGCACTTAGCAACCAGCACATCATGAAATAATCTATGTCTCATGCTGTGCCTTGCATTCTCCTATATAATATTTCTCTACCTCAGTGAAGCATTGCTATGTAAGTTTTTTGAATACTCTCCCCTAAAGGAGACCTGGCAACAAAAATAATGCCACCATTTTTCTGTATAATGCTAATTCCTTAGACAATTTGAGAACATATTGAACCTAATAAAACTCTAGGTAAGGGATTTACACAGTGGTGGGATTCAGCCAGTTCGCACCACTTCAGGAGAACCGGTTGTTAACTTTCTGAGCAGTTTGGTGAACTGGTTGTTGGAAGAAATCATTAGGGCAGAGAGCCGGTTGTTAAATTATTTGATTGTTTGAAACTGGATTTACAGTAGTATCCTGCATTTTCGATAGAGTGAGGTAGTCTTTTTAAAATAACTGTCTGACATTACAAGTTCATTTGCAAAGATTCATCACTTCTTGTTTTGATTGAGATTCTATCCTCTATTTATAGTCTTGAAAATCCTATATTTTCTTGTTGTTTCTTGATTGAAAACTTTTGTAATGACTATTTTCACTTACATCCAACACTTTATCTGATTTCTTTTAAATTAAAACAATTGTTAAAACAAGAGTGGTTATAGTTGTCTTGGATTCCTTGGTCTAATTATTACACGAGAGTGTAAAGAATACAAAAAGGAAAGATTGATGATGTGTATGTTCCATAGAACCATAGAATTTTATTGGCCAAGTGTGATTGGACACACATGGAATTTGTCTTTGTGCATATGCTCTCAGTGTACATAAAAGAAAAGATACATTCATCAAGAATTCTAAGGTACAACACTTAATGATAGTCATAGGGTACAAATAAACAATCAGGAAACAATCAATATCAATATAAATCATAAGGATACAAGCAACAAAGTTACAGTCATACAGTCATAAGTGGAAGGAGATGGGTAATGGGAATGATGAGAAGATTAATAGTAGTGTAGATTTAGTAAATAGTTTGACAGTGTTGAGGGAATTATTTGTTTAGCAGAGTGATGGTGTTTGGGAATAAACTGTTCCTGTATCTAGTTGTTCTGGTGTGCAGTGCTCTGTAGTACAATGGATAGTTGAAATAGGTTCCAAAGGATTATTATGCTTGTAGCTGTATTTATTTATATAGAGCTCAACTCATGGTGATGGCATACATAGAATTTTCTTGGTAACTGTACCAAATTGGACTGAAGGCTTGTTATTGCTGTCTTCTGGATGTTTTTTTCACTTCCCTGGTTGACCTAAAACCTTGGTATTTCTGAGGGATCTCTAATCCAAGTACAGACAAAGTCATCAAGCTGCTGAAAGATATATTTATGAATATATATTTAGATCAATAAGTGATGCTTGCAGAGTTTGTCATTATATAAGTAATTGAGATGCTGGTACTTAAATACATAGTTGTTATTAGTAAATTGATTGATTGGATTGTCTGTCGAGATTCTGAGTCATCCAGCTCATGGTTGTCCCAAAGGTGCTTTTTTTCAAAATGCAACTGGACATTGTTTTTCCTTGAAGATGTTTCGCTTCTCATTCAAGAAGCTTTTTCAGTTCTGGATCCATACTGAAGAAGCTTCTTGGATAAGAAGCAAAACATCGTCAAGGAAAACAAAGTCCAGTTAGTTGGGATTGATTGGATTCATAAGGCTGTCTTGCTAAGCAAAGGTGTGCTGTATTAGGATCTGAAACATGTACGGAAAGTGCACATATTAATGATGGACTTCCACAAAGGATGTGGAAGCTATTTTTCCTACCTCCCTTAATGCTTTCTTATTGTGAAACACATTTGTTCATGAATTCATGTGGCTTTTGTATTAGTCCAGAAAAATTGATTCTTTAAAATGACAATGACAGGTGCAGCGTACCAGATTTAAAAAAATTTTTTTTCTTGACTTTGGAACAAATATGGAACACTTTTAACTATTAGTAAGATTCCTTCTATCTATTTAAGTAACAGCAGTTCTGACTAATGCAGAATGATCTAAATCAGTGAATACTGCTACTTTTAACAAATGGTCCTCAATCACTGTGATAATCTATCCTTTTGATTTCCTCTAACTACACACATACATACCTGTCATGTTGTTTCCTTTCAGGGCATGCAACATTATGCAGAACACAAAAGAAATGAAAAATAGTAAATCAAAGAGCATGAGATAAGAAAAAGAAAAAGGAGCATAAATAAATCTGATTTACAACAACACAATTCACTTTACCTCTTTGTATCTTTCTAGCCTTATAAATCACCCTTGTTTCTATCACATCCATATGCTGCGATATACATTGTCTTTTGTTCTTTTGTTTTTCAGGATCTTATCAACTCTATCCAATCACTTATTTCCCCTTCATCTGGACCTATTTATTCTTCTTATATTTAATTGTTTTGCAGTTGATTCTCATTCATGCTCTTTATATAACCAAACCACTTCAATGTACTTCTTACATGCAGGTTACTCACTTCTGTTTTCAATCCACATTTATTCAGCAACTGTTCATGCTTGATTCTTTCTTCCCTTATTTTACCGTATATACTTCTTTTATGTTTTCGTGGCATATACACCTTCCACTTCCATATATTAAAGCGCTCATCAGCTCTCCATTATATAAACTCCCGTCTTGCAACATACAACATGTGATATATTGTACAATATATTGAACATAATATATTCAGTATATGCATTCCTTCCACTATTTTTATTGGTATTTGCATATCTTAAAATTTCTCAATTTTCCTTCTTTGGTGAACAGTTTATCAGCAAACTTTTATTCACCTAGTTGCTCTAGTTTTTGTCATGTGCCATATAGCATTATTTGCTTTATGATATCACTTGCACATTCAAGTTTCCACTTACAGATGCCCATCATTATATCATATCTTTCCCATTGTTTTGAAACATTCAATTATAGACATTTTTTCTCATCTACAACCTCTTAGACCAAGATTCCACCAATTATCCTTTTTTGTCATTCCCATTAGCTGCAGTTCTGTGGCATTCTATAACACAATTATTTTCCCTGTCTTCCATATCTTTTTTCTTTTGGTCCATTTTCTGTTAATTCCATTGGGAGATTAATTTATGTTCTAGTATCTTTTCATTCATCATTTTCCTATCTTCATTTTTCTCCTCTGTCTTTTTCCTTTTTTCTGTGTACATTTTTTCTCAAAACTGATCTTTGTCACATCCAAAAAATGTTGTGTCCCACATTCAGAACTTCCTGTGACCCTTCTTTCTAATTTTCATCATAAACAAGTAAACCAGCCATGCTATCAGATATATAGTCTTTTCTTTGCCAAACGTACATGTGAATAGATTTAAATTTAAACCTTCAAATCTGTTTCAAACAGATAGCCACCCTTAGTCATATGTTTTTGATATTACCTCTTATATTGATGAGAGGGACAACTAGTCACGTCATCTAGTAGAATTATCTTTTCCCTCAGAAATTTAAGAATTTTTCTAAAACACCTTACTGTTTACTGGAATTTAAAATGTTACTGCCACCAGACCATGGATTTCTACTTTCCTATGCAGGCATAGCAAACTGGATTACACCAGTGTATGCTTTCTGACGTATTTTAGTGCTTTGTTTCATCAAAGTAGCAAACAGCAATGATATGGGAGTTCCTTTATTATTTTTGTAATTGATATTGAACTGATGCTGAAACCAAATTACAGCATATGATCAGAGGAATTAGCAAAATAATTTTTCAAATGTGTTATTAACAAACCAATCAGTTTTGAGTATAACAAAAGGCATGTAGGAATTGGTTTTGTGAAGAAACCTATGTTTCTCAGAAGATATACCTATTGTACTAACAATGCAAATTTGGTTAAGGGATATAATTAGGAACTTAATGAAGTAATCCATTTCTTCAACATTCTAATATTCTTTTACAGTTTTTGTCAACAAGAAAAATTGCCAATTACATTCCAATCTTGTGTGATCACGAAGGAATGCCAGGTGTCAGAATGGTCTGAATGGAGCCCATGTTCCAAAACATGTTTTGATATGTCATCCTCAAAAGGATATCGTACAAGAACACGGACAATCAAGCAATTTCCTATTGGCAGTGAAACTGAGTGTCCAAACCTAGAAGAAACAGAGCAGTGTGTAACTCAAGGAGATGGAGTGACTGCTTGTATCACGTAAGTGTCAATATATCTCAAGATCTTTAGCATTAAACAACCTTGTAAAAGGTAAAGGTAATGGTTCCCCTCACACATATGTGCTAGTTGTTCCCACCTCTAGGTTGTGGTGCTCATCTCCGTTTCAAAGCCGAAGAGCCAGTGCTGTCCAAAGACGTCTTTGTGGTCATGTGGCCCGCATGACTAAACGCCAAAGGCACACGGAATGCTGTTACCCTCCCACCAAAGCTGGTTCCTATTTTTCTACTTGTATTTTTTACATGCTTTCAAACTGCTAGGTTGGCAAAAGCTGGGACAAGTAACAGGAGCTCAGTCCATTACACGGCACTAGGGATTCGAACCACTGAACTGCCGACCTTTCAATCGACAAGCTTAGTGTCTTAGCCACTGAGCCACCGCATCCCTTATATACAATCTTGAGGCTCATGCTATTCTGGCATTGTGAGTGCTTAAGTAAAGTGAGAATTCTAAATCCACATTTCAGTTGAATAAATAATGGGAGGAGTCTATGATCTATGTGCTATTAACACAGATATGTATGTAGAGTATGTTCTGCATGAACTTTTTTAGTGTTGAGGGTTTTGTGATGCAGGAAGGAATGGTGCTGCTATGGCTTCCATAGTACCAGAATAATTTGCATCAGGTTTTGATTCAAGTACCTCTTGCAGGATGATAATCTCCAGTTTCCTTCTCTGATGTCTAATACAGAATATTTTCCACATATTTATAATATAGAATTTGCTTAGGGATAAAATTATCATTTTTGTTCCTTTAGAGAAAATAAATATGTGCATTCATTTTCCTCGTGTGGGCTAAGGAAGTGTTCCCTTGATATTTCCTTAAAGTATTCTTTGAGTAGAGTATTTTGTGGCATTTCTTTCTCTTCACAAGGATGATTGAGATTTAACTTACTGGAAATGTTGTGCACTGGCTGATTGGAAGCTCACACACTCTTGTCATTCATCAGCACTGCTGAGCTCAGTAGGAGCCTTCTGCAGAATTGGTTATCGTCCTGACAAAGAAAAAATTGTAAATAGGTTACACGCAGGGAAGCATACATTTCAACAAAGAGAAATAGAGGATGGTTCCATATGTCTTTAAAAAAATGGAAGACATGCATAAATTGTAAAAAAACAAAAAACCTAGCACAAAGGTCACTTATCAAAAAGGAAATTGAAGTTTAAAAATATTTTTCATTCAACCCTTAACATTTTCAGAGCATAGGTATCTTGGATATTATTTTATATTTGGTACCATTCTTTAATTTCAAATTATGACTTCAGCTTGAACAGATTCAGAATGTTTTTCCTTCAAAGCAGAAATTTGCAGTAGTAGTTGTAAATAATAATAATATTTTATTTTGTGAACCATTATCTAATTTGGCCTAAAACTCATAGTTTTAATATTTTCTTAGACTTTATCCAGACCAAATAGTATAATCTTATGGAAGGTCATTCATAATTATATCCTACTGTAATAAGTGAGCATCAGGAAATTTAGCAGAAAATTATAATGCTGTTTGCACAGAATTCCTATTTTAAATCACTAGGATTTTTCTTCACTCAGTTACTTAAGTCATTTCAGTAGAATCTGTATTCAGTTTAAATAATTCTCTTTTATTTTATGTTCATTAATTATACTTTAACAACTTATAAATACAAATGATACTGAACAAGAATTGCTTGTCATGTCGTCAGTTTATAGAAATCCCAAATTAAATCCCTAAAAAATAAAGGTCTGAACTGAAGCTGCCATATTAATGTGTTTTTTTTTTGCATAATTACTGTATATGGTCTGAAAGTATCTGAGGCCAAAATAATATCACAAGTCTACGGCTTCCAAATATGTTCAAGTCATCCCAATAGGATCTGAAGTTTAATTAATCAGTGTCATTAATTTTACATAATGTTACAACCTGTTGTAACTAATTGAAAATTCAATTCTAGTAATTAAAACAAAAATAATTGATGTTGCTTACTACATTGGGAAATGTTTCTAAATGAGAGTATTATCATACAATTTTCCTTTCATTGGTAACTTTCTGTTTTCTTCCCGCTTCTTCCCTCTTTATTTCTTAAAAGTAAGAAATAACTTTTGTGAAGTCAGAAGAGAGAGCCACTTGATTAGTAACATTGGGAGCCATCTTTCTGGGAAAAAATCATCATGCTATTTCATGTGCATTTATCTCCTTTTTCATTACTGTTGTTTTAGATATGGCTGGAGAACCACAGAATGGACAGAATGTCGCATTGACCCTTTACTTAGCCAACAGGATAAGCGACGAGGAAATCAAACATCCCTTTGTGGAGGTGGGATTCAGACTCGAGAGATGTATTGTGTGCAAGCGAATGAAAATCTCCTCTCTTATTTAAATACACTCAAGGAAAAAAAAGGTATGAACAAAAAACAAAACAAAAAAACAAAACAAAAACAAAACAAAAAAGGTATTATCATGGAAGCTAAATCTTCTAAGGTAAATTTTTATTATTCTTTTAAAACTATATTTCATTTCTGAAATAAATTTTTGATCTTTGACATTCATGAAAACCTGTACCATCATAGTTAATAATGTTAACTATGAATCAGAAAATTTATGGTTCACATATTTAATTTGCCTGCCACTAGGAGTGTTTATAAAACATGATCAAAAAAGTTAAGATGATGTCCATACCAGGGTGATCAAAACTCTGCCTGTTTGTTTAATGTGTCACACATAAAACGCAGCTGCAACTTTGATTGCAGCTTTGTGGCCTACTATCTTGACTTTTTTAACCACACTCTGCAGATATCACTGATTGCCATGAATTCAAGAAATAGGCTGGAGAAAAGCCATACTCTCTATCTGCAACTTCTCTGTCTTTCTCGTGTGCAGTGGTATATTTTACTTGGTTGCCCAAACTGAAATTTTCACTTCTATCAGCTTTTGCATGTATTAGAACTATTCTTTAGTCCTACCCAGGCTTTCACCTGGATGTGTGATGGCTTGGGATTAAGTACACAGATATGCACACAAATTGCAGAAACACATCGTAACTGAGTAAATGATCCCCATTTAATTTTGTGAGGAATTATACAAGAATGTATTGCAGGAAATTGTATTTGTAAAAAAATTCAGTCTCCCCAAGTTTGATACATTCAAATGTCATAGAAAAATAACAACAGAAATCCTAAAATTCATGGAGGATACAATCTTAATACATTGGAAGAAGTCTAGGAATGTGGAGTGTGGTCTAAGTATATAATATGACACTAATCATATAGTATCATATTATGCTTCGTTTTTCCTATAACATTGTAAAATAATTTCTGAATTGCAAATTTTAATCAATACATGTGGTTTGCAGTTTAGAATAATCTAAGACACTCAGATTATATTAGATGCATTAGATCGCATACACTTTTTTAAAAAAATAATAATCTACATACTTCATTTCAGGAACAGAGCTATTTTCGATTTATTTTATTTTTATCTGAATCTTACTTAGAAGCCCACAATCCAATCTATCTACATATAATTCAATATATAATGTACTTAGAAGAATACCTAGAAGATTAGGTAGCTAACTTTCACAGTAATACAGTGATTTAAGTCAAAATACTATACATTTTGCTTACAATTTCTACAAAAGGCAATGGGATGATATAGAATATTTTCAAACACAACTACAACAACCAATCAAACCCTTCACTGGGAGAAATGCGTTTCTAGGAATTAGTTTGTTTTTAATCTGGAAGACTGAATTTCCATAGTTTAAGACCTCTTTGTTTACATATGTTACAATAAAATATATCTTCATTGGGTTGTAATAGGGAAAACAAAGCCTGTTTGGCCTTTAAATTCTGTGAACCAGAAGTTCCTTTTAAATATAAGAAATCATTGACTGCTTATAGAAAGGAACCTTTTATTTCCTCAGAGATTTAACTAATAAAAAGGCAAACATTAAATTTATAAGTCTGCAGGGAACAGGATTTTCTCATTAGAACTAATTATAATGGAATTCCTCTATGTTTTATTAGAAGGGGGAAAGTGCCTAAACAAGGTCTGGCCACAAAACAGTAAGTGTATCCTACTGTTCTACTGAGAATGCCATACCTCTGGTATATGGATCAAATATAGCATATTTGTATCTAGGGCTATCCCCTCCTTCTCTGGTATTCATTGAATCTTTGTCCACATTTTTGCAGAAAGTCAGTCCCAGAGAACATCAAAAACTAGTGCTGCTCCACTTCTATCCATCACTTTTGAAATAACAGGTATGTAATTCACCCTGAGGTTCCAATCAAATATCTTGTAGGGCTCATTTCTCTGTAGCTGAATAGACTTTGGGGCTATAATTACAGATCTAGGAAAGAATTTCTCTGCATCTGAGTTAGGGTTAGGATTTCTCTGCATCTGGAATACTTGGGCTTTCCGTTTAAAGAGCTCAGATTATTAATACAAATATTTAAAGTGCATGCAATTACACTTCAGCATTGATGATCCAATATGCACAGATTAGGAATTTTAGTATTAAAAATTGAATAGACTACTAGAAGGCTATTATAAAAAGCATAAGAATGAAAAATTGCTGCTAGGCATATAATTCTTTAGTGGTTTTTATTATTTTAGATGTTAAAAATTTTAAGCATTTATTTAAAATAATTGAAATAGTTTAACATACCTAGAGTAAAATAAGAACAGAAAATGTGAAATAAAAAATGGTAAAAACTGGAATATTATCAGTTGAAAAAACGTAAATATAATTACCATATTTTTGGAGTATAAAATACACTCCCCCTAAAAGAGGGTGAAAATTTAGGTGCATCTTATACACCGAATGTAGCTCTGCCCACCCACTGGCCCCCACCCTTTGGCCTCTGCCTCCCAGCAATTTACCTCCTTGCAGCAAACAGCAAGCCGCCTGTTTCAGCTTCAGCACAGTCTGATTAGCACAAGCAGTTGTTTGTCGGTTGGATCAGCCTCCCGACTCTCAGCTGTTTCAGGCTGCAGGGATTGCCATTGCCTATTGCCGTGTGGGCCTCTGCTGTTTCCTGCAAGGAGGCAAATTGCTGGGAGGCAGATTTTTTTTTTCTTGTGCTAATCAGGTTGTGCTGAAAACGAAAATGAAACTAAAGCAGGCTGTTTGCTGTTTGCTGCAAGGAGGAAAATTGTTGGGAAGCAAGGCAGATTTTTTTTTCTTGTTTTCCTCTCCAAAAAAGATAGGTGTGCCTTATAGTCCAGAGTGTCTTATACTCCAAAAAATACAGTATTTGGCTTCTTCTAGGTTTATGTGAACAATGACATAAAGGAAAAGTTTAAAAAGTTACCTCAGGTATATTAGCATTAGAACATGACATATACAGAAGAGAAAGTCATTTCAAAGGACAATTACTACTTTAGAGAAGACTTGCTTCATGTGGCTACCAAGCAGCAATCTAGAAGCTAAAGAGTAGAGAGCAGGATTGATAAATTTGACTAGTCTCTTTAAGGCAACCAGTTCCTGAATTGTTTAGGAATGAGTCAATCAATCAGTCATCTGGCTTGGTGACAAAATAAAGAGATACTTTAACAGAAGTACATATACAAGGTGAAATAATCCAAATAATATTCTGGAGGTGGCATTCTTCACAGGTTGCAATTTCCAGATCCATGAATCTCATTGTCTCCTTAAAAGGCCCACTGCCACAATTCACATTATTAAAAAATGGCATCACACCATTTTGTCTAGGTTTTTTAGACATTTCTGAACTTCCCATAATACTGTGTAAATTTAGCCTAGTAGAATTCATTGGCTGTGTTTCAACTGGATAAGATTAAAGATAGAGGTTATCACTTTCTTGACTTTTTTGGGGGTTTTTTCCAGCAAAGCTGTCTTTATATTTACAAACAAAACCCTTCATGTTTTGTCTTCTCTTTTACAGCTTCTAAACCTGTGGATTGGAAACTCTGTACAGGCCCTACTCCCAGCACTACCCAACTGTGCCACATTCCCTGTCCTATAGAGTGTGAGGTATCAGCTTGGTCAGCATGGGGACTGTGTACCTTTGAAAACTGTGAGGACCAGCAAGCCAAAAAGGGTATGTAGATTTTCTGAGAGTTATTTTTGCTGCGTACTTAGTTGAGGCAGCTTAATGGATCCATAATTTCTTATGATTTATTTTCTGGATCTTCTTATAATTCATGTTTTTTATAGTTTCTCTTTCCATTGATTTTGATAGACTGCATATCTCCATGATTTGTATTATAATTTACCAAAACAGTATTTTCATATTTGTCTATGAAGATCTACTGCTAATAAAGAAATGCCACATTCCGGAGATTGGTGCAACTAATCCTGGTGAATTGTAACATTGAAAGGGTACAAATTCCTAGCTCTGAGCATTAATTACTTATGTTCCTCTCTAGAATGAGAGCTTGTTCTTTCCGAATTTGGAAGGGGAAATTGAAAAATATCTAAACTTCCTGTAATACCTCCCAAGGACAAAAGGACTAAGCCCTAATTGAGAAACATACTGTATAAGCAAGCAAATCAATATAAATATTTCATTAGTTCTTTTGTGACAGTTATTCTATAGGAATAAGAAGGACTAGAGACTTCCCCTCACTCTTCCTCTCGAGAGATCAAATTGTTTTAAATTCTAACATTAGGAAGGCAAATCTGTGGATTTTTACATAGCAGTAGAGAAAGGTATTACAGAATTGTCTTTGAGGTGCTCTCTTAGCTATTTGAAAATCATTCTGCTCTCATTATTAATTTTTTTGTTTTTGTTTTTTTGCTTTCATTTGCTGCTGCTTGTAAACTATTATAATCTCTACAAATCCCTTTGTATCCTTCTTCAGTATTTATCATTCTTAATCCTCTTTCTTTCTATTCTCTATCAGTGTTATATCTCTACATTTTCAGGTTTTCAAAATATTCTTCTCTTCCAAGTTGTCATTCACTTCTTTCCCTTTTCCTCTTACCAACCTAAATGTTGGTTGTTACGCTTTTCAGGGTCAATTTATTCTTTTATCCTGCAACATATTTTCCCCTCAGAAAATCTATATACTACTAAAACTCTAGTAGTTGTGATCTTTAATTGGACTAGACAAAGCATTAAAGGGCAACAATTTTTGAACCAAAATAGCTCAACTGGTCTAATGTACAGAATGTGTCTGAAATCTGAGATACCTGAAGTGCAAAGGAATGAAATTTGAGAAAGTTGTGCTGCTTCAGTGCTACTGGTGGCTGCTGCTATTATTGCACTGCTGAGGTACTGCTGGCATCACATGATCTTCATTTTCAATATTGTTTGACAGTTTTCCAGCCAGACTCACATTCCCTCACTTCCTCCATCAGTCTCAGTGTTGCATACCTATGTGTAAGCTTTTCTAGTCCATGGTACTCTCCTTCACACTGACTGACCTGTGCTGCCTCCCCATGCACCTATCCTGATCCACATAGTACTTCATATGCACCAATGCACACCCGCCCTGACCCATGCAACATCTCTTCACACAAGCAACTCCAGGCACCTTGACAAACCCAAAGAGCCGCGGTGGTGCAGAGATTAGAATGATCTCTGCAGGCGACTCTGCAGTACTGCAGGTTACTTCTGCTGACCCCTGGCTGCCTGCAATTTGGCAGGTTCATGGTTGACTTAGCCTTCCATCCTTCCGAGGTCAGTAAAATAAGGACCCAGATTGTTGGGGGCAATATGCTGACTCTGTAAGTTGCTTGGAGAGGGCTGTAAAGCACTGTAAAGCAGTATATAAGTCTAAGTGCTGTTGCTATTGTTATTCCACTGACCCACACCCCATGTGCGATCCTTGATCAGAGCAGCATCTCTCAAACATCCATGCAACTGCCATGCATTCTTCTTGATTTTTACCATCCCCCACATGCCACATGCAGGGCACCTCTTAACACATCCCTGTGATTCCACCCATACTTCTTATTCATGTTGTTCAAGTTACCTGAGCACTACTAATTGTATTCATGCTTGTTTTAGAATACATGGAAAATTCCTAAACTTTGATTATGTAATTAGTATCACAATTCAAATTGGATTAAACTCAGGAAGACAAAAGGAAAAAGTCTTCCCTTCCTTGATAACCTGATGCTCATAGGTTATCAAATGGCATTATCTCTTCTTTTAGCTTTCTCCACAGGGCTGTTGTGAGAATAAAGTAGTGAAGCTATAGTGATTGATATGCTGCTTGTCCCCTGGGCAATAATAAGGAAAAATTGTGTCTTCTATGATTGATATATTATTGGGGTTTGGGGGATTAATCAATGACACATTTACCATCCTAGTTGTATGATAGCATGCAGTTATAAGAAATAGCTTACAATAGCTATTTGTAGGATATGGAGTTGCAAAATGGATAAAATTAATGTTTTTGTCTTACCGGTATGTATAAAACCAAAATAATCTTTTCTTATTTTGGAAACTTAAGGTTTTAAATTAAGAAAACGTCGCATCAAAAATGAACCCACAGGAGGCACTGGAAACTGTCCCCATTTGATTGAAGCGATCCCGTGTGAAGAGCCTTCTTGCTATGAATGGAAAATAGTGAGCCTGGATGAGTGTATTCCAGATAATGAGAAAGATTGTGGACCTGGTACACAAGTGCCTCAAGTAGTCTGCATAAACAGTGATGGTAAGTTGTCTAGTTAGCATCCTGCAGTTTGATATTCATTGATTAGGGTTCCCATCTATTGCATGATAACCATATGCCATGCCTTCATATAGCATTAAATAATTCTATTTTTATTTGGACCTGATAGTCATCAGTTCATCATCTGAATAGAAAAACATTGTGAATGAAATTGTCCCATGTGATTATTATAGAGTTACTTTGTGGGTATAGAATTAGCATCAAAGTTCTGAAATGACAGTGTGTCAAAAGAAACTTAAAACAAGTACTCAGTTGCGATGTGCGCCTCTGGACCATGGATATATTGTTCTATCTTCTTAGTCTTCAATCAATAACTGTAAATTAGAAATTTGGTGTAATTTAGAAATACATTGATTGTTCATGTTCTAAAATTTAACATTAATAGATTTTCTGTTTGCAAGAAATGAAAACTGGATAGACATTAATCTAAATCAAGAACCAGATATGGATGATCACTATATCTTTGGCAGAAATGAAGCATTTATGCTGGTGTCATGGTAGTTTGATGGTTGGCAGGGTGCAACTGATTTCTCTGAAATAAGATATGATGTGAGTTTCCCATTCATTTATCATAAATAATGTGCTTTTTATCCGAGGCCAGTTTTTACCAAGGTGTCTGAGTTTATCTCTCATGGTCTATAATGGAAGGGAACTTAGAATCATGTGGAAAGAAAAAGAAATCCCAGATTTAAATTTTATTTAATTAAAATCTCTTTTAAAAAGAGAAAAGAAAAAGGGAAATTTTATGTAAATATTTCTTTGATTTTATTATTAAAAATTCAATACGTTTCAATTGAAATCATATTTCAAGTAAAATTGTGTCTCTTTTTTCTAAAGTTAGCCACTGATAGTTGTAGTTATAATAGATCCTGAGGCTAAAATACTGTAACAACAATGCAATCCTTCCCACTTTATTATTATAACTATTTTACTTTAATGGCTATTTTGTGTTCAGTACCACAGTTAGATAATATTTAAAGAGAATTCCATGGAAATTCCTCAGTTCATACAATCCAAGAAGGAAAGGGATGTTACTTGATTATTTTCAGCCTTTGTAATCTGTCTCAATTGGCAGATTCCAGATAACATGCAAGAAAGAAAAAAGATAGGATAATCATTATGTTTACATCCCATCTCTGTTTTGTAGCACTCATAATGGCATACATAATTTTCTTTTCTCTGCAAAGCAATCCTGTGAGGTAGGTTGGACTGAAAGGAAATAACTTTCACCCATCCTTTATGCCTAAGGCAGGACTAGAATTTACAGGCATCTCAACTTCTACATCAGGGGTAACAGTAACAGCAATCCTAAACACTCAAAGAGCCATTTGGACCTATTTCCCACAGAAAAGAAAACACAAGGAGCCACCTCAATGTCACTCACTCCCACCCAGTCATATGAACCCCCCCAGCCACACCTACACAGGTTTTGTGGCTCCCGGTGTTTTCTTTTCTGTGGGAAACAGGTTTGTCTCTTTCTCTCTCTCTCTCTCTCTCTCTCTCTCATCTCTCTGTCTCTGTCTCTCTCACTTCTCTCTTTCTGTCCCTGTCTCTCCTCTCCCTCTCCCTCCCTCTCGTGTTTGTGTATGTGTGTGTGTCCGTGTCTGTTCGCTCTTGAACCATTTCCAAAATAGGCAAGGGTTGGGTGTGGTTTTTTGTTTGTTTGTTTTTGGCTGATGTTCTTGCTTCTTCTTTGGGTGCTTTTACCATAGGATTTAAATCAAGAGTCATTTCAGGTTCCCAAATAAATGAAGCTCTTTCATCCCCCTGCTGTATCTCCCTGTCAGTTGAACCCACCACTGGCTGTCCTCGTCCCTCACCCTCTCCTCCCAGTCACTCCTTGCCTGGCCTGAGAAGGTAAGGGTGACTGCAGGGGATGGAAACTCGCTCCATATTCCAGAGCAGGAGCGAAGCACCCCTGTACTTGCCTCATCTCATGGGTGCTTCTTCCAGCCCTTGTTACTGCTGCACGCACCTTGGTCGGTCAGGGGGATGCACAACTTGCTCTCTGCCCCGAGACACTGGCCCGGCCCAGCTGTGGCTGATGCTCCACTTCATTATGGGCTCTAGGAGGAGGAGGGGACGCCATCTCCCACATTGTGAAGTGCGCTAAATTTATCTCGGCTGCACAAGGCAGCAGGCAGGCCATGGAGGTAGCAAGAGCAGCGGCATCAGCCACAGCCAATGTCTCGGGGCAGAGAGCAAGTCACGCATCTCCTTGAGTGACCAAAGTGCATGCAGCACCAATAAGGGCTGGAAGAAGCGCCTGCGAGACCCAGCAGGTATAGGGGCAGGGGTGAAATGCTCCCAGTTCAGACCAGATTGCCCGATCTGGTAGCGATGGCGGATGTTTCGGAGAACCGGTAGCAAAAATCCCTGTGCCCCCCTCCCATGCCCAGCTGAGCCGCGAGATCATCAGAGGCTGTTTTTTTTTTACTTTTAAAAACATTTTTTCTACAACCTCTTCGGTCGAAAAAATGCTTTTAAAAGTTAAAAAAAAGCCTCTGATGATCACACAGCTCAGCTGGGATCGTCAGAGGCTTCTAAAAGCATTTTTTTCTGCAATCTCTTTGGCCGAAGAGGTTGTAGGGGGAAAAAAATGTTTTTAAAAGCCTCTGGTGATCCCGGCTGAGTTGCCTGATCATCAGAAGCTTCTAAAACCATTTTTTTCTGCAACCTCTTTGGCTGAAGAAGTTGTAGAAAAAATGCTTTTAAAAGTAAAAAAATAAAAAGAGTTGGCCACACCCACCCAGCCCCATTACCCCCCCCCCACCAAGCCACACCCATAGAACTAGTAGTAACAAATTTTAGATTTCACCCCTGTATAGGGGCACTTTGCTTTCACTGTGGAATGTGGAGCTCTACATCCCTCACCATCGCCCTTACCTTCTCAGGCCAGGCAAGGAGTGACTGGGAGCTGAGGACGAGTGGCAGGGCCAGCCAGTGGTGGATTCAGCCAACAGGGAGCCACAGCAGGGGAACAAAAGAGCTGCATGTGGCTCTGGAGCCAAGGTTGCCGACACCTATACTACACCAAATAGGCTCTTATTCCAACATCATTCAAACAGAATGGAGAGTGTGATTATACATTTTAAGGAAGCTATTTTCAGAATATGGAGGCCCCTACAGAAAAGGCTTGGCAGTTTGCTCAGGCTATCCAGACTTCAGATAAAGGAAGGGACACTTAGCAAGCTCTTATGAGATATTCTTTTTAGTCTTTATTTATTTTCTGCATTGGCAGTGAAAACTGTAATCCAGTCTCTGGTATTCCTTCATATATTGCATTTTGGCTATTTCTTGTAACAACTGTAGCATACTATTAAAATTATAAGCAAATCCAGACAGCTACCCTACCAGATAATTCTGTTCTTAGAGTCATTGTTTGTAGAAGTTTGGATTCCTTATTATTTCCCCAACATAATATTCTTAGGGAATTTACAGCTGCTGCACCAATTCCCATGGTTACTTTTTTTCTTAAATGCTAGTTCTTCAACAGCAATTATCTAGTAGCTGCGTATACATAGGGTAAATATATGGACAACCATCAAATAGTAGTCAAGAGTTTTTAAAAATGGTTCTAGTGGCATAAATTAAATAACCAACCAGTCAAAAATATCTAATTAAGACCATTCAACTAAAAAAAATATATATTCTGTATAGAAGAGACATAGAGTCCCTTAGCTTCTCCCAAATCAGTTACAGCACAATAAGAAAATAGGAAAATGACAAAAACCATGAATCAAAATCATGAGTAAATGTATCTGATAATTAAATACAGAATATCTATGAGGGGAGTGGCAAAAAAAATCATAATTGTCCACAACCACACAATCATCAAACCTTACCCCACTTTTATGTGTGATGCATTATAGATGCCGCATCTAATTATTGAGACTTCCTTGTGCTGCACAAGCAGCAGCTTGGCATAAAGGCTGAGGTCATGAACACTTCTGATAGTAATGTTGTTGGATGGGCCAACTGTCTGTAAAATACAAGTGATTGTACAAATCACTGCCGAGCCAGAAGCCTTGTAAATGCTTCAGACAGGTTGAGGCAAAAGGTCACTTGGTACATATTTAACTGTTCCGCCAATGTTTTATAATTAAATTGGGAAGAGGGAATTGAAGTTGATTAGTTGTGCACACAGATTTGTAATGTAGTATTGTGCGATGGCTCCAGATCTGACTGAACAGTTGAATTGGGTCTCATCTAGGGAAATTAAAAATTCAGTTATAAGGTTTATTTTTTATGTAAGTAGCTAAGCACATATTTTTTTCATATATGCATACATACATATATACATACATACATACATACAAAATATTTTAAAAGAATATAGGCAATAGGTATTATAAATAAAGTACACATTTGACAGACTATAATAATTCCTTACTTGCCTAGGTAATTGTTACTCTAAAATAGTGTTGTCAAACTTGTGGCCCGCTGGCCAGATGTGTCAGGCGCTGGCCATGCCCATGCCCAGTTTAGCGAAGAGGGGGAAAAGTCATGATACATCATGTGGCAATGCTGTGATGACACAAGTTTGACACCCGTGCTCTAAAAGATGATGCAGAAATCCAAATAATTCCATACTTGCCTAGGTTATTGTTACTCTAAAACAGGACTGTTAAAATCATGACCCGCAGGCCAGATGTGTCACACGCTGGCCGCGTCCATGCCCGATTTAGTGAAGGGGGGGGAAAGTCATAATACATCATGTGACAACGATATAATGACAGAAGTTTGACACCCCTCCTCTAAAAGATGATGCAGAAATCCAAAGCACATCTATAATCTTTCTTCATACAAGTGGATAGTTATCAAAATCAATTTTAAGCATGAAAAATGAGTAGTTGAAAGAAGAAAATTTAAAGTGACTATCAAAGACACTCAATGTGTTAGGAACTTCCAAATACAAAATTGGTATCTCTTCTGCTTTAGGAGCAGCAAGGAATAATTGTTTATTAGATTCTTATGTCAGTTAAATGACTGAGATAATTTCTGTCACACTATATCATCCCCCCTCCCCTATAAAGGCTTGGTGATATAACAAAGAAGGAGAGGGAGAAACTTATGTTTTCAAAAATAAACATTGCAAAATAGGGATTTTGGAGAAGGGGAAGAAACTTTGTAAAATATCTGCCTTGTCGACTGCAAAAAGTTAGGGCTCTTTCCCTATCCCCAGTCATAGTGTTATGATTTGGTGCAAAGGTATGGCATGTAGGTCTACAGATACAGAATGTATTTTGCAGGTAATTCTAATGTCCAACTTTTATAAAATAGATTATCCAGCACAAACTGTTAGTACTTTAAATGCCTTTAATGCAACCCTACTGAGCTTTTAAAACGGTAGTTAACATACTATTTTTTTAATGTAAAGGAAAATAGAAATTATTCAATATTGATTGGAGAATAATTGTATTAACTGCATTTAAATGCAATTGCAATTGAGTATAAATGAACAGAAAACATTTTTAAAAATTGTGTCATTCTATTCTCTCTCCCAAACTTACTAGTAAAAAAACCAGGCATGACCTTCTCCCCAGAAAAACAAAATGTGTGCATTCCTATTATAAAGCATCCCTTGCTTTGACTGTATTGGGTTTAGTGGTTGGTAAACATTTCAATGAATCTGTTTCTTTAATTGCATTGTCTAATGAACTGCAGCTTTTGGAAATATTATACAATGATAGGAACCATGGATACCATCTCTGCATTATCTCTCCGATTGATTTTGATTTTTTGATTCATCTTATCAAAACCGGTATTAACTGTACCAAATTTTTCTAGTAATCTAACTTTTAGTCTTTCCATGTCAGTGACACTCATAATTTCAGTTATGAATTGATTTGGAGAATGATATACTAATTATAAGTCAAGGTGAACTTCAGCCTTTTATTCATAACATTAATTGAGCTACTTAACAAATGGATGAGAGAAAAGGCTTCATGTGTAGGTGTAAGACTTGCCTATATTTTGGACTATTCAGCTAAAGTATAGTCATATTAATATGTAGGTAAGGTTTTAATCTTCAACACTTAAACTAATTCTGATTTAATTCATCCCTTTAATTATTTCAGTCCTCCTTGCCCAATAGTGTCAGATTATTATTTTTATATCATTTTCTCATGCACTGGAGAAAAAAGAAGAGAACAAATAAAATGGTAACCTTTGATATTTTTGAACATTGTTCATGCCCATGCTTTTAGTAAAGGTAGACTTATGAATACAATTATTTATTAATTTGCATGAATATATTAAATATTTTACGACATGTTATTTCTGTCTAATATTCATCATCTATTGATATAGTAATTTGCTTTACATCAAGTTAAATTATCTTTTTTTTCACCTGTGATGACTACAACTGTCAGATATCACACATTTTGAATAGCATGCTAACTCTTGAAACCATATCTTGTCTTGCCTATTTCCTTAATGGCAAAGCTCAAAATAAATAGCCTGTTGTGGAGTCTTCATTAGAAACGAATATATTTAGTCCTTCATGTTGCTGAAAGAATTTTGAGGCAGCTGTTTTAGATTCTTTCTGTATATATGTGAAAGTGAGATAATTGCCCTTCTTTTCATCTAGCCACATTCAATTCCTTTATGCCAACAGCAACCTTGTGAAAGCAGCTTTTTCTGAACATTTCCCAGAAAGAGATGGTTAAATGGTTAGAAAGAGATAGAGCAGACAGAAAAAGAATGAAATGGGGGAAAAGCTGCTAGCCTTCTTAAGTGTGTGTGTGTTGGTTGCTAGTGCTATTTTCCTTCACCGCCTCCTCTATTTTGTCCTTTTCCCTGAGAAACCAGAGATAATCAAAAGAATGATTCCATGTCTGATGTCCTTTCACAACTGTGATAGGTCACCATAGCTGAGGGAATTGGTTTGAAATTCAGCAGTCAGATGGTTATTGACAAACAGTCCTTTAAGTTTAGAACATCTGCTTGAAAATGCACAGTTTGAAGATTCAGATCAAATCCTAGGAAGATCCCTCTAGAAATTTCAGATTACTAATCACTTGCATATGTAGATAACTGATTTGGATGGAAATATTTCTGTATTGTATTGGAGAAGGGTTGGGGAAGCTATCCTTTCCTCTCAAGTCCTGTTTAGCTCCTGATGGCTTTACATGACATATATTCTGAGGCTTGAGACTGTGTGCAAATTATCCCTGTTGATGTCTATTAAGGAGTTTGCTTAATTGCTGCATATGATGCAGCACAGCTGTGCAGGGATATAAGGAAAGTGGTAAAGCTTGATTCACAGTCAAGCTTTCACTGTGGGCACTGCAAAGGATCTTTACTTAAGAAGCTTTTATCTGAAGTGATCTTGGTTTTGTTACCTCTTCCCAGAGCTAGTAATGCATGTAACTTAATGAGATTACACAGCAAGGCTTTAAAACCAAAACCTGATATAAGTCGCAGTCAAAGAGATATATGTTCTTTTAAGTGTCATTGTAATTCTCAGCCTGTTTTTCTGCCCCAAGCTTCTTTGCAGCACACTGCAAGAAGCCAGTATTTTAAATCGCAAGGCGGGCACTGCTCTATGGTTAACTTCATTGTTTTACCGTAAACTGAGCCTATAAAACAGATCAGCATCTCTTTTTTCCTGCTCTCTGAATCATTTAATGTATTTGAAATATAATTAGCTGGGATATTATGTTTAAACCTGAGGTCTCTTATTTTACAATTAGGCTCAAATAGCAGTGTCTGAGGGGGTGTTGTGTATAATTAGGGATGAGCATGTCTATTCAATTCGTTGGAAGGAAAAAAGCCATTCTAGCCATTCAGACAATACTGAGATAATAGATTTATCCTCCAGCGCTCCTGTTGAAAGCTTCTGATTGCCATTTCCTTCCACAGTACAAGGTAGCAATTGGAATTTTAATCCTGGTTGGAGCAGGCAGGAAGAAGACCTGAGATTTACCCCTCACCATAAGGGGCTTTGATGAATTGCTGTTGTTCCTATTCCTGTTTTTGTCACTGCAGCTACATTATTATATCATTCCAATTTGCTGACAAGGAGTGGTGCTAGCATTTGTCATTCTGTTTTTTTATATTCAGAGCAACTATAGGGATAAGTAAAAGACAAGAAAAAGGATCCCCTTTCTCAATGCTGTTAATAATTTTCATCTTATGAATGTTGTTTGGATAAAGGTGTTAACTAAAAATCAATCCATGCTGCATTAATATTTCTGAATAGCAGAACAAACGTAAAATGGTGCACTCCAATAAACAATATTATCATATGTAAATTTTTAACGGTAACTTTTTGTCTTAAAAAAAAAGAAAAGCCTGTGATAAGTATAATCCTTTTTATTTATTCTATTCAGCATTGGTTTAGAAAACATACATTCTACTCATAATTTGCTGCAGGTCTTCTATTGACATATTTATAGTAGCAATTTGCATATTTATTGCAATGCTAAGCATTGCCCCAAAAGTTAAAAAATGGATTCCATATAAGAAGTAGGATGTTAAAGTGATGAAAGCAACATAATAATGCAAACCCCGCCCTTTGTCTATATGTATTGTAATGTCACATCCTCAGGCAGCAGAGGGCAGAGTTTGCAAGGCACGGTTGCTTTTCTCATTCCAATGAAATCAGCAATATTCTGTAGACACTAGTGAATTACAATGATACATCATCATGCAAGATGGGGGTAGTACTTTGTTGTAGCTCAGTAGTATTCATTGTAGAAATTCTTTTATTTTGATACTTTGTGAGATAGCATTTTGGGTAGTGAGGGTAAAAGTCAGGCAGGTGTGGAACAGAAACAAAAATGGACAATTAAAAAATGTAATAAAAAGAACCACACACCTTTTAAGATTGGACCATCCAAGTAGCAAATGATTGTCCCACTTACACTGCAATAAATTGTTGCATCTAATAATCTGATGGTGCAGTTTCTAAAACTCTACAAAATTATATTGATTGGAATCAATATGTTTTTTTAATGAGATAAACATTTGCAAACAAATACTAGGTTTTTACTGCCCACAAATTATTTATTTTTATTTGTAAAAATAATTGTCAATTCAGGTAAGAAATCTGGGGCACTAAGGAAACAACAAGATACCTGCAATCTTGTATCTATTATGTCTACCATAAATATTAGCTCCTGAAAGCTCTGGGGGAAAAAGAGAAATATGGTTTTGAAAATGTTTCTAATGAAAATAATTGGTTGAAAATATTTAATCTCCTTTGGACAAGGTTGTAACAAACTTTCACATAAATATATTATACAATATAGGTTGAGACTATCACTATACTGTTTAGATATATGCTCTGTAAAATGTAATTAGGCCTTTTTTAATCTTACGGGTACCAACTCTGTAACTTCCTTCCTTTCCTTTTCTTTGCAGGAAAATCTGATTTCATTCATCCATCCATCCATCCATCCATCCATCCATCCATCCATCCATTCATCCATTCATTCATTCATTTCGCAAAGAGGCAGTTTATTTTATTTTATTTATTAAATTCATTTGCTGCCCATTTTTCAAATGAATTTGTACAATTGCTGAATATAATAAGCTGATGGAATCAAGATCACATCCTAAAAACTGGTGTTTTGGTTCAAATGGCCCATTTAATCTAACATACTTTCTCATAGCAAATGACTAAATATCCATACCTTACCACCCCCCAAGATATAGGCATAGTAGCATTTTCTTTCTTATGTCTCCTATTCATTAAAAACCATAGCCATACTTACATAAAGTGGAAATACTATAGGACAGGCTAACCTTTTTGCCATTGCGTGCTGGGGGCGGCGGCAGTGGGTCACGCGTGTGCATGCCCTCACCCATAATTCTATGCACCCTGCCCCCATGCATGCATGCACAAACCCCCCCCCCATGCTCCCCATGCTCCTGGCACATGATGGCCCGATAGGCCCGTTTCTCTCTCACACCTGGTTCCAGAGTCTTTCTAGGAGTCTAGGGAGTGCGAAAATGGCCTTCCCCACATACCCCCGGAAGCCAGAAATGGCCTGTTTGCCAACTTCCAGTGGGACCAGAAGGCCTGTTTTTTGCTGTCCTCAGCCTCCAGAGACTATCTAGGAGTCTGGGGGTGGTGAAAATGGTCTTGC
Organism: Ptyas mucosa; assembly: GCA_012654045.1. Taxonomy (NCBI): domain Eukaryota; kingdom Metazoa; phylum Chordata; class Lepidosauria; order Squamata; family Colubridae; genus Ptyas; species Ptyas mucosa. The sequence continues at coordinate 13,152,970 of WNWU01013639.1, forward strand.
CCATCCCCCCGAGGCCCTCCAGAGGCTGAAAACATCTCGTTTGCCAACTTCTGGTGGGACTCACATGCCCACTGATATGGCTAAGTGTGCCACCTGTGGCATGCGTGCCATAGGTTCACCATCACGGCTATAGGACATCATTGCATTATAAAGACAGGTAACCATATTAGTCTTTTACAGCAAAACATAAACAGTTAAATGTACACTTGAATTGATATTGATGCCTACTAGTTACATGGACACATTTGTAGTGTTTTCTTGGCAGCAATATAGATATGATTTACCTTTAGTTTCTTCCAGGATTCTTTGGTTGACTAGAAGGTCTAAACCTATAGACTATAGTATTCCCTGATTCTAGGTATTATTGTTATGGTTCATTGAGTCAACCATGGCTCTCTGTGACTACAGAGACAAGTCCCCAAGTTTTTAGCAACATTTTTGAAAGTAGTTTGCCAGTATTTTGATCCTAAGGATGAAAAAGCATGACTAGTAACCCATCTGGTTTCTATGACTAAGAGACAACTAGAACTCACTGTTTTAAATCTTCTAAAACAGTGACCTAGCCACTCAGGCAAATTGGCTTTCACGTCCAGATATTAAATAGACCCAATCTTGCTTAGATCTTGAGTCCAGACAAGGACAGTCAGACACCAAGAAAAAAAATACAAAAGTCTAGTAAGCAGTTCCATAAAATTGTCTGACAGGGAGCATATTATGCAACTTATCCTCAGTATGCCTTACAAATTGGGAGCTCTTAATGAATACTCAACAGAGAAACCTTTTGAATATCAACTCATTCCTAATTGAGCCAGTGGGAGTCATTATTTTAAATAGAAAGGACAAACATCAAAAGTGATATTGAAGAAAGGCACTACAGTGTAATCAAAGGATGAATTCAATTATGAATGTGTCTTTTTATTGTAGGTGGAAATTGATCTTAAATATTATCAAGTTTTCAAGTCTGAAAACACTGAGTTGTTGTATAAATTGCATTGTTTAAAGCATTCTCATACACCTGCTTTTTATTTGTGATCGTCTTATTTTCTTTCATCTAGTTCTTGCTTGCTGGTTATTTGACATTTTTTAATTGAGATTCCAATTTATGTTCAGATCTGATTAGTGTGAAATCACTCTTTAATTTCTCTGAAATGCGTGAATCCAAAAGAGAACATTACTCACTGTCATCTCTGAGATGTCTTTCCCTTTTTTATGTTTGGTTATTCTTCTGGGTTTTTTTTTTCCTTTTCTTAAATTGACTTTATTACCACATTGACACTAAACTAAACTAAACTAAACTAAACCAAAACTTCTGATGAATTTATAGAAGAGATAGAGGCAATAATAGATGCAGATTATGAATCTAGTGAGGTACTCTTGGAGAGATGAGGTTGGATTATATGATTAAGTAACAAAAGGTTTTATAAAGAAAAATATAGAAAAGCTGACAGCAAATGTGTTATCTCATCATACTGATGCAGCAAGACGCACAATTGGGTATAAGGATTTAATCCCACGGGAGAAAATTGTCTTCTCTCCTCATCTTCAGGACCCATCTTTGTTCAAGTCCTTGCTCTTTCCTAACTCTTGAATGTTTTAATTTTGATATGCAAGGTATTTTGAAAATAAGAAAAGGAAATGGAGTTGAATTAGGAATAGATTGGAATATGAATTGAAATTCCCTTTTTTTGCACTGATATTAAAACAGGAGAAGACTGATACTAGACCTAAAGATGTAATTCAACCCAATTCCTAACCAACTCAGACACAAACTGGCTGTATACATTTTGTGAATCTATAAGATTCTCATAAACTCACCCATGAGCTATTATAATTTTGTACATTTGCCAATAAAATGTTTTACCTTATTCAGGGAATGATTCCATCTGAAAGTAATAAAATTGTACAGGAACTTTAAATTTTCTCCAATTATCTATTAGTTAAGTGTTTGAAAATGAGGAATACCCCATGTAAAGGATATTACATTGTCATAGTGATTGTATTGAGGGGGTATGATGGCTCAGTGGTTAAAGAACTATGGTCTGATAGCCATAGTTTGAAGGCCGAGTTTCACATGGTGACGTGAGCTCCCATTACAGTCCATCTAGCAGTTCAAAAGCATGCAGATGTGAGTAGATAAATAGGTACCATTTCATGGATATATATGGAGGCATATTATGTGTGCCTCCATATCTAACCATGCTAGCCACCTGACCCTGGAAGTGCCTTTGCTGGCTACCTTGGCTAAAAAATGGAGATGATCACCACCCCCTAGAACTGGAACAACTGTAAAGGGGAAAACTTTACCTTTTCCCATTGTATTAAAAAGGGCAATTAATTGTTACCTGGATTTTTCTTCTTGGTTCACTATCAGCATCTTTTATTTATTTAGATATTCATTGGCTGATAAATGTTGTATTCAGTACCAAATATTCGATTTGGGTGGAACTGCTGAATACATATAGGCCTGAGTGTATCAAGGCATTTATTAGTAGCAGATAGAGAACCATATCTTTCGACTGATTTCTGAGCTAGATTATTATAATGTATTGCATGTGGGAGTGTCTTTAAAAAATATTCAGAAAAATTCAAGTAACTAACATGTTATTGTTGATTGGTCTGGCTAATATGAACATATACTCTACAACAGGGGTGTCAAACTCATGTCGTCACGGTGGTGTCATGTGACATATGGGAACTTTTTTCCCTTTAGTTAAACCTGGCGTGGGCGTGGTCAGCACCTGACCCATCTGGCCCATGGAGGAGAGTTCCAAAAGGAGTGACAGACTCCCAAATTGTACACCAGACCTAAATAAGTTGTGTACCGCCATTCAGAGCTAGGGATGGAAGATCCCCAGCAGCAGCAGAGCCAAATAATCATAGCCACTCAGTCTTGGTAAGGTTTACTGTGAAATTTTTCTAGACATTTTTTCTAGACATTATTGAGAAATAAGTCTGAATGATAGGTTAATCTTGGTAAGTCAAATTATATGGTAATAATACATTTTTTTAACACTAGGGGCAAGAATAGATTGCTATAATTTTCTCATCTACACTCCATGTTCTAGTATACACAGAAATACTCACTGCAGTCAGAAACACAGTAGGAATTATAGGCAACATAATTTTCCACATTAGTACAATCAGCATTTATTCTCATCTCTAGTCTGATTTCATTATTGCCAATTCTTCTGATAGCTTGATCTGTCCTGCTTCAATGACTCAGATTGATTTTATTCCCAATTGAGTTTCTGCCTGTCTTCAAACTTACTTTATTTTCCCTTTTTGTTTTTACCAAAATGTCACTTGATTGACTCTAGTAATGGAAGTAGTTTATTGTTCTTGGTTATGATCAATACACTGGTGTTCACTGATCCTTATCCTTCTCAGGATAACCGTATTAACAAATGCACTTCAAAAATGTTTCAAATAGCTGCCAGATCACTCAGGGAAAGCCCACAGGTATAGGATACAAAATGCTGTGGTAGTTTTTAGCATATACAGGTTAGGTCAACAAGTATTGATTGCAGAACCATTGCTATTTATGCATATCAAGTTTGTAGGTGTTTATAAGAAGAGTCACATCATCATTTCCCCCAACAATTGCTATTTCCAATGATGTCAGATATTTCCCACTCAACATGGCTTATATATCAGTATATATCTTTATACTGTGGTGATTGAGTGATAAATGCAATATATAAAGTTAGAATATGTATACATACATATACATATAAATAAAAATATTCAAGCTGTTTATTAAAGGTTAGGGAAAATCTGCCCTTCTTCTGAAGGAGTCCAGAAATCAAAATCATGAGTAGTAGCACCATCTTTATTGTAAGATAACACAATCTTACAAATCTATTACTCTCTTCCTGACAGGCAGAAGATTCCACTTGGAATCTTCCTCTAATTCCCAGAGTACAGTACAGCTCTTCCACTGATTACCTAGCTGTAGTATTGTTGCAAAACTAGTAGCAAATGGATATACAAATAACCTGTTTACAGCTATCTAGTGCAGTTTACAGAACAGTTGAGGCAAAATTTGTGAAATGAATGTCAGCCCTTTGAGATAGTCCAGATAAGAAAACAAAACTATGACTACTAAGTTTATTATAAACTTAGAGGAACAGAATTTTGCAAGTATGAAAGCACTTCTCCCCTTACTCATGTTTACTTTCCAGACAACTTAGGAGGCTGCTTCTGAGATGCTTCCCATACCTTCATTCCTTCTGTGGACTAAAATATCTCTTGACTGATTGTTGCCTAAACTTCGGCTCCTCTCTTTTGTCTTCCAAGATTATTCACTCATAGTCAGATAATGGCATTCCCTGTTTTCATATGGTCTAAACCAGTGGTTCCCTTTTTTTGGCCATGCTCCACCTAAGCATCTCTAAAATCCTGATGCCCCTGCCCCCGTGACATATAATTCTTACTATTCAAAAAGTGAACTCCTACTCATGTGCCTAAAAGGCCATTAGCTTGGTTTAAACAAGGTTCCAATTGCCCCCATTAAAAATCAAATTGCCCCCCTGTAGTGCATGGACCCCCACGTTGGGAACCACTGGTCTAAACCAATATACAGGATTAAGTGTAAGAAAATTCACTGTACATATTAAAAGTTGAGCAATGTTATTATGTGCTCAGAAAAATCATCCATATGAAATAGCTCTAGAATAAAGATGTCATGCATGATCTGATATATTAATAGTTCCTAATGGCATCAACAAAGTTCAGAAGATGAAATTGCTTAGCTTGTAATAGAAGGAAAGAATGAGTCGCAATTAATGAATGTACAATTGAAAGCTACGTGCAAGGATTAAAATGCTAAATCAGGTTTTAGTGTTCCACAAATGTATCCATGACTAAACAATTTCATGTTATTATTCCTAAGACTTGCTAAATAATTCATATTAACTAATTAACAAATTGTGTTTCAATCTGGCTAGGAAGATGCAAACCATAATCCTCTTTCATAGGGCTTCTAAATAAATAGTGGTCAGTTGATTAAACCACATTGTAATTTAGATTGCTTGCAATATTTTACAAAAAAGGAAACAAATTACTGGTAGTACTTCTACCAGCCTAGACCCAAAATTTCCCAATGAAAGCTTGGTGCTGAAACAGATCAAACTTTCAGGGTCTGAAAAAACTTGAATGCCTGAAAATTTAAATTTTGAATCATTTTCAAAATTGTTGTAACAACTGTTTCTTGCAAACACTTAATATAGCCTTGGTGTATAGCTAGCAGATGGCATGGTATTTTGTAACTATAAAAATGTTCTGTTTCTTTGGGAAATATTGCTACATTCTTCTTGTTTATTTATGTCTGTTTCTCAGGATAATAATAAAGGACAAGATAATAATCCCTGTCTCAGAAAGTAGAGCCTGGGGTCATCCAATAAACCTGATTGCTGGGAGATTCATGACAGAATAAAAAGCATTTATGCACATTGGCCACAATTAAGCTAGAACATTCTTAGCTGAAAGAACAAATAATGGATATCTGCTTAGGTAACTTTTATAATGCTATTGGTTTATATTGGTTATCATGGCCACTTATTGCCTTCAGCATCAGCAAGAGATTGCTGGACTTGAAAAGGCTTTATTTTGTTATGAAAATGCATAAGAAGGAAGCAAAAGTATAACTATTACAATTAGTATATGTGAAGCTATTGCTGGGGATAGGATGAGACTGAAAACCCCCCAGCTTTCATCAATATTTTTGTGTGAGCAGATATTGTGGTTAGGTAATGAAAAACCTGGCAATCTACAGTATCTGATGAACTTTGATGCAAAAACTAAAATAAAGTCACATCTGGTTAGAGTTGAATGCAATATCATAGGAAATTCCAGAGCTTTAAGCAAGATGGGAAGCCCACACACACACACACACACACACACACACATCCAAGCAAAAAACAATAATAAGGCATTCTGCCAAGATAACTACTTGGATGTGTCAATGGAGTCAGTAGGAGTAGAAATTAACTCAGGAAGGATTCTACTGACTGATAACCAAAGGGAATAAAATAGGAATTTGAGTGGGATTAACACCATAGAGTCACTAATGTTGGCATGGGTCATTAGAACAATCATCAGCCTTCTCTGGGCTGATGATGGATGTTTCCAGCAGTCCCTCCCTCCCTCCCTCCTAGATGTTGATGCTGCCCCTGTATTCCCTAGAGATCTGCATGCATGGTCAGGTATGGATTTTGCATGGTTAATATAATTCTTCTCAGAAAGCATTACCAGAACTGTTTCCTAAACTGAATGGAACCCAAATATTTTATTACTTACAAGAGTCTGGTAGTCCCTTTTCTGATTAACAAACAATATTAAAAATCATACTTTTGTGAGCTACATTTTGGGTTTTGCTACCATAGACTAACATGGTTTTCAACCTATGGTGTCAGTAATTATTATTGTAAGATGGCAATTTTTTGAATGAGAAGTAGTATACAAATATTTTAAATATGTAGCAGAAGAGGAATATTTATTCCATGTAGACTAGCTCTTATTAAATAGCGAATAGAAACTTTATCTTCCCAAGATTTTTATGAACAGTATCTTTCCAACTTTCTTATATGCAGCTGTCATAAGGAGAAAACAATCATTATCTTGCTTGCAGTAGAGAACTTTTTCAATTTGTAAAATTTGTGTTAGGAATGGAATACCTTATTCTGCAGTGGCTACTAGTTATATTTCTCCCTCTTTGTTCCAGTTTTCTAGGCAGTAGTGCAATAGAACTCTTCTGATATATTTAGAGTTGTGAAGACTTACGTATGTGAATTTATCCTGTTTCTAGAAATAGGTTGAATAGTAGTAACATGGGATACAGGGATGTATTTAAATCAAAATGTGGCTGTAAAAAAAGTATTTTGATAAATTTTATTTCTTCTGTATTGAAAAGAGATCAAGACCTGCTCCAGAGATGTTTCTCTGTTGCCTTCTTCTGGGATAGGTATTTTTTGAGTTCACAGCCTAGTCAATAGTCTTGGAAGTCCCAAGTGCTTTATTATCTAAGTGCTAACCAGAGTGAATTGTCAATTACGATGCTTATTTTGAGGCATTCATAGAATAGACACAAAGGTTTGGTCCCCAGATTTTTACCCAAACTTATCCAATACTAAAATAAGTAAACAAATTTGACTGATTTTAACACAGATTTGATTATTAGATTTAAAGACCAAGAGTGGAATTTTCCCAATTTGAGCAACTTCTAGAATGATGTATGGTTTCGAACTCCCAAAAATTGTCAAGTTGGCTAACATAGATCCAGAAAATTTCTTTGCAAGGCATCAAACAAAGCAGTTAAATGTTTGTTATAATTGAAATCAGTGCAAATGTTACTTAACTTTTTGAAAGGAAATTACTTGTGAATATTAACTATCAATTAATTAAGATTGTTAATTAAAGACAGATGCTGCTTAGCAACTTATTAAGAGGCATGAATAGGAATCAAGAATTCATTAAATCTATAACGATGGCAAGCATAAACCTGGTATGTTTGCTTCAAAAAAATATCATTAAATAACAATTCCTCATATCCCTTAAGAGAAACTTTGGGCTGTTTCACCATTATATTTTTTGACAGATATTTTAAGAAAGACAACCAATCTCTCTCTCTCTCTCTCTCTCTCTCTCTCTCTCTCTCTCTCTCCCTCCCTCTCTCTCTCTCTCTCTGTGTCTGTGTGTGTGTGAATATTTAACCAGGTTTTTAGAAGGAGAATGTTTCTAGTAGCTCCAAGAAGCATTGTTCAATGTCTCGATGGATTTTCTTTAGAAAGAAAAGCAATACAAGAAAGTTTGGGTGGAAATGGAAAGATTATTAATGGAAAACAACATAATCTGGAAAAATTGTAGAATTCTGATAATAATAGAATACTTTATTCTTTATTGACTAGGCAATCATATAACCCAACACTCTGTATAAATTACTTACTGAGAAGAAATGTATTCCGCTTGTTTTATAAATTCATTCCTTTTCTCATAATGTACTAAATTTGGAATACTCTGAATTGCCATACTTTTTTCCTGTAATATGTTTTGATATACATTTAATAAAATATTCAACAGGAAAATGATTATGGCATTGTATTTCCATTTCCAAATGTTTCTGTAATCCAGAGGTACTGATTTTTTTAGGTTAAGAAGGAACAATTTCCATCTCTGCTTGTATATGAAATGGACAACATGGTCTATGAGTCTTGCAATATTCTTACTTCCACCCAAAATCAAAATTTCAAAATTAATAAGTACACTAATTATTATTATTAGCCTGTAGTTCCTCCCGAGTTCCTTGTATTATGATTATTAAGTTAGCTGATTTCACCAACAATAGAGGTTCATGTTATAGTTTTAAAAATTATTTATTGTGCCATGTTAATGAGATGCAAATAGGCCAGTAATGTCATGGAAATTGGCATTATGTTTTATATGGAGCTACAGAAACCTTGGCAGTTATGACCTTCAACTTAAAGGGTCTTCTGAGGGCTGACATACTTGGAGCTTGCTGCTCTCCATCAATCACTTACTGTTGCTACTTTGGCCCCAGAGTATACCCTGAAAGTATTTGTAAATTAAAGTAGCTAAGCTTTTTTATTCCTTGGAAGCAATAGAAAATGATAAACTAGTTTATTTTTCCAATGATGCTTTTGTACTCTACAAGATGCATCAGTCAGCCAAATCTTAGGATAAGTGATTTTATGTGGAAATTCAATTTAACTTTATTTCTAGAATTTTTAGCCATTAATGGAAAAAGTTTATTCACATGTTTGTTTTGATAGATTTAATCTTCCTCAATTCTCATTGGGATGCCTTTACATCATAGTTTTATTTACTATTCATAAATTAATATATTATATATCTATGTTCATGTTTAAAAATATTCTTAAATTTCACCACAGTACTTTTGATTTCTTTAACAATAGAATACTATCCTATTAAAGCAAATGCAAATAAATCTTCATGGAACAATGCAAATAAAATTAAAGAAAGGAAGAACATTTTAAGAATAGTCTGAAACAGTTAGTTCTATTATTATTAGGTTTCTACTTAGCATTATCTGAAAAAAGATTATTCAACCAACATGATCTTATAGTAGTTCATAACAGTGATATTAGGGCTGATAGGAAGGGCTTGCAAAAATCTAGATGACCGTAAAATAGCAGCAAATTAAATCTGCTATTTAATATGGCAGTAATCCATGTTTGTAGTCCAGATCTAGCAGCACTGCCATAGAATAAAATGTATAATAGTGTCATATTGCTAGGTATTCAGATCTAGGTTGCCAAAATGTAAATGACAACTTCAGACAGCAATGAAATGCTGTTCCAGTAGCCCATCTTTCAATTAGACACCCTTTCCAACTAGAACTGACATCATTATGGTTCTGCCATTGCAGTTACGACTAGAGATGACATATTGTGTCATCTCCAGTTGGAAAGGGAACATCTATTTACCTCAGGTTTTCAATAAGATATATTTATTACTGCAAAAGTTATTTTAGCCTTTTCAGACTGGTTTCATTCTTCCCACCAGTTTTCTTAGTCTAACTTTTTAATAGCATTATGCTATTTAATCTCCAAGTAGTTGTTCTTCCACTCAAATTAATAAACAGCAAATTCCATGTTTGTAGATGAAGACTGAGTGACAGTGGATAGCTACCCACACTTATTTTTAAATAAGAAGGATAGGGAGAAGATTTAGTATGATATTTTGGTTTCAAAACATGAATTTAAAATAAAAGTAAGCTCATGAGAACATATTTTGTTTTTATGTACATGTAGAGTCATAATATTTGTTAGTTTTTACCATATTATAAAACCTAGCTACACTACCCACAACAGCTATTATCTACTGGGATTTCTACCATTTCATGTGATTGCTAGAGTGGGATTATTTTGGCAGATATGCTTGATTTTTCCTAGTCAGATATGACATTATAAGATGAAATACCCACAAAGGTCAATTTGTTCATATTGTTTATGAAATATTAGGGAAAAAATCTACCTCAGTAGTACAAACTCCCAATGATCTTAAGTAAGTGTTATAAAGGATGCCTCATTCCATTTTATTACTTGTAATCAGATAATACCTACCATGGAATGCTCTAGATCTGAACATATTTCCTTAATATGCAATGAATGACAATATTATCCTGTTTTCACATAAAATCAATTTTTAAAGAGTCTGCCACCAGATGCAGATGCAGTTTGATTGTTTGCTATGTGACAATCAAACTTCTATCTAATTAAAGATTTTGAAGATTTTAGAAGTACTGGCATTATTTGCCCACAGGATTTCACATATTTCCATGTTTATATATGTATCAAGAGAGAGGTGTCCCTGCCAGCTGCTAAAATGTCATTATACATCAGCGTGATCAAGAAAGGAAGCATCTCATCTCTTTCAGCTGCCAACATATTTGTTCAGAACGTTTTACTTTTTTAAAAAATGTAAGGCCAGCAGTTTGGCATAAAGAAAAAATCATAATGTATTTTCTTCTTCCAGTTCCCCGAGCAGCTCTGACAATAAGCAATTATTTATCAGTATTGACTCCTGTCTTGAATGTGATATTGGAATATTGTATTTCTTTTTTTAAATGTTATTGTAGCATAGCATATTATGTGTCATATTGAACATCTTGAGCTCAATTCTATTAGCTATCATGATGAAATAATTGATCAGATGAAATAACTTCATAATTGCAGTATAATGATCTGGGGTGAGTTAACTCTGGCTCAGATTTAATGACTTTGCAATTTCTTGGTTGAACTCCCAAAATTCCATCAAGGAATCTATATGTAATGTAATTGAGCTTTTCATCCATGTATAGTGGATCCTTACCCAAACTGCTTCCTTCCAGATACATTGGACTAAAAATCCCATCGTGCTATTTACTTATTTATTTAATTTGTTTGCTGCTTCTATCACTCTATAATGCAACTCTGGTGGCATACAATTAAAACCATAAACATTAAAGTATTGAGGCATTAATTACAATAATACAAACTAAAAAAAACTGAAGGCATGTACATTAATCCACCAGCAATCTTCAACATAGAGCACCCCTGCCAGGATGCCTATAATATTATGGCCATATTGTCCAGAATACAATGAATGTTATTCTTTTTATTATTCTTTTATTTATTGTAGCCTGCCTTTAGTATTTTTACAAATAAGGCGGTGAACATATCCAAAACTGTATGCCTTCCTCCTCCTATTTTCCACACAATAACCCTGTGAAATGAATTGGGCTGAGAAAGAGTGTCTGGCCCAAAGTTCCCCAGATGGCTTTTCTGGCTAAGGAGGGAATTACTTTCTAACTTCTAACTGTCCTGCTTTCCATTCTGGCACTTTAGCCACTAGACCGATCGGTTCTATCTGGAGGGTTATAAATTAGTAAAATTCGGGGGTTTTATTTATTTTTAATGAATTTATAAACCCCTTTGTTAAAGGCTGCTCTCTAAATAGGATACACAAGCAAGAACCACAGCCATTGAAACAAAAATAGTAACAAAAACATAAAATAACAGAAATACAATATACAAATGGCATCAATTATAATTAATATAATATTCCAGGCACTGAGGGTGCTACAACATCCAGCTGATATGGAATAATCAAGTTTTTAATAAACTTCCAGAAGAGCAGGAGACTGGAAGCTACCCTTGCCGTATAACTTGATTTAGAGTAAATCTGTTTAGGTTTGTTCTGCAAAATAATTCAGCTACGTAATGAATTTGCAACATCTTTCTCACAAAGATAGTTGTTACAGTATTTAAATAATATTTTTCCCTTTCTTATCTAAATTAAGATATATATTTTTGCTACCTAACATTTCTAAAGTATAAAATCAACCTTCTCCCATTCATCATTCAGCTCCATTTTGAATGCATGAATTGATTTTGCAACAATTTCTTAAGCGCTCAGCCATGGAAAAAAATACACTCACTTGGATAAACTAATCAGTTTGTTTGGGTTTTTTTTTTTTTTTACAAAGCAACCAAATCTAATTTATTTATATGCCCATCTGGGTTAAGAATGTTCAACTGAAGTTAAATTAGCTCTGATAGACTGCTACTGGCCTTTTCTTTCCCAGGAGAAGAAGTTGATAGACAGCTCTGCAGAGATGCTATCTATCCTGTCCCCATTGTCTGTGAAATTCCATGCCCCAAGGACTGTGTTCTCAGCACATGGTCTGGATGGTCCTCCTGCTCTCACACCTGCTCAGGGAAAACCACAGAAGGGAAACAGATGCGCACCCGCTCCATCTTGGCATATGCAGGTGAAGGTAAGACCATCTATTAGCATTTTGCAACCTACAAACATAAGCATGTAATATTTTCTTAGGATTCATGACAAAGAATGAATAAGGAAAAGTTCTCTCTCCCCCCCCCCCTAATATTTTAGCATGACTAGTAACAGTGTTGGCAAGTAGAGTATACACTACTTTCACTGCGATTTGCCATGTATTAATGAGTTGTGAAATACCTGCAATGGTATATAGGAATGACCTTGGGAGACTGTGCAAAGAGACACTGCAAAGGGAATGATCAAATAAGAGACAGCATAGCCCGCAGCTGGATATTGGATGGGGCAAGATGCTCGGAAGAGGCCATTCTTAGCTGTAAAGGAAAGGGAGGAGTGGGGGAGAGAAATGTACTTTCAGACTTGTAAGATTCTGTCAATGTAGCTTTACAATAAAGTAGAATTAGCTCATCTGGTTATGTTTCCTACCTGATTGGCCCCAAAAGACTGACAGTACCAGAGCTGATGCTTTTAGCAGTTAAGGCTAATATCTCATCTTATATTCTCTTGTCTTACTTTCAAATTACTTACTTTCCCTTCTTGCATTTTGTTTTTCACATTTAGCTTCAGATGGCAGGTGCCTGTTTTATATTTTCTCCATTCCTACCCCAAGAATTTTTTTAGTATAAACTTACCAGAATTTAAATAGTGGTATAGTTTTTTTGGGTTTTTTTTTTTGTTTGTTTTGTTCAGTAGCCATTTTAATCTTAAAAGAAAAGAAAAATGTATACTTTGCTTTTTCAGCATTGCAAATGTTTTAAAGGAATTGTTCTTAATTTGCTAATATTATTATAATGTTCCTAGCACATGATTTCATATTAGCGTTTATACTACAAAAGAACATTTAATTCTTTGAAACTGGAGGGCAAAATATGTATATTTCACTGAGTTTATGGCCATTCTCAAATAATTTACATTTCAAAGTGGAAGAAAATCACTTAATTCGTGTTCTGTTTCTACTAGGAATATAAAAGAAATCTGCCATAGATTTCAGTGGAAAAGAAATAGTGTGGTTTGGAAAAACAGTCCCCGAATCTCCAGAAAACTCTGTGTTGATTAGCACCAATGAACTGAACTAATTAGCATCCAATATACATTTATCAAAGTTGTATTAATACGAGTTATTTTCAAGAAGGTATTATACAAAAGTGTTTAAAAGAATAATCTTTGAAAAGTATAACTTTACAGAATAAAGAAGATAACTTTAACAGAGATGTGCAGAAACTGTTGCCTATGCAAAAAGGGCTAAAGCATTTTTAAGTCCAGAATTGTAACATTAGGAAGCAGCTGAGACGGATACACCTCCCTACTAAATTGAACTGTAAGAAGGAGGAACTGCTAATAATACAATCAGATTCTTTTATTATAGCTAATCTCAGTAAAAGTAGTTTTAGACTTCCTGTAGAATTGAATTCTTAATACCTCCAGGATCTATCTATCTATCTATCTATCTATCTATCTATCTATCTATCTATCTATCTATATACAGGTGGTATTTACCGGTTCTCCAAACTACTCAAAATTTCCGCTACCAGTTCTCCAGAACTGGTCAGAACCTGCTGAATACCACCTCTGGAATGAGAAACAGAAAATGTTTTGATTTAAACTGTTTAAAATATATACATTAGTGATTGAGATAGGGGAGAAAATGGTTGGCTCTTGGAAGCAGTACTAGCTTCTGGTCAAAATGTTACTAAAATTTCAGAAGCTTTCTCTTAGAAGAAATATGTTTGAAGCAATATAAGGAATGCTTGTTCCTGTCAGTTATTGGTTTGGGAAGTTATTTTTTCCCCTGTAATCCATATGTCCATTTCTGTTGCTGTCTGTCTGTCTGTCTGTCTGTCTCTCTCTCTCTCTCTCACTCACTCTCTCACTCTTTCTCTCCCTCAATGTGTGAGAGAGGGGGGGGAGAGAGAGAGAGTGAGCAAAGAAATAGATGTGAGAAGCTGTATGTGTTTTCAAATTTCTCTTTCCCAAAAAACTATGGGACAAATCTGCTAAGAGTCCAAAGGGAGGAATAGATCTACTTTTATAATTCAAAACATCTGTTACTCTCTCCACCTCTAAGCCCTTGGCATATGGCAGCCTATAAATACATTTTTAAAAGCTTTTTCAACAGGAAGGTGGAGGCTTTTCCAAGCATAGGTACTCCAGTTCTATGATTTATGAGTCACAAATGAGCCTCAAATTGTTTCATGCTTAATTTTTCATGATGCTAAAGGCTTGAGAGCCATGTAAAGAAGGAATATTGAGCCTTAAGCTCTTAGCTTCTCTAAGGCAATAGGTATTAACTATATTCCTTTGTTCACACCCAGTGTGGAACATTTTAGATATCTAACATACTGCTAACACTGCAACAATGGCTGGGAGGTGATGAAACCATATTTAGGCAAGTGCCATTATTGAAATATATTCAGATAATGGGGAAAGACAAGAAATAACAGGTTTTCAGATTTGGCAAAAATTATCCCAGAATCTGGAAAATGATTAGGATACTGTCAATGCAGATCATTTATCTCTATATGAAATGAAACTCATTTCAGACTGTAGCAAATTTAAGAAGCTTCTTTTACATAGTAACACAGGGAATATCTGACTATATCATATTATCCTCCCTGCAAGATTAGAAATGTTACTGTATTTTGGCAATTCTCAGGGTGGAAATTTTTGATGACAAAGCAGTTTAATCATATGGCATTCCTTCTACCTTCCTGAATATCATAATTAAATTGTAAAAGTAGGTCTGGCTTTTTCATAGGTGTCATAATCAAGCTAATTATTTCCAGATGAGAGAACAAAAATTGGTGCCTGATAATCTAAATAATCAGTAAACAGTGTAATCTTTCCCCAATATGCACATCACTGCTATTTACAATGTTTGTTGAAGCACACTGGAAACCAATTATGGCATATGTAAGTCAAACTCAAGGGAGACTAGTAGATAGTATTTCCTGCAAACTCTTATATTCAAATCAATAGAAGAACTGGTGTCAAAATAGCAAAGGAATATAATAATAAGTAGAAAAAGAAAGTCTGTGGCTTAATTAATTGTAGAGCATGGCTTCTGATGGTCATTGCCATAGCTAAATAATTATCAATCTTCTTTCTGAATCATGTGATAACATGACTTTGGGTCATCTCCTTCTTATATAGGAAGGATAATGCAGGCATCTTTAACTTGGTGCCTTACAAACATGATGATAATTCTGGCTAAGAATTAAGAAAAGATAAGATGGGGGAAAGAAATAAAATTACTAATCTTACCTCTTTCTCTGATGAGGTTAGTGTATTCATGCACACATATCTCAATATCTCCCCTTAGTTGCTTTTTAAAATTAGAAAATAAATAATTAATCCCTGATGTATTTAAAACTCTTACTTTCTAGCACTACTGTTACTGGGAATTTGAAGTATTGGTGAACAGAAACAGATCAGATCATGTTTGGTGTTATGTATCTCATTTAAAAAAGCTCTCTCTCTCCCTCTCTCTCTCTCTCTCTCTCTCTCCCTCCCTCCCTCCCTCCCTCTCTCTCTATATATATATATATATGTATGTAAGTATGTATATACGTATTATGTGTGTATGTGTGTGTGTGTGCATAATCTCAGTTTTACTTTACTACATGTTTACAGACTGCATATTTTATAAACTGACATTTCTTTATTTTCATGTATATGTCCGATTGGATTATACATATTTGAAGTACTACAACTCAACTAATTTTTGCCTGAAAGCATTTAGTTGATTAATTCCTCTAATGAATCTATTTACGCTTTGATAGGATAGTATCTCCATAGTTCCACTTAATATTCTGTACTGATGTATGGTAATGCTCATTCAGTTACTAATGAGTGTTAATGATCATTAAACTTTAATTAACAGAATATAAAATTAACTGGGGTCTCATGTATGTAACATTGAAAAAATTGTTCAGTCACTATTGATAGACAGTGTAAGAAATTTCTCTCTCACATAGACCCAGTGATTTGCACAGTAATATTGCTTGTAACACAAAACATAGTTCTAAATAATCTAACCTGGCAATAAATCTATTTGAGAACCATGAAATGGTTATGCATAGGATTTTATTTTTGTAACTTCATCACTGCATAAGTTCAGGGCTCATATTTGTTTATAGTTGAGTCTGATCAGTCATGTTTGGTGATAGCATCTGGCCAAATTCACCTGCCCTTAAAAAATTAAGCAGGATTACACCTGGTTAATTGTTGTCAGCTAAACATTAGAATTAAAAAAAAGAGATTAATTCTGTATACTTATATAGGAGAGACCTTTTCCAATCAAATATAAGGGGTATAAATGACAGAAGAAGCTGTGCTACTACCGTACCTCTATTGTTTGCTTTATTAAACCTTTATCCTCTTCCCCTTTCTCTGAAGTTCTTACACTGTATTTGGGGAAAGAAGTATGGAAATAGGATCATAGTTTAAGCATCAACAAGGAAAGGTTACATATTAGTCTGAGACCCAGTAGGCACGTCAATCAAAATGTACAGAGTAGGCTAGAAGGGCAAATATTATAAGGCATGTTATTACAGTGTCCAGTGCCTCTATTCCAAGTGATGATTTTTCCTTTTTCATTGAATTTCCAATTTTGCAAAGGTGAACAATATAAGATCACCAAAATACTTCATTTCTACTGTATGCTTGGATAGGAAAATTAAAATGAAACAAACCATACAAAAAATAACTTATTAAATGTTATGGTCAATGGAGAGAGAAGCTGTAATTTTCCATTAATGTTTTGTTTGTTAATGATATTCATTTGAAGACATACTGATAGCCATAGGCAATGAAAATAGTCTCTTAATGCTAATTCAGTTTTACCATTGTCCAAAGTAATGTGATTTAATGGATTTTTAGATTAAACATCCACAATCTCTTATATCAATTTAAATTAAGTTATTACTTATTGCATCTAAGAATGCAGTATGGGGCATCTATAATGACATAGTTCAGATGTATCAAAAGACTCATAAACCTTGGGTCTCTTTTCTGCTTATAATTACTCATACTTTTCCAGTATGTTCTAACTAGGGAACTTTGGTTACAAGAATTAAAAACATTGGCTGCTGCCCTCTTAATTTGAATCTAGGTTCAGATGCTGAAATTTCCTAGTTTTGTTGATTACAATTTCCCAGGTCAGATATAATAAAATAATGGCATGGCAAATTAATTCTGGAACTCTTCAGTTGTAGAATATGGAGAAGAGGATATAATACAAACTGGGGCACATGTTGAGATAATTCTACCCCCTATTCAATATCTTATGGCAAAAGGATATCATTGAAAGTTGTAGATAAATGTATATTTTTAGCTGTGATTTTAAACAAAAGCATCTGACATACGGTAGAAAATCATATAATCAGAGAAAAGACTGGACAAGATTCCTTTCCATGTGTTTTCTAGGTGTATGGATATATTTCATTTTATTTTCGGAGAGAAGCATTCAGGCTGCAGCTGAAGACCCATTCAGTCAAAAGCTTAGCACACAACCAACAGCTTAATGCTTATCTATTTTTTTTCACCTACCTTGATTAAAATGATGTATTTTGGGTGGGAGTGTAGGGATACTACATATATTATCTATTCATTCCCCATTATAGTTACAATTCTTCTTATTTCTCCTATTATATACTCCAACATATAAAAATTTAATAAATGCAATTCAATTCAATTCCAACATTATTTCTTCTAGGTGGTCTGCAGTGCCCAAATAGCAGCATGCTACAGGAAACACGCAATTGCAATGATCATCCTTGTACAGTTTATCACTGGCAGACTGGACAGTGGGGGCAATGCATAGAAGATACTTCTGTGTCCGCATTCAACTCTTCTGCTGGTTGGAATGGAGAAGCTACCTGTGCTGTTGGAATGCAAACAAGGAAAGTCATATGTGTGAGACTCAACATGGGACAAGTACCACCCAAAAAGTAAATATAGTGCTAGTACATAAATGTCTTCTAAAGTACTTGTATTTATAGATATGTTAGGACATAATTCCATGTCAGAATGGAACTCAAAACAGAACAGAATAATATTAAAAATAAGTCCAAATTTGTTCATACAAATGCATTGGATTGAAACTACAGTATTTTGTTCTGGCTTACAAAACAACTGCATCTATTACATCTAGTGTTTCCAAATAGGATATATTGATCATTAGGTTTCCAGTAAGATAATAGCAATATATAATACAGTAGATGAAGTCTTGTGAACGAAGAACAGAAATATGTTAGTTAATGTCTTGAACCATCATGCTCATGTCACTTAATAAGGTTTTAAAGAGCAGAAGATGTACATAAAAGTGCAAATGAGAACCATGTTTTTATTTCTCTTAATAAAAAGAATTGGTGGGAAAAGATACAATCAATATTATTGGCTTTATTTTTAGAGTAACAGACTTCAGTTTATATTACTTCAGTTTAATTTGACCTTGAATAGGGTTGGAGGTCTGAGAGAGAAAGAGAGATAGCTGCAGATGTAATTATAACCTCAACAGCTTGATTTAAAGGCAAGAAAACAAATACTATGATCAGAAGATGGAATATGCAATAGACACCTTTAGATGAACAGTTGCGTAAGGAAATAATAGGGAATAATATGATGAACCTACCATATGGTAATAATTTTGTTTTCAGTTGTTTTATAATCCATGTTGAATTATGATGTGGCAGTTTATTGCCTTTTGATTTAATCAGACTAGTGTGCATTTCCCTGGAGTAAATTCCCTGTCCTATTTCTTGCACAAAACAAAATATCTTTCCAGACTTTAGATACAGCTTCCATTCAAAGTCCTGTTAATAAAATTTATGACTGAGATCAGCCTATGAAATTATCCTGGTATAGTTACTACTGAATTACTCTGAAAACACAAAATTGTATTCCATTGCATAACCACAAAAACTGCTGAAATTCTCTTGAGTATAGAGAAGATTTTTATGATATTGTTCAGTTATTATGGTTTAATAGAGGTTTCCTCTGAATTATTGGAATGAAAAAACAAACACTAGGTACAGAAATATCAATGTGGAAAAAAGGAACAAAGTGATCCATGATTCTGAAAGGTAATGACATTTTCTTTTTAAAAAAATCTTTCCTTTTCATCTTTCCTTTTCTATTACCACTTTGACAAGTACCATACGGTTTTCACTGTACATTTAATGTTTCCATTGTTTTTTATAGGTGTCCCGAAAACCTTCGTCCTGAAACTGTAAGACCTTGTTTATTGCCCTGCAGGAAAGACTGCATTGTGACTCCTTACAGTGATTGGACACTGTGTCCTTCTTTATGTCAAGAAGGTACTGTGCTTGAGTTTTATAGATAAATAATTTGAATTCCTTCTCCAGGCTGTTAACCTCATCACAAGTCTTCAAGGTTTATGTTGTGAGATTTCAGTGAGATTTAAGCAAGTATAACTTTTAGTTTTAACAGTAACTGATTTTTCAGTGGCTGCTAATAAACTCACTAGAATTAGATGAACAGTAATTAAATATGCTGCAATTACTTCCAAAATGCATTGAAATTCTACTTTATTGGTCAATTATTTTAGCATTTGAGGGCTATAGGCTTGATTAGAAAGTAATTGGGTTTTTTTTCCCCTGTCAGGGAGGAAATATAGGAAATGTAACATACCTGTGTCAAGAATCTCTTTCACCCTTTTAAAAATGGCCAGAGGAAAATAATATGTACAATAACTTTCTGTTCCAGAACAAATCTTTCTACATCAGACATTTGTAGGAAGATAGCAAATGTCTGTCTGTCTTTCTCTGTTATTCTGTGCAACAGTTGCAACAATTACAGGGTTTCTGTTTTCAATAATTTTATTTGATGGATTGATTTGTAGCCTATCCTGATTAAGACTTCACATATCTATGTATAAATTGAATCAAATCAAATGAAAAAGAAATGCATTAACAAATAAAAAATCCCTTGAACAAACAGTAAAAATAATGAAAACTATAAGTTGAAGCTAATGTGTTCCATCTTCTTCACAATCTTAACCACCAAAACTACTCTCTGAAAGATATCTGTAATTCTTAGTGATTTTCATATTTATTTTCCCCTCTCTAAGAGCATTATCTTTTAGTAAATAGCCTTCATTATTTCTTCTAATCTTTTTTTAATCCATTGATTAAAGCCTAATCTTCCTATTGAGATGGATCTCTCAGTTTAGTAAATATTAATATGGTTTTAAGCAGAAATGTTTCTGAGTTGAGTTTGTGCTGGTATTGATTTTATTTTCTCACTTTATTGAGGGTCATAATTGAAATTAAGAAAGTGACCTGATATACAATACCTTTGAATTCAGCTGCTTTGAAACTCATCAAATTTGATACTCAATGCATTTTGACATGGAAATTTTGTCCCAGTACTCATTGTTTGTTTGGTACTCAATGCATAAGCTAGAACTTGTCTGTTTTGGCTGCCTTGTGACTCACTACATTATTCCTTATGGGAAAAATCTGTCATCGTTTTTAGTACTCATCACACATCCCAGAACCAATTAATGATGAGTACTGAGATACCACCATAACGGTATCCAATAAATTTCACCTTCATATTCAGCAGGTTTGTGCCTTTTTTAACATATAAACAATAGTAGAATAAAGAAATATTTTTCCTCCTTTTTTATTCTATATTTTTCATAGAAGATAGAAGTTATAGATATTAAAATACTATTCTGAAAAAAATAAACATCATGCAGATAAAGTTTAGGAATCTTAATTGAACACATTTTACCAGATGTTTAATGTAACTGGTTGCAATTGCAATTCTGCATGCTACATTTCTTTTAAATTTCTTCTACATCCTAATTATATTTCCAAAGTAGTTTTGATGGCCTGAGTCTTGCCCACATATTCCTGCCTTATCCTTTTGTCTCTAGCAGGAGGCATTTATCTTAATATGTAAGCACTGTTATTGCTACAGTCAATAATATAATTCCTCATTCATGTGAGTTAATCTCCTTGTGGCATATGGTGTTTGCTTTCACCTCCTCTTTACTGAAGTCCTGTCCTTGTTGTATTAAAAAGATACCCTGTTTAGTTCACAGCCTGTGTTCCATGTTGTATAAAACGTGAGATCAATACAGGGTTACTTTTACAGCCACTCTGGTTGCTAATTAAAGTATTTACCAACTAACGAAGGATTAGACAGATTAAACCCATAACTGAAAACAAAGAGCATTTTGAAATTCTAGGCTTTAAATAAGTGCCTGAAATATTTAATATGATAATGAAGAAGAAAAACTAGATATGTGACTCCAATGTGTTAAGTATAGAGCAATGCACAGGGTGTACAATACTTTGGTATTTCTTTAATTGCAATATCAAAGTCATTTCTTTTTTAATATCAAGATTTATTGCATTTGCACCTGCATGTAAACATGACAGCAATGAGCAACTATGCTGGATGTCAGGATTGGCATCTCTATTAAACAAGATGATTTATTTATGAATTGCATTCATATCTCATCTTTCGTTCAAGAACACAAGAAAATGCATAGAAGTCTGTTCCTCCTCACCTATATTACCTTTAGTATTCCATTCTGTTAGGTAAGTATGAAAGATTGTGATAGTCTCATTCAGAAAGCTTCACAATTGAATGGTGAAATAAACTTGGATCTTTCTAATTCTTGATCAGCAATAAAAATGCTTTGGTTATGAGTCAGGCAATATAAACATCTCAGTAAGTGCTCACAGTTGATAGAAACTACAAGATTAGCTACAATCAAAACAATATTACGGTGTGGGTCGGAAAGGGTGCACAGAGGTGCAGCACAGTATGCAAGAGGTAAATACAGCATCTGACTGGAAACGAGAGATATCCATAAAATACTGATGATCTTAGATGCCTAAATCAAGAGAATGATATATTAAACATAAGATACAAGCTTCCAAAGTAAGCTATCATGGCCATTATGGCTAAACTGAATATATATGGAAAATAACTTTGAAAATAAATGTGAGAACTTTATAAAATATTCAGATATAAACTATGACAGTATAATAAATTATTTGTTTTTTTCCTGTGCAATTACATCATTTATTTATAGCTTGTTTTAACCTAGAAGTTAAAATAGGTTTTGCTTTACTTATGGTACTTCAAATATATTTAAAATGCATTCTAAAGGATTCAGCAACTAGTAGAGATGTTTTATACAATGTCTTTCTAATTTCTCAAATTTCAGTGCAGTGGTCCAATAAATAGAGAAGCAAAATGGATGTTTGTATGTTTGTTCATAGGGTCAGTTGTTACTGTGACAAAACAATCTCGACATCGAGTCATCTTGCAGCTCCCTGCAAATGGGGGTCGTGACTGCCCAGAGACCTTATATGAAGAAAAAGACTGTGATCCGCCTCCTGTCTGCGTGTTTTATAGGTGACATTTTATTTTTTAACTAAAACTCCTTTTGTCCTCTGTCACTCTAGAACACAGAAGAATCATCTTTTGGGGAGGCCAAGAATCACACTTAAATGTTTTGGATATTTATTATTTATTTATTTTATTTATTGAATTTCTATACCGCCCTTCTCCCAAAGGACTCAGGGCGGTGAACAGATTAAGATTTCATATACATATAATTTTTTTTTTATAAACAGTAATAAATTGAGTCAACTTGGTGTATCTGCTAAGACCTTGGCATAGAATTTAGGTGTTTATGCTAGCCCTGCTTGTTGAAACAGAAAGGTCTTCAGGGCATGCACTTCGGAAAGTGCGAAGATCTGGGATTATTCGTATTCCAGAGGGTATTTTGTTCCAAAGAGTAGGTGCCCTCACAGAGAAGGCTCTCTCCCTTGGAACTATTAGATGACATTGTTTTAATGATAGTACTATGAGTAGGCCTACTCTGTGAGAGCGTATTGGTTGGTGGGAGGTTATTGGTTGCAGTAGGTGGTCTCATAAGTACTCAGGTCCTAAGCCATGGAGCACTTTAAAGGTAAGAACCAACACCTTGAAGCGCACTCGGAAGGCCTCCGGAAGCCAGTGCAGCTCGTGTAGAAGAGGTGTTACATGTGAGTGCCATGTTGCTCCCATAATTACTCGCGCGGCCGCATTCTGGACCAGTTGGAGCTTCCCGGTGCACTTCAAGGGGAGCCCCATGTAGAGAGCATTGCAGTAGTCAAGTCAGGAAATGACGAGGGCTTGAGTGACTGTGCGTAAGGAGTTCCGGTCTAGAAAGGGACGGATTGGTGAATCAGGCAAACCTGATAGAAAGCTCCTCTGGCCATGGCTGTTATATGATCTTCTAAAGACAGTCGTGCATCCAGGAGGATGCCTAAATTGCGAGCTTTCTCTGCGGGGGTCAATGACTCGTCCCCAATAGTTAGTGATGGAACTAACTGGCTGTACCGGGACGCCGGCAGCCATAGCCACTCAGTTTTGGAAGGGTTGAGTCGAAGCCTGTTTCTCCCCATCCAGACCCGTACGGCCTCAAGGCACCAGGACATCACTTCAAGGGCATCATTGGGGTGGTTTGTGGTGGAAATGTACAGCTGAGTGTCATCAGCGTACAGATAACATCGTACCCCAAAACCACGGATGATCTCCCCCAACGGCTTCACATAAATGTTGAACAGGAGAGGCAAGAGGACGAACCCCTGTGGCACCCCGCAAGTAAGGGGCCTCGAGGTCGATCTCTGTCCACCTGTCAACACTGACTGTGACCTGTCAGAGAAGTAGGATGAGAACCATCGTAATATGGTGCCTCCCACTCCCAGCCCCTCCAACCGGTGCAGCATGATACCATGCTCAATAGTATCAAAGCCACTGAGAGATCTAAAAGGACCAGGATAGAGGAACATCCCTTATCCCGAGCCCTCCAGAGATCATCAACGAACACGACCAATGCTGTTTCTGTGCTGTATCCAGGCCTGAAGCCGGATATGAGCCATTTCACATGCATGGAGAGAAGTGGAAGTTTTTTGGGGGGAACTTATACCTTGATAGCAGTTTGCCATTTTCCTTTATTTATGAAACTATACAAAGCCAGTTGTATATGTAAATATATCCAACATTGGAAAAAGGGTTAGCTTCAGAAAGCTAATTAAAGTTTTAGATGATGTGTGCTTGAATGGAAGATGATCAGGCAAACCCAGGTTATAGATTAAACTAAAAAGTTCTAAATGCAAATAACCATCTAGTTTAGATGTGTCAAAATGGTGACCCAGAAGCTGACCGTGTCTCATACAGGCACGTCCACCCCTGTGAAGGGGAAAAACATTGTGAAAAATCATGTGATGGCAACATGACGGCCCGAGTTTAACACCCGTGATCTAGTTGCTGGCTACAAAAATTGCCATTCAGCCACTTTTTTAAAAAAAGATATGAAGATAATCAGGATAAAGATAACAGATTTAACTTTAATGTCAATGTAAGTAAACAGCAAAACATGGAGTTAAATAGAAAGTCACGTAATTATTTTTCTGTGAATATTTAAGATATCTTTAGAATCTCTTGCAAGTAATGAAACTGTGATAGGCGCATGTATGTAGTTTTCTTGCTGAAAAAAAAATAGATTGCTATTGCTTTCTTCTGAATGATGATGATGATTGCTATTTTTAAATTTTCCTTGCCATCCAAGTATTAAGCAGGTATGATCCTATTTTTCAGCACCAGCAAGGATCAGCTTGAAGTTGCCATTTTGTTAGACTTATTGAAAATAAGCACAACAATTATTGTGACCTGTGTTCACATCAGAGATGGGATTCAAATCCTGGTGCTACTGGTTCACTATCAGTAGTGTGCGGGCACGCGCATACACAGAAGCTTCTGCTTATATGCAGAGAGTTTTTGATGATGTCTGGATAGGTGGGCAGAGCCTCCCACCACCACCACTACCGGTTTGCCCGAACTGGGGTGAACCAGTAGAAACCCACTCCTGGTTCACGTAAATATTTTGGGATTTCTTTGTTTTTGTTTTGCTGCAGATGGAAGACACACAAATGGCGCCGGTGCCAACTTGTACCATGGTATGTTCGGCAAGACAGCCCAGGTGCCCAAGAGACATGTGGTCCAGGTCTACAAGCAAGAGGTTAGAAACACTAAAACTGATTCATGATATTCATCATGAGGTCACTGTTGTATTTACACTTTCATGAAGATTTTTCTCTCTTCAGCTACTCATGTTCCATTGAATGTGTGCTTGCATTTTGAGCTGTCCTGTTATTCAATATATACAGCTTCAAGGATGGAACATTGTTAGTATGATGATTAGGGGACTGGAGGCTAAAACATATAAAGAATGGTTGCTGGGACTGCGTATGTCTAGTCTGATGAAAAGAAGGACTAGGGTGACATGATAGCAGTGTCCCAATATCTAAGGGATTGCCACAAAGAAGAGGGAGTCAAGCTATTCTACAAAGCACCTGAGGGCAGGACAAGAAGAGGAAACAAATCAAGGAGAGAAGCCGCTTAGAACTAAGGAGAAATTTCCTGACAATTAGAACAATCAGTGGAACAACTTCCCTCCAGAAGTTATAAATGCTCCAACACTGGAAGTTTTTAAGAAGAGATTGGATAACCATTTGTCTGAAATGCTATAGGGTTTCCTCCTTAAGCAGGGGATTGGACTAGAAAACCTCCAAAGTCCCTTTCAACTCTGCTATTCTAATGATTCTAATGGTAGTACACAATCAATCCCAGATTTAGCATATAAACTGTGGGAGCTCTGAACAGGCCCCCCTCATTCACGATCTTATACAGGAGTGGGGAGCGGACCTGGCCTGTATTATGGAGACCTGGTTGGGCCCGGAGGGAGAGGTCCCCCTGGTCGAGATGTGCCACAGGCTTCAGAGCATTCCATCAGCCAAGGGCCCAGGGGAGGGGTGGGGGGTGGCGGTTATTATTAACGAAGGTCTTGGTCCGAGAGAGACCACTGTGCCAGAGATTGCCGGATGTGAATCCCTCTTTGTGAGATGGGGTCATGAGGTTCAGATGGGCTTGTTGCTTGCGTACCTGGCTCCCTGCCGCGTGGCAACGGCCCTGCCCGAGCTCCTCGACATGATAGCCATGGTGGCAGTTGATACACCCAGGCTTATGGTCATGGGTGATTTCAACTTGCCATCCACTGGTGAAACGTCTGAGACGGCTCAGGAGTTCATGGCTTCCATGATGGCCATGGACCTGACCCAGCTAGTTCATGGCCCCACCCACAGGGGGGGGGGTCACACTCTGGACTTGATTTTTGTCTCTGGCCAGTGGTTGAATGGTCTTGTTATAGGGGATATAGACATGGAACCTTGTCATGGTCAGATCACTTGCTCCTTTGCCTGGATTTTCAAACCACTACACCCCGCCACAGGGAGGCGGGGCCAACAAGATGGGTCCACCCCAGGTGCCTGATAGGTTCCAGATGGAGCTTGGGCCACTTCCTAAGGATCTGGCACATGACTCGGCCGAGGACCTGGTGGCTGCCTGGGATTGGGCAGCTGGTGGGGCCTTGGATCGAGTCGTGCCTCTGCAGCCTCTGACCCGGTGCTGATCCCTCGTGGCTCCCTGGTTTACCGAGGAGCTGAGGGAGATGAAGCGCCGGAAAAGACGCCTGGAGAGCGGTTGGAGGGCCAGTTTCGCTGAATCTGACCGAACACTGGTAAGGGCGCATATTAAGACCTACCTAGTGGCGATAAAAGTGGCAAAGTTTAATTACTTTTCCGCTCTTATTGCGTCATCAGAGAATCGTCCAGCCGCCCTGTTTAGGGTGACCTGCTCCCTGCTCCATCCGGGAGTGCGGGAGGACCCTTGGAATGCAGGGCAGAGGATTTCAGACAATACCTGTATGACAAAATCACTCAGATCCGAGGGGATTTGGACTCTGACTGGGTAGATTCGGGCAGGGTGACGAGGAACAGTCTTGAGAATGTTATCCGGGAAGAGTTTGACTCTGTGACTCGGGAAAACATGGACAGGATTTTGGGGAGACTCAGTGCGGCCACATGTTTACTGGACCCGTGTCCCTCCTGGTTAGTACTGGCTTCCTGGGAGGTTACACGAGGCTGGCTCCAGGAAATTATTAATGCTTTGTTGAGTGAGGGTCACTTCCCCACTGCCTTGAAAGAGGAAGTGGTGAGGCCTCTCCTCAAGAAGCCTTCCCTGGAACCCGGCAGTATTGGCCAACTACCATCCTGTCTCCAACCTTCACTTTGTGGTGAAGATTGTTGAGAGTGTGGTCGCGCGACAGTTACCACAATTCCTGGAGGAAACGTCTTATCTAGATCCGTTCCAGTTGGGTTTCAGGCCTGGGCACAGCACGGAAACGGCATTGGTCACATTGGTAGATGATCTCTGGAGGGCTCGGGACAGGGGTTGCTCCTCTGTTCTAGCCCTGTTAGACCTCTTGGCGGCTTTTGATACCATCGACCATGGTATCATGCTGCACCGGTTGGAAGAGTTGGGGATAGGGGGCACCATGTTATGGTGGTTCTCCTCCTTTCTCTCTGACTGGTCGCAGTTTGTGTTGGCAGGGGGGCAGAGATCGACCTCGAAGCCTCTCATTTGTGGAGTGCCTCACAGGTCGGTCCTCTTGCCCCTTTTGTTCAACATTTATGTGAAGCCACTGGGTGAGATCATCCGTGGCTTTTGGGTGAGTACCACCAGTACGCTGATGACACCCAGCTGTACATCTCCACCCCAGGCCACCCCAACGATGCCCTTGAAGTGATGTCTCAGTGCCTGGAGGCTGTGCGGATCTGGATGGGGAGGAACAGGCTCAAGCTCAACCCTTCCATGACTGAGTGGCTGTGGTTCCCGGCATCCCGATATAGTCAGCTGACTCCATCGCTGACTATTGGGGGCGAGTCTTTGGCCCCTGCGGAGAGGGCATGCAATCTGGGAGTCCTCCTGGATATGTAGCTGTCCTTGGAGGAACATCTAATGGCTGTAGCCAGGGGGACCTTTTGTCAGGTTCACCTGATTCGCCAGTTGCGGCCCTTTCTTGATCGGGATTCCATGTGCACAGTCACTCATGCCCTCGTCACCTCTCACCTGGACTACTGTAATGCTCTCTACATGGGGCTCCCCTTGAAGAGCACCCAGAGGCTCCAACTGGTCCAGAATGTGGCCGCGCGGGTAATTACGGGAGCTGCATGGCGCTCCCATGTAACACCGCTCCTGCGCGAGCTGCACTGGCTCCCAGTGGTTTTCCGGGTGCACTTCAAGGTGTTGGTCACCACCTTTAAAGCGCTCCATGGTATAGGACCTAGTTATCTTCGAGACTGCCTGCTGCTACCGACAACCTCCCATTGACCTGTGCGCTCCCACAGAGAGGGCCTCCTCGGGGTGCCATCAGCCAAACAATGTAGGCTGGTGACCCCCAGGGGGAGGGCCTTCTCTGTGGGGGCACCCACCCTCTGGAATCAGCTGCCCCCAGAGATAAGGAGAATCCAAGACCTCGGTGCTTTCCGCCGTGCCCTTAAAACTTTCTTCTTTCAGCAAGCCGGGCTGGCTTAACAAATTTTTAAATAATTTTAAATTGGTTTGTCATTTTAAATTTGGGGCCAAACAGATATATATTCTTTTAACTGTTTTTAAATGTTTGTATTGTATGTTTTTATTTGGCTGTACACCGCCCTGAGTCCCCAGGGGGAAGGGCGGTATATAAATTCGAAATAAAATAAAGTAAACAGAATCCCCTCTTCGGTATCCATTTGGAAATCTTTCCAGTAAGTGGACAGTTAAGCAGCAGCAAGAAGCAATTATGACATGAGTAGCATTCTGTTCATTGCTGAGGAGCACTAGATTCAGTGGTGGACTGCTGCTAGTTCAGACCAGTTTGGGTGAACCGGTAGATTTGACCAGGGCTAGCCCTGCCCACCCACCCTGATGCTATCATGTCCTATATAATTGCCGGTTTTTCGATGCTGCGTGGTTGTTACAACCAGCAGCAGCCCACCTGTGACTAGATTATGCTGTTACTGCTGCTGTTGCTTCTGTAGTTTCCATTTTCTCTTTTCCAGAATCCCGCCACACCAGGTAGCACATCATTTTTCAGGGCAAGAGACGTGAGTGGCCTTTAACTAACACACTAAGGCTGCACTCCAAATAGTAAGCCAAGACAAAACTGGGGCCAGGATAACAACTCAATTTGATTTGATTTAATTTGCATTTTAATTAAAACAAATTACATTAATTAAACACAGCTAATATGATTGCTCCACAAGGGTTTTAGTAATTTCCCCCTTCTTTCACATTCAAAGCTGGAGTTTGGTGGCAACCTTTAGGGGATCTTAGGGGTTCCCTAGCTATGTAGCCCCTGAATAGCTCAGCATTGCACTCTTATGCTCTAAGCTGTATGTAGAGGCATCCAGCCACTTGGTCCTTGGCTTTTCTTCTGGGGAGAGGAAATGTTTGTTGTTAAATTAATAAATGAATAGTAAAGCAGCAATAGAAAGATGTTGCTTTCGGTCCTGGCCTTTGCCCTTTTGTGCCAGATGTGGATATTGAGTTTAGATGCATCAGAAGGGAATGGTTCAAATATGCATATGCTTGACAGTTAATCTTTCTCATTTAGCTTGGGTGTTGTTTTTCCTGGGTTAATTAGAAATTAAATGAAGATGGCAAAAATTAAGTGAAAGCATGAAAGAAACTTACCCTTGTCAGTTCCCAGTTGTAATTGGAATAAATACACGGGTTGCTATTATAATTAAAGTAATATGTTTGTATTTCCAGCTTTCTTTTTTTAACAATGCTGAGCTGGGGTGAATTCAAGAGTGAATCAGAAAATTAACAGAAGGAGTCGTCCTTCAAGAGAACTCTGACTCTATCTGTCTTGCATAATTGTGCTTTTGTTTCAAATCATACCAATGTAAATGAATATGCCACAACTTTAATTGGAAGCCAATTTTCTTTCACTTCTGTCAGTGAAAACATTTTCAGGTTCCCTCTACTTCTCTCTCCCCAGCTCCTTACTTGTTATGTACTTAACACAATAACCCAATTCACATATTGTGTTAATAGCACAAGCAACTTTGTGAAAATAAATAAAATATGCCCCAGAGTACCATTAAAATACACAGTGGCAAATTAAAAATGCAAAAACCTGACTAAATTCTTAAAGTTCTGGCCTTATTCAAAAGGCTTTGCTAAATTCTTCTACATTTTAAAAAACTAAATCGATATATATTTTCAAGAATTAGCTCTAAAACTAGTTTGAAACTCATAGCTGAAAGTAGGCAATGTCTATACATTAGGCATTTGATGCTGCTTTTCATAGAATTACATTCCTGATCTTCAAAAACTCAACAGTTTGCTGAAGAACCTCCAATAGCAAAAAATAACAGTTGTGACTCAGTTTGATATGATCATACAAGAGAGATTAGAACACCAAAATGATTCATCTGGAATTATTTGTCTTTGCATGCTATTAGAAAAGTATTGATGGCAATTGTGTTCCAACTTGGGCAGAAGGCTTTTCTTGATATGCCTGTATTATAAACATAGATCATAACTCATCCAATTGTAAGTCTGTAGGTAAGAAACTAGTAGAGTTAAAAACACTTGCTACCCAAAGAAAAAACAATATAAAATAATTCAATGCAGCTTGTCCTTTTGCATCACCAGAAAAAAATAAGAAATAAATAAATATGAACAGGGCTCAAAGCTACAACAATTCAAATGGAATAGAGGTGACATGATAGCAGTGTTGCTATCTAACGTGTTGCCATAAAGAAGAGGGAGTCAACCTATTCTCCAAGGTACCTGAAGGCAGGACAAGAAGTGATGGATGGAAAATAATCAAGAAGAGGAGCAACCTAGAACTAAGGAGAAATTTCTTGACAGTTAGAACAATTAATCAGTGGAACGACTTGCCTCCAGAAGTTGTGAATGCTCCAATACTGGAAATTTTTAATAAGAGATTGGACAACCATTTGTCTGAAATGGTATACAGCCTGAGCAGAGGATTGGATTAGAAGACCTCCAAGATCCTTTCCAACTCTGTTATTCTGAATAATTCTAAACAACCACCACCCACTTTTGTTAATTGGGTGGCCAAATACATTTTGTTAAACAAATTTCTGGCTCTTAGGGTTCATTACTTTTTTAAACAAATTGTTACATATCGCAGCAACTTCAGAAGTTAATGAGTTTTCATGAGTCTCCTGGGCACCTGTGGGAGACAGGGAAGCATTTTATAAAGTCATGGTGGCATCCATAACTGTGCAGTCAAAGCGTTTTCTCCTTTTTACATGTGTTGCCTATGCAATGCAGGTGAAAATGGAGCAGGACTTAAGTCACACCTTCATCACTATCATCTTGACTTTTTTTTGACACCTCTCTCTTACATGCACAGTATACTGTACCAACTAGTCCTAATGCTATATAAAATGCAAAGACAGACCCATCTTGCTACCTTGATGTTTTTGAGAAAAAAGTTGGATTTATTTGTAAAATAATAAATAAAATATATTTCTTCCAAATGAAACCTGAACTTAGAAAAATCAGAATGGTGTTACTTAATCAAAACCTGCAACAAGAACAGGTATCAGGGTATCTGATCTGTCCAATCAAAAACTAACATGAAAAGAGCAACTTTCCAAAGATGTAACATTTTTATGTGAAAGCCCCACTTAGTTTAATTAAGTATTTGACATACATTAATATATCTAGATAAAAACAGTGGAAGGAGTCATGACTTCTTACTCCTTACACTTTTTCGATTTATTATTTTTTTTAAAATTCATGATACATAGAAAAAGAGAATCAAATAGATTGATTTAGAAATTCAGGAGATTAGTCATTATGTATTTATCATTAGTCATTATGTATTTATCAATAAACAAAATGTGTGGATAATTTGTGCGTGTATGTGTATACATACACAAACACACTGTGCTACGCAAAAATGTTAGTCAGTTATGCAAAAATGCTGTAAATGAAGAATGCTCTCAAAAGTGTTAATAGTTTATTTTTTAATCAATTAGCAAAATGGAAAGTAAATGAACAGGAAAGAAATCCAAATCAAATGAATATTTGGTGTGACCATCCTTTGCCTTCAAAACAGCATCAATTCTTCTAGATTCCCTTGCACAGCATTTTTGAAGGAATTTAGCAAAATTTCTTCAAGGTTGTTCCAAACATCTTGAAGAACTAACCACAGATATTCTATGGATGTAGGCTGTCTCAAATCCTCTTGTCTCTTCATGGAATCCCAAAAAAGACTTGATGATGTTGAGATCAGGGTTCTGGAGAGGGAAAAACCACCACTTCCAGGATTTCTTGTTTATATTCATGCTGAAGATAGTTCTTAATGACCTTGGCTGTATGTTTGGGGCCATTGTCCAGCTGCAGAATAAATTTGGGGCCAAACATACACCTCCCTAGTGATATAGCATGATGGATAGGTATCTTCCTGTATTTCTCAGCATTGAGGACACCATTGACCCTGACCAAATATCCATTTGCAGAAATGCAGCCCCAAACTTGCAAGGTTTCACTATTGCCTGCAGATATTCATTATTATACCATTCTCCAGCTCTTTGGTGAACAAATTGCCTCCTGCTACAGCCAAATCTTTCCAGTTTTGACTCATCAGACAGAGCACCTGGTGTCATTTTTTCTGCACCCCAGTTCCTATGTTTTCATGAATTGTTGAGTCACTTAGCATTTCCAAGTTGGCTGTATGGCTTTTTGGCCACAATTCTTCCATGACCAGACTTTTCTGGGAGTAGATGGGTATACGTGGGTCCCGCTGGTTTCCACCAAATATGTTGTGATGGCACTGCCAATTATGAAGGGAAGTAAGTATGATGTGTCTTTCATCTGTGCATTAAGTTTCCTGATCGATCACTGCATCTATGGTTTTCAGTGTTGCCCATTTCTTCGTGCTTTTTCAAAAGAGCTTGAACAGCACATTTGGAAACCCCAGTCTGCTTGAAAATCTTTGCCTGGGAGAGGCCTTGCTAATGCAGTATAGCTACCTTGTGTCTTGTTCTTGTGCTCAGTTTTTCCATGGTGTATGACCTGTGACATGAAACTGTTTTCCACAACCTCAGCTTAGCAGCAGAGTTGGCTGTTCCTCACCCAGTTTTAAGTCTCAAACACAGCTGTTTCTGTTTCAGTTAATGATTGTGTTTCAACCTACATATGAAATGGATGATCATTAGCACCTGCCTGGTATAATTGGTTAATCATATACCTGACTCTAATCCTACAAAATCCCTGGCTTTGTGCAAGTGTAAGAATTGATGCTGTTTTGAAGACAAAGTATGGTCACACCAAACATTTATTTGATTTAGATTTTTCTTCTGTTCATTTACTTTCCATTTTGTTAATTGATAAAAAGAAACTATTGGCACTTCTATTTTTGAAAACATTCTTAATTTACAGCATTTTTGCACAACTGCATAACAATTTTGTATAGTATTGCACAGTGGAAATTGGCCTGTAAAATGCTGGGGGAACATCAGGACTGAGAATCTTTTCATAGAAGAATATGGCATTTTCAATATTTCATCATATATTTTCAGAGTAAATATGTGCTTTAAAAAAAAGTGGGGTCATGAAAGTTTTGTCTTTGAAAATAACAGGCGATTACAAATATACATAAATAAATAATGCATAATTTGTATGAAATATAAAATACCTTAAAGCAATCTAATTTCAGTACATTTTTTTACAGCTTGTATAATTTGGTTGTACTTGACTACACAATATAAATGGTTTAGGGATTTTTTTCATTAAAATGATTTTCATACACAGGACAGACTTTGTATTTAATTATCCACATAATATTAATTTATGAGTCCAGATCCCTTGTGGTACAGTTTAAGCAATACTATCAGCTATAATTATATCAATCTTCTGTCTGCAAAATTAGAAGTGCAGTTTATTTTGGATAACTCTTTTAGAAAACCTGAGATGTCAAGCAAGTGAATAGTATGTTAAGTGAACTAGATGCTTGTTAAATTGGATATAATTGGCAATTGCGTCTTTGAGGTTTATTGGAGTATTTTTCAATTCATCGTGGATAATCCAGAATAATCACATTTCTGATTCTTAGTGTTAATGCTTGTAATCAATTTAATGTGAGCTGAGTGATTAATTATTAGCCTGGCACAATGTGATAAGAGACTGATTTCTAGTCTCAAATGCTATTTGCACTGTGTAAGTAAAATGGTGGACTTGGATGACAGAATGTACAACTAAAATTGTTTTAAAATGTGTATAAATTTAAGGTTTTCATGGACTGGCATATAAGCATACTATTATTTTGCTTATCGCAGCTTTTCTTGTATGGCTTATTAAATAATTTCTCATTAACACTTTTTGTTAATAACAAAGATATTTGGGGATTAGGGAATGCTACCTATATATATACCTTGACAGCAATAATTCATTTCATGCCAGATAGCCATCAGATGTGTGAGCAGTCTCACATTGTGAGCACTCTCCCATTCCCGAATCAGTTTTATATTAGTATATTCTTATACTATCATCTGTGCAGCCGAACTGATTTATTTCTGACACAGTTTTGAGATACCTAAGGGCAAATCTAATTTTTCAGAAGATATTACCTGAATAATTTTGCCTGTATCTCATGATCTACCTGCAGCTGAGGTGGTCTGAGGAACTGGTGTTTTCCCCTTTGTCCTGCTCTAGATGTTGTATACAGGCAATGTAAGACATATGGATGATTGTATTTCATGCAAACAAACTTGTAGTTCCATTAGCTTCTGATTCCTGTGGGCCCACCTCACTTAGCAAAAGAAACTTTGGGCTCAAAGTTGAGGACTAAATTGAGGACTACCTGGCCTTGGCTGAATGAATGTAATTGAAATTTTAATTCTTGGGAAGGTCTTATTTGCAAAATAAAATCATCTCCTCCTATACCTCAGTCCGTACATTATTGGAAGCATTTTTTAAAAAAATCAGCATGACACATTAGCAAGAAAATCTCCTTAAAACAGGGAGTATGGCTAGCTATCAAAAGCATTTCATTTAGTTTTTGCTTTTTATATAGAATTGGAACAGGCAGCCTTTTCTCTGTTGCATGACAAGATGCTGGAGACAATGAGTTGTCCATGGCCGATTAAAAGTTTTATGAAGTGGTAGAATTGCTATTAAAAAATAGCACTTGGTTTATGGCATGAAATGAAATATCATTCCAATAGACTCTTTCAAAGGAACTCTATCGTCCTCTGTAAGATATAGGTATGTATTATATTATCAAATGCCTTGAAATGGTATTTCAAATGTTCATGTCTACAAATTTCTTTGTTATTGGAAAGGAGATTTTTGTATTGTTTTGTTAAACTTCATTCATTCAGATGCATGTTGTTTCTGCTTTCCTACCAATTTTATTTTCCAAGAGGAGCTGTTTCCAGATTTTTTTTTTTTTACATATGCATAATCTCAGTATATTTAGGATTGGAGCAAGAATCAAGTTTTTTTTCCTCCATAAATCTATTATTCTTAGAATTAACTCTACATAGAAGTTAAATTATGCTGTAAAGTGGGGAGTAATATATAGTATTATTCTTTCCTTCACAGTATACTTGTATTGTATTTCTATGTCGCTTTATGTGGATCAACTGCTGATTTGAATTATATGGGAGATATGCATTATTCTGTGTTTCCTAATATTTGAAAATAAATCCATTGTGGAGAGTTCCCAGGGGAAATAATATTATTCATGAACATATTGCCTTGCTTCTAAATCAAATGTGGGTGCCTATTGTTAGCTGCTACGTTGTCTAACCAATAAAAGGCCTGTCAGTTTGTTATAATTCCTTCTGTTTTCCTGCTTCCAGCTATTACATGTCGCAAACAAGATGGCAGCCAGGCTGATATTGGTGAATGCCTCAAATATGCAGGGCCTTTACCACCCTTAACACAACTCTGTCAAATTCCTTGCCAAGATGACTGCCTGTTCACAACCTGGTCAAAATTTTCTGCCTGCGGTGTGGACTGTGGATCAGTTAGAACAAGGAAGCGCTTACTAATTGGTAAGAATTAATGCAAATATCTGCATCTGTATTGTTGGTAGTAGTGTTGGTGGTACGAGTAATGATAATTGTAGTGACTGGGAAATAAATTGTATTTAGCATCGATAAATTATAAGCAGTGGGACTTAAATTTAGTGGTGTTCATAGGGATACATATAAAAAGGCAACATGATAGCTACAAAAATGCAATCAAAGTCCTGTTCTTTTCACATGTGTGGCATCTGATGTAAAAAGGGCAGAGCTTTGAATGCATAGATGTGATTGGCATCTTTATTTTTTTTTTAAATCTCCCCCTCAGGCATCCCTTCTTCAGACATTTTAATGTTAATTTTGATTAAATATTGAATCAACCACAAGGTATGAACCAAATTTTAGATCAGATTCAAGAAAGCACTTTCTGAAACTCTTTCTCTCTCTTTCAGGGAAAAGTAAGAAGAAAGAGAAATGTAAGAATCCTCAACTGTATCCACTCATTGAGACCCAATTCTGCCAGTGTGACAAATACAATGCCCAACCAGTTGGGAACTGGTCAGACTGTATATTACCTGAAGGCAAAGTAGACATACTTATGGGAATGAAAGTTCAAGGAGACATCAAAGAGTGTGGACAAGGCTACCGTTATCAAGCCATGGCTTGTTATGATCAAAGCAGTAGACTTGTTGAAACATCCCGGTGCAACAGTCACGGTATTTAAAATAATATTGCTACTCTTCTATGAATTTCTTCTATATTCAATTTTAGAGTAGCTCTGATGTATTTTAGATTATGGATCTTATGGTACTAAACTGTTTCTTATTTAATTACGTAGTTGAAAGGTAAAAGTTTCATTTATATCTGACAAAGACCAGATTGTGTCATGATCCCCCCCCCTCAGTGTGTGGGTGTGTAGTGGGAAGACAATGGTGTCTTCAGAAACTAAGACTTAAAGCTTGCAGATTCCATTAGCAACCCCTGAATATTTTAGAGATACAGAGCTAGATCTAGACTAAACTGTATATAGTCTTTATTGAAATAAATGAGTTTTAAGTTAGGTGTCACTTTCAGTGGATTTCAGTGGGCTGTAATATCGATGTGATAATGTAATAATCCATTACTTTTATAGTGATGTCACATTTTTGGAGCAACCTCAAATCATTTCATTCTCCAAAGTTGTATCTTTTGGAATCAGGTGATTCCAGTTTTGTTCCAATGTCTTTGCTAATTTTCTGTTTTAGTTTTAAAGGCAATTTTTTATTAATTTCCATTATTCATCTATTAGTTTATGGAGTGTGTGCCTTTAAAAAAATTCTTATATCTATTTGCGTATTTTTGAGGTTTGTTATTTGATGTGGGCTACTGATCCAGCATTGCTCTTAGGTGTTCAGATGTTCAAAGGTTGAAATGACCTTTTATCAATCTTGAGTGGTAGCTGCATAGTTTGACAACCTGTTTAGATTATTGCACTGTTTTGTGAGTCGGAGATTTCAGAAATGTCTGCTGATCAGAATAGGGCCATCAAATTATTGATAGAGGAAGGATTTTTTAACTACTTCACATCCATATTCGAACTGGTGCACTATCTTCTAGTCAATGTTTAGGCCAAGTTTTAAAACCTACTGCTTTTGTTCCTCTAATGTTATTAATCAAGGAAAGGACTAGTAATGTGCTACTTAAAAAAAAGCCTTACTAGTTATAAACCTCAGCATCTTCCTTGAGGACTGGTTATTGACTCAGCCTTTGTAATTTGTTAATGTCATCAAAAGTTGTTGAGAGTTTTGTTTTTCTGTTATGTTTGGGTGTCTTTTTTTATTGGGTGGTTTTATATTTTATTTAGTCCGTCAATTGCTCTTTTATCCTTTATTTAAAATGAGCCAGTGAAATGTTGTAAATGTTACAAATCAGTAAAAATGAGAAAAGCAAGATATAAGTACTCTAAATAAATAAATATTGTTTAGATGGTATACTTTATCAACAGTTATACATCGGAGAAAGATAGTTTTGGATAGGTGCTACTCATTAACTATAATGTGAGATCTTCTAGACTGAATGTTGGAATAGACAAAGGAAACTCAAGTTGAGCGTGGTATGCATATCATATTTGTAAATGATACAATTCCTAGTTTATTTTCAAAATGCCATCTTTGAAATTTAACATCTAGCTTTTAAATACAAATAATGCTGGTTTTTATAATCTTTACTGGGGATAATAGAGATGTTAAACTTTTTTAAGCTTTAGGCTCCACTTAACTAGTGATCTGCATTTTGTGAGATGTACTGCAAAACAATGGTGGGTATATCTAGGACTAAATCTCAAACTAATTTCATGTCATTTACATTTTATTTAATAAAAATTAGACATACTTAGTGTAATTACTACTTATTCATGGCAATTGGCAATCTAAACTGTAAGTGCCACTCAGCCATAAATAAGTAATTTTCCCCTTTAAAAACACAGTTTAGTAATGTTTTGGAGGTCTTTGGAGATCTTACTAAAATTAAGTGAATGGTGGTTCTTTTGAATACTCTTCATTCTCTATCAAAGTTCTTTTTAGTACAAATATCTGTTCAATAAGCAGACAAATGCTCTATTTTAGGCATGTAAAGTGTTTTGATGTCACTGCCACTTGGAATGAACTTTAAAACCATCTCTTGTTAAATCCTACTTTTGCACAAAAAGTTTAGTTTTTAGTCTATACCTCAAATAAATGTAAATATAATACTTAAAAATTGTTCAAAATATGTATTGAATATGGGTGCATTTCAAAACAAACTCCCAATTGACATGGCCTGGTGAATAAGGTATGCTGTAGAAATAGTCACAACAACATTATAGATTATTTCTTTCTGTGAATTTTATATATTATTTATGCCCTTGTTTTTGGGTGAACATTAATGTTGCACTGATAGTAGAATGATGCACAAAATCAGACTTGAAGGCAAAGAGTTGCTTCAGGGCATAAATGTAGCACCTGTCTTCAACTCTTAAAAATAGCTATGCCTTTTCTTATGATCCTGTGCCCCCAGGAAAAGATGTACTTGGTTTAAGAAGATGTAGAGAGGTGCTAAATTTACAAAAATATCTTTTACTTCTGAATCTCACGGATTTCATATACACTTTATATAAAGTGCAATATTTAGTCTATCAATACTACCTGAGCAAATTAGTTGCCTTCCCCCCTTTTTTCCTTTTTCAATCATTCCTTTGTCACATTGCTGTCTTATTTATGAATAGTATTTCACTTTACGTAGTTTTTATTGCCAAATCAGAACAAAAATATAAAGCTTGTGGCCAGTGGTGGGCTGCAATATTTTTAACAACCAGTTCTCTGCCCTAATGACTGACTGGGTGGGGGTGGCTGGGTGGGCATGGCCAATTCAATGTCACTTACGTCGAAGGGTGCTTTGCCTCCCCTATCATGACCGTGACAGTGCTGCAATGGTTTTAAGTGTGAAAAATGGACATAAGCCCCTGTAACTTTGAATGGTCACTAAATGAACTGTTGCAAGTCAAGGATTACCTGTAGAAAAATTCAAAAAGCTTCTTTGCTTGCAAAAAGCTTCCCTAAATACCAGTCATTAGAATAGAAATGGGGGAATATACACTGAAGATCAATGAGTCACAGCCATCATGGAAACCTAAACCATTTTGTCTGAATACCTTCCTTTCCTCAGCAATACCAACAGCTTGGAGTTACAAATCAGGCAGGTTACCAGAGCACATTGAGGAATTAAAATAGTTAACATATAAGGATAACTATCAGCAGCCAAGTTACTCTTGCTCATAAAGTGAAATCCTTTAGCAGAGAGGTCATTTAAGCTCTCCAGAAAGTGGGCAGGCATATTTGGGCTACAAAATGCTGAGCTAAAGAGACAAATTAAAAAATTAACATCTTGAGTGAGGGCTAATCCCATTCTGCCTTTGTTCAGACCTTGCTGCAGGGAAATTTTACCTATGCATATAGCTATCTATCTCTTTATCTCTTAAGTGCTGACATCTTCTGTGGGCTATTAAGGAAGATGTGGGCTGCTTTCTCCCTCTAAGAAAACATGTTTCTCCATTTCTCATTAGGGAAATATATTCTTCCTTTTTAATATTTCTCAAAATATTTTATTCGTCTAGGAGAGGGGTGGGTGCTAACTTTCTACAATTGATGCCATGTTACTATGCCATATTATCATGAGAGAAAACTAAAATAAATTGGAAGGAGGATCCACTTATTACCAGTGAGCAATCATGTGCCTTGCCCACTCTGAAGCAATGCAAGAGTCTCCTGTCCCAAAGGTGCTTTTTCAAGAGGCAACTGGACTTTCTGGAAACCAAGAAAGTCCAGTTGCCTCTTGAAAAAGCACTTTTGGGACAACCATGACCTGGATGACTGAAGAATCCCCATAGACAAGAGACTCCTGTGCTCAGTGAACTGACAAAGCGCAGTTTCCCACCCAGGAGAAGCAATCATTAGATCCATTTGCACCACTTAAAGATACCAGCTGGTCTCACTCACCTCACAAGATATCCTTAGGTAATCATCCAGATTTAACGAAAGACCACATGCCCCCAAAAAGGCAGTAAAAAAATCAGACAGAATGCCAAGTTTGCATCCTGCCTCTCAGGTATTTCTTTTATGGTAAGGTGACCAGACTTCCCGCTTTTGGCGGGACAGTCCCGATTTTCAACAATTTGTCCCGTGTCCCGCAGCATTTTAAAAATGTCCCAATTTTTGGAAGAATGCAGGACAAGCTAGGGAATGGTGGAAGAACAAGGTTTGTTTACCCCGCCCACTCCCAATCTGTTGCTGCCTCCTGAGTCTCAGCTGATGGCTAGAGGGGAAAAAACTGTTTAAATTCTTGCGGGGGGGGGGGAGGCTCCAAAGGGCCACCCTACAGCTGATCAGTGTTAAAAGAAAACAAATGAGTAGACCCCTGTCTGCAAAAATAGAAAAAACAGCCCCTTTCAGCTTCAGTATAGGTTAATTACCATAAGTTGATTTGAACAGCCTCCCGACTCTCAGCTGACTTGCTCTCAGTTGTTTTGGGCAGGGGTCTTTTGCTAGCTGCAAAGAGTGCTGCTGGAGCACATTTTTTTTTCTACTTGTGCAATTCAAGCTGAAAATGAAACTGAAACTAAAGCAGGTTGTTGGCTTTGCTGTTTGCTTGCCAGGTTGGAAAGGCAGATTTCTTTTCCCTCATCAAAAAAGGTAGGTGCAAACAATGGGAAATTTATGGCAAATGGCAAAAGAGGAGAGTTCAAGATTTTAAAACACAAAAGAAAAAAAGCTCTATTTAACTAGGGAATTGTAATAATTGAGATACTATTAATTGTATATTGTGTTGAAAGCAGAAATGGTTAAGTGGTGGTTTGGAAGAATATATGGGGGAAATTATTTGGTTTATTATTATTGGTAAATTTAATTAATTGATTTGTAAGAAATTGGATTGCATGGAAATAATTGGAATATTCATGTTCATATTGATTAATATACAAAAAAGATAGTTATATAACTAATTGATTTATATTAAAATGTTGAATTTGTATTAAACAACTGTAATATTACATAATTAACCAATGTGAGGATGGATATAAAAATAGATGACAATGGGAAGGGGTATAATATAGAATAGAAGTGAAAAATTGAATTTGATTAAGATTAGAGATGAGGATGAAGGTAATATTGGTTTTTTAAAAAAATAGATGAGGAATAAATATGGTAAAAAGGAAATATAGAAATTGTAAATTTAAGTGAAATGGCTAAACACTGTTTAAATTTGTGAACCGGCCAAATACTCTGTTGAAAGAAAATACATTGTATGTTTGTATGTGTGTTTCTAATTATTGCTATTTATTCATATTTGTTCTCTTTTATTCTTTAAAGTTTAACAATTCATTCTTTATCTTAATATCTTTATATTTGTTTGAGGTTGGTTTTCTTCCCTTTCATCTTTTTTATCGTACAGCAATCTTTCTCCTCAAACCTACCACCTCTCTCTTTTCTTTCCTTCTTACTTTCTCTTCCCCCCTTCTTCTCCTCCCTACTTTCTCTTTCTTTCTTCTTCTCCTCCTCTCTTCCTCCCTCTCTTAACGTCACTCCTACTCTAATTTCCCTTCCCTTCCTTCATCCCTCTCTATTGCTGTATCCTTTTATGCACATGGACTACTCAGAGGGCTGAAAAAGTTATTTTTGACTGGTCCTTGCACTTTTGACCAGTCCTCGAACTTACAACTGTCCTCACATTTTACGTTTTTGCCCTATCTTGTCACCATGGTGAAGAGAAGCAGTTGTGAAATGAGTGACACCGTTTTTAAGAATGCTACAATGGGCATAAATGATGACCAGTCATAAGTGCGAAGACCGGTCAAAAGTGCAAGGACCTGTCAGAAATCACTTTTTTCAGCCCTCTGGGTAGTCCTTTTGTGCACATGGACTACTCAGAGGACTGAAAAAGTTATTTTTGACTGGTCCTCACACTTTTGACCAGTCCTCGAACTTACGACTCTCCTCACATTTTAGGTTTTTGCCCTATCTTGTCACCATGGTGAAGAGAAGCAGTTATGAAATGAGTGACATGGTTGTTAAGAATGCTGCACCGGCATAAATGTGAGGATGGTCATAAGTGTGAGGACAAGTCAAAAGTGCGAGGACCTGTCAGAAATGATTTTTTTCAGCCCTCTGAGTAGTGCCTATAGAATAAAATAATACTATACATAATTTTTTGTATTTATTATATTTGTAAATTGTACATATGTTGAAATTTTTAAAAATATATTATAATACTATTTTTGCACTCTATGAAAATTTTTGTTGCTCCATATAGACCAAATTTTTAATCAAGCCCTGCCCCCCCCGCCCCCCAGTTAATGGTGTCCCTGTTTACCAATGTTAAAATCTGGTCACCTTATTTTATGGTTATGCCAACCCTTCTGTAAATAGCTGTTCCAGCCGTGTTGGAAGTATACTCCAAAAAGTATAGTTAAAGGGTTGTATAAAACAACCCTTTAACAATCTTTAAGAAAGTCAAGCCCCAGGAATAAAAGTACTGCAAAAAACTCCGGGGGAGGGGGGGACTCCGGAGAAGCTCAGTCTACAGACAGAAAGTCTGGGCATAAGGTTTACAATGTAACAAGCTTAACCCAGAAGCAGTTTCTGAAAACACTTAAAGCAGCAGGGCAATTAAGATAAGGATTAGGTGAGAAATACAGCCATACCAGAATGTTTCTTTCCTGCCTCCCTTGCAGAATTAGCCCTGTAAAGTGGGAAAAGATTTCTTCTAATAACCGGTTTTCTGAACTGCTCAGAAAATTAACATCCAATTTGGGAGAACTGGTACGAACGGGTAGCAGTCCACCTCTGCTTGTGGTTGTGAACAGAGATGACCTTATAAATACTTTGTCTCAACCTATGAAAAAAGTGTAAAGGTTATCTATTGAATTACACATGAAAATCAAATAGGAGACCTTGAGGATGGCAAGAATGATGGGGTTTATTCATTTCTCTCATACTTGGTTCATGGTCTCTCAGTTCTACTCATAACTAATTGACACATCCATAATCTTTTGAAAGATAGCCCAGTCCCTGTGATTATCAGAGCACAGATAACCGAGGAAGAACTTTCTCTGTCCTATAAATGCATAGTTGACTTACTATCCTAGGCTGGAAAAAGGCTATTCAGATTGCTTAGGCAATTTATGCCTCCAGTAATAAAAATGGATTAATGATGATCCTTTAGAAGGAATAGCAGCCCTACAATACAGATTAAAAATTGCATGTCTCTGATATGTGCAATTGCCACCAACCTCCATCTTCCACTGCAGATATAAAAAGCATTAAACCAAATCCAACAAGTATCCTGTATATATCTCAAAAAAGATAGCACATGAGATTAATATAAATTCTATTTCTCAGCAATTGATG
Organism: Ptyas mucosa; assembly: GCA_012654045.1. Classification (NCBI taxonomy): domain Eukaryota; kingdom Metazoa; phylum Chordata; class Lepidosauria; order Squamata; family Colubridae; genus Ptyas; species Ptyas mucosa. The sequence goes on from WNWU01013639.1 coordinate 13,197,128, forward strand.
TCTATTTTGTCTATTGATATTTATTTTCAGTGGAATCTTTATATCTGACTCTGTGTAATGATTTATTCCAGACTCTTTTTACTACTGGTGTTGATGGTGACAGAAGAGAGACAGTATTTACATTAAATAATGAATTGAACATTGGAGAATATTGTATAGTATTCGTTTTGTTCATTTATTTTTTAATATACACAAAACACTGTCAGATGCGTGCATGAGTTGTCATTTCAGTTTCTACATAACCATGTAATTTTGGGAACAGTTTTGGAATTGGAGACTACCGGGCCTTAAATTGTATGATGTATCAGTCTATGACTTCAAATTCAGAGGCTGGAGATCTTGAATAGATTGTTTTTCATCCTGTAGCACAGGAACTAATTGAAATGAGGGGTCCCCATGGCACTAAGAAGAGAGAAGTTCAAGCCTTGTGTGATAATATTTAACTGCTATTGTGATACACCACAGGACTGGCAAAAGCAAAATGAACTACTTCAATACAGGACAAGGATTAATGGATTCAAGTTATAAAAATATAGATTTTAATTGCAGGAAAAAGGGGAGAAATCCTAACAATAAGAACAGGTCAACCTTTGAATCAACAATCTAGAGAGGTGGTGGATTTCTCTTCATTTGATGTGGTCATGTAGAAGCCAGATAGATATTTGCTGGGATGGTTTACTTTGGATGCCTACCGTAAGCCATGGTTTAGTCACTTGATAATCTAGATGGCATTTTCCAAAGTCATGACATTATTCCTTTTGAAAGCAAGCATCTATTAAATGTGATGGATGGATGAAGTGGATCATCTTTACTTTATTGCCTTCTTGGCTATGCACTCATAAAGGTAGAATCTGATTGCTAAAATAATTCTTCTTCTCCTTCTTTTCCTTCTTCTTTTCCTCCTCCTCCTCCTCCTCTTTCTCCTTTTCCTTCTTTCCAGCATACTGCTGCCACATCTGCCGTCAGCGTTGCTTAGAAGCAAACTATTTCTACTGAAATTTATGTTTGATTTTTTTATTTGTCTTGAACTGTAATCTTTTAAAAGAAATTTCCTTATCACATCTTTGAGTATCTCGGTGTTCCATAGTTGTAAACAATTCCAAAGTTCTTTTTTTCCCCTAGACATTATTCTCTAAAGTTAACCACAGTTTATCCAGATTATAAGTCAAGGTAAATAATTTCAGTTCAATCTAATCATGTTTTTGAAATCATTTGATGGATGCAAAAAACAATAAAGTTAAAATATGACTGACATCATAAATGAAACAGCTCAGTTTTAAATAAGTCATTTTCTCTGTAAAATTACACTTCAGATTTCTGTAGATAATTATATTGCCATGGCAGGTAAAAACTATTCTAGCAGCCTTACAGATGTTTCCATTGTTTTAGAACCAAATGATGGCAGACACTTTTTATCACCGTAGTCCAAGATCATGATGTTTAATAGGGCAATTGGGAATTAGGTGTATCTTCTCTTGTAACTCTTTTCATGGTCAGCACTCGGATGCAACAGTAAGATTTAATGTTTTTACAGGTCATAATGCCCTTCTTAATTTGTGTCAGTCTGTTTTTAAGGCCTTAGGCACATTCAACCAGTCCAGAATGGCTTGTCAGCTGCCTTATTAGTGTGAGATTATTTTCCCCTTTAGCATTAATTAAATGAGATACATTGATTTGTGCTGACTCTACACAGTTTTGTGTGGTTGCAAGGCTTAAGCAAGAGATTAGAAGAGAGTATTGGAAAATGCTTCCAGAGCAGCTGTTGGGAATATCCATGTGAATTTCTTATTTTATTGCTTGTGCTTTGAATAATAATTTTTGGATGCTATAAATGATTCCATATGGTTGCAGGCAACACTATTTTTAACATTTTAAAATGTCTTTTAATATACCATCCTAAGATTATGAGACAGGAAGGCAAAATAAAATAGAATATGTTTTTAGTTCTTTGCCTTGCAGTATGTCTTACACAATATGTAAAATTATTTACCCAGTTGTTTTTAATATTATGTGTTCTGTTATTAGCCATTTCAAATATTTTATAAAGTTATTGATGAAATAAATAAATATACAATGACTCAGACCTGAAGCTATTATACCTGAATACTCAGTTAAACAATTCCTTGTTTCTGTCCTACATTGCTATTAATTAAAAGATAGTTTTTATTGGAATCAGTGGAACATGACTCTAAAAAGGCATAGAATATGTATTAAGGATATTATTCTGTCCTTCCTTCCTTCCTTCCTTCCTTCCTTCCTTCCTTCCTTCCTTCCTT